>JAANDH010000481.1:61429-188159 GCA_011799765.1 Nymphaea thermarum
CCTACCGACATGCACAATAGCCCCCGTAAGGGGTGGAGACCAAGCAAGCAGGATGCCGCCAGCTGCTCCACGAGCTGGAAGGAACCCAAAGGATGGTTGTCGCAACAAAGTACGAACACAAGCGTGAGAGATGACAGACATCTTGGTCTCAACCACGATAAGCACAGAGGGTCCATGCTGACGAATCCAGGAAGAGAGAGAGAGAGAGAGAGAGAGAGAGAGAGAGAGAGAGAGAGAGAGAGAGAGAGAGAGAGAGAGAGAGAGAGAGCCGATAAAATAGAAATATATAACAAAATTTGGAGACAAGAGGTCCCCTAAATACAAAACAATCCGCAAAAAAGACATACCGCAAAACCATAAGCAGGAAGAAGAAATATAGACATACAAAGTACAGAAAAATAAGAGAGAAGAGGAAAGACAAAGTGGCACAGTCACTCAACCGCAGACTGGCAGAGAGAGAGAGAAAAAGAGAGAGAGAGAGAAACCTTAGAAAGATCTACAACATATTTATCTGGACAGTGGATGGAGAATGAAGCTGGTCATATGTGTCATATATGATTATGACAAAAATTCTTCAGTTCATACAGAAGGAAAAAACTTTTTGTCAAGACAAAAACGAAAATAAAAAAATAAAAAGTTTATAAAGGACATTGCTTTTAAAAGATTACCAAAATGTCTCCATGCTCTTATTGCGTATATGGGGTGTACCTGTTAATTGGGCCTACCCTGAAATGGAAACCCTAGTGAGCTCTAATCAATATCATATTTGGCCCTATGTCACGATGGTACAGGTACGGGGGTACGGGTATGGGTACGGTATTTTTTAAAATCATGGTACAAGTACGGCGACTATTATATATCATTAATTCAAAAAAATAATTATTATATATAATTAAACTATAATTATTATATATAATTAAACCACAAGTAACTTAAAATCATGATTTTTTTAAGTTATAATGAGACTTCTTATGCTAAAGTAAAAAAAAATAAAAAAATAAAAAAATAAAAAACAAGTAAAAAAAATCATGATTTTTGAGTTTTTTTGTAATTATGATGTTTGGATCTGGATTCGACCTGGATCCAGATCCGGGCCGTACCAGAACGTGCCGCCGTACCGGTACCCGTACCGGTACGTGGTACGCCACCAAAGTGGCGTACCACTGTGACTTAGATTTGGCCATGGCAATATTTTGAAAAAAAGTTGAAAGTGGTGAGTCTTATGATGAAAAAAAATTATATTGAAACTATGTGAGTGTTTCATGAATATGCTCTAAAATAAGAAAAGCTTCATGAAGAAAATAAGAAAAGCTTTATGAAGAATTTGTACAAGGGTTCCATAAATCTTCCACAGTTTTAGGACATATTTGTGAAAAACACACTTGTGAAAAACACACTTGGTGTTCCAAATACCAAACGACCCTAGCCTTATGAACATCAACAAGTTAATATTAATGTGCAAACAAAAAAAAAAAACTATTGTACCTTATGAAGATGTTTGATTTCTTTTCCTACTACAAACTGCAATGCTCCAATGCCATAAGCAACTAAGCACGAAAGAGAAACATATACAAAATATTTTTCATTTGTTTGTATAGTGGAAGCAAAACAGTCATACACTTACATAGTTGGCTCGATCTATCAATTGCGTACAAATAACTTGCCAGAATACACTATAAAGATGTACAAGTATGCACAAACAAAAGTACATAGGAGAAAATGTATATGACATTGTCGCATTACTTTCCAACAATCCCCCATCCTTTTAACCACCCAGTCAACAAACATCATCTGTTATATAGTGAGAACCTAATGAAGGAAAATAGTCATAGCATCAACACAACAACTGAGTACAATGAAAATCATAACAAGACCTCCGATATATCATTTGAGTGTAGAATTTATGTGTTGTATTGATTGTTAAAATAATAATGAGTAAGTATCATCACTGGAAGCAAGTTCACTCCTGCACTTGTGATAATAATTGAATCATAGTTCAAAGGGGTCACTAAGTTTGGTTGGCCGATTTCATTGGCATTCCAGCGAAACAGACCCAATCTGAGTCACATAGTTAACTGATCACACCAATAATAGCAGGAAAATGAGTTAAATAAATAAATAGGCAGCCAAATAATTCACAATAACATGATTTTCAATTATGCATATGCACGCATCTTCCTGAGTAAAATCATATGATGTCACCCATTTCGCCGGTGTATTTAGGGTGGACAGTTGTGCAGCTTACAATCCAAGCACTGAGTCATTGGTAATATTATCATGATTTGGGGTAACCACTGTCATGTCTCCACATTCGTTGAGCTCAACTGTGTTACTGTAGTAACTATATCCCATACTTGCTGCCTCACAATAGGGATGTGATCTTCTAAGTAGCTTGGAGAAGAAGCATTTTATCAATCCATATATTCAGGAAAGGTTCCGCTCACAGGTTCCAGACCCTTGCGCCACCCAACCTGGCCTCTTTTATGTTTTACAGTTGGATTTGACTACTTATAGTCGCAACATGTGCCGATCTTGGACTTTTCATTTCTGATATATTGGGTCGCTCTTGCACTTCTAACTTATACCATGAGTCTGGAAAAAAAACCAACCCTAGGCTGTTCCCCATATTAAAATGATAACTCAAGCCATAAGCAAACATTGCATAAAGTAAATAAACAACCATAATCTCAATCAATTCAACGCATCAACATATTTTCACATCTATCATCACTACTCGGCTTACATTCTCAATTACGCTCATCTCAATGCTAAAGCACAAGTTTATCATTAAAAACTCACTCTTAGAACTCAACATCAAGCCTACATCATCAACACAGATTGAGTTCTTTATATGAGTGTGACATATGCATGAACATGTGTTCAAAGAATCAAACAGAACTTGGATTAACTTGTCATCTGATTAAACTAGCAACTTAGTTCAAGCCATTAATGCCAACTTTGCTAGTCTGAGCAATCTTTAAACTATATGATTAATCTAATTATGTATTATGATTAATGAATGTTAAGTAAAATTTTGTGTAGTCAATCACCTGCCCGACTTCATCTCGACCACGGGCATGACCAAGGTAGTCTAACCAAAGTTGGATTGTAGCTGACTAAGATCTATTAGCAATCATGGCCGACTAAGGCTAGCTGTGTCCCATGGCCCTAACCTACTGTTAAGTTTCATGATACAACAAACAGATGCGCAGTTCGACATGAATTTCGATGCAACCTAGACAATTAAGCCGTGCGAACACTATTGACATAGTCCTGTTGTTGCTCGTATGTGCTACACACAAAATGAAGTTATTCAAGGTTTCTAACAAAAATTCAGCAGCATCTCATCTACTGATTTGATTTTTATAGATTCTGATCCGTTGAAATCGCAGAGAATAGCTGCTAAGTGCAGACTAAGAGAAACAATTAAAATTTCTATGGTAAACAATCTAAAATTTTGCATGTCATTGAAAAAATTGCAATAACTTTCATTATATCTTATATTTTAGCGAAGTCTTTGCTCCATGTGAGTACAACGCGCGAAAGAGGAAACATTCTACAAAGTTTTGTCATCGACAAACATTTTCTCTTCTCTACTTTCTCTCTCTTTCTCCTCTTCTCCCTCTTCTCTCTCTTTCTCCTCTTCTATTTTTTTCTCCTCTCCTCTCTCATTCTATTCTTCTCTCTCTTCCTCCTCTCCTCCCTCTTTTTCCTCTCCTCTTCCTTTTCTCTCTTCCTTTCTTCACTTTGCATTCCAAAAGGGGTGACGACCCCTATAGTAAAATTTTATTTTTTATGTTACGTATTATATCATATTTGATATTAATCTATCTTGAGGAGGTTTAGAAAAATGATAATATATTTTGAAGAGGTTTTTTCAATTAATTGGATTTAAATGATTAGTCTTGGTTTCACTTTAGCTTTGTGTCTAATTCTGGCTTAAGAGCGCTAATAATCTGTTATTAATTGGGTGCTCAAGCTCTTAAGCTATCATTAGCTAAACTAAATTAGGAGTAACATAATTTAATTTTGATCAACTAATTACTAATCTACCCCTATCATGACTGAAAATTACAAGTTTGTCACTGACCAAAGGCCATAATATCCTGGTCCAACTGTTTCTTGGACTATTTTAGACTCCTAGTTTGACTCTGCTAATTTCGTAACCATCGGACATCCATTTTTCTTTTGGTTCAAAGACAAGTAAGATTAGGTTGTACAATATATATATATATATATATATATATATATATATATATATATATATATATATATATATATATATATATATATATATATATATTATTAGTTTCAAATTCTGATATTTACAATACTCACACAAAAACACAGTAGGGTTCAAGAACTTATAGGGCTAAAACTATAATTCATAAATTATTTCTCATGCCAAGAAGTTGAAGAAACAATGTCATGTTCCTCACACATCATGATAACATGCGCAGCCCATTGTATGTCATTGAAAGGGTTACCTCTGAACTAGTGGGCGAGCCAGAACTTTGTTGCCACTAGAATTTGGATAGCAGCGGAGTTAGATTTTTTTTTTTTATAGAGGCCAAAATATAATCTTTCAAAATTTTTATATAAGTTAAATATTTTTTGTTAAATTGCACGTATATATATATATATATACATGAATTGATTTGGTACGGATTCGAATTGAACAAACTGATTCACGGCCGACTTAAACAATATTCCTCAAACTAAGTTTGTGGTTAAGATTATTCTAGTGATCCAAACTGGTTGTTGAAGAAGGAACGAGCTTGTGAAGGAAGCATGGACAACAAGGATCTCATAACTGAGAATATGCTTCAACAGTTCGCTTCTTCTTCTTCTTCTTCTTCCTTGATTGGTGTCTGACAGTGTGAGAGTTTATGTCTCCATGTGTGTTGAACAGACACGTGACGACATGCCAACATTACCATGTGACATGCTTTCAACACCATCTGCATTTTCTTTTAAATACTGCAACCAATAAATACCGTTAATAAATATGCTATATATATATATATATATATAGAAAAAGCTTTATTACTTCCCTGTTGTTATCCCGTTTTCATAGAATTGAAACATTTACAAAAGGAACCGTTCGTAATCCAAAATGTAAAGATTCTTCGTATAAAAATGTCATACCAAACACGAACATTAATCAGGCGAGAAATCCCATTCATTTCAAAGAATCGGATTCTAGTCCAACCGTGAATCTGAATCTGGTAAATCCAAATTCAATTGGATCTATATCTGACTAGTTAAACCATGAAATATATGTCCACCTCCAGACCGACTGTTTGTTTTGGATTCCATATCCCGTGTTCACACAAATCCGGCATTGAGTCATACAAAATCAAACAGATGGATTGCATCTGTGCTTACTTTCAGATTCTCATTTTTTTTATTCATTGATAATGTTTTGCATTACAAACACCTTGTGAATGAATCTGCCTCAAATTTAAGTTACATTCATAAAGTACTTGAACAAGTGTTCTATGAATCTACTTTAAATTTGAGATAGATTCATTAAACACATGCATACGATTCCTAAGGCCAAACAGCCCTTTCATGGTAAATTTATTTGGTGGTTTAAAATATTTTTTCAAAAAATTAATCATATAGATAAATGCAAAATGCTCAGAAATTTTAAAAATGAAAAGATATAATGTATATATCTAAATTTATGGGTGGAAAAGCTAAAACCTTTGATTTTGAAACCAATATAAAATACAATTGTGAATTTGGCTTTTTTATTATTATTTTTCAATCTCACAATTTTTGATATTACAGCAACAATTATTAATATGGTTGGATTTGTAAAAGCATATGAAAAATAGTCGAAAAGGGCCACAATCAATTCAAAAGGAAGAACGCTAGACAGGCTTATTATTAAGTCATACAAAAACCCCAAGACTGGCCATCCAATATGGATGACTGTCCTCCGTTGTCGTTTGGTTTTATGCATGCCACACGGTGGGGCTCTCGCCTCATAAAAAAGCTTGAAATTTATATCCTGGAAAAAAAAACCCATCAAAATTGGATGTGGGAATGTGATCTTATGACTTTTTTTAAAGAATATAAAATGCTAATATTGATCCCCTTTGAATTTTGATCTATGCATTCATTATTAGATCAATTTTTCTTATGCAGATAAATTTGGAGATCCTGCATGCGTTGGCTGGTTTTTAGAAAACCAACGACACCAATAATGGGCTGCATTTGATATATATATATATATATATATATATATATATATATATATATATATATATATATATATATATATATATATATATATATATATATATATATATATATATATATATATATATATTAATCATCCATCTACTTCATATAGACTGCTCTTATTAGATGACTGTGTGATTTTAGATATCTACAATGATCATTCTCTCTCTCTCTCTCTCTCTATATATATATATATATATATATATATATATATATATATATATATATATATATATATATATATATATATCGAGAGAGAGATGGTGAAATTGTTGAACTGGGTGGGCAACCCCAAGTATTAATGAGGCCATGGTTTGCTGATGGAAAGCTTGGCTGTGATGCATTATTGGGGAAGGATTAAATGGGCTGCATGAGAAAGCCACGTTCTAAGGAAATGGGTTGGGGAGGAGGGAGGGAAGCTGGGCACGCCTGGTTTCCTCCATAACAGGCGACACTAACGGGACCATGGGACAGCGAGGTCCGGTTCCACCTGATGTTGATGCCCACTCCTAAGCAGGACAATCAGATCCGCAGTGTATCGGACCCACCATGTCCGACCTAGTTACGTCGTCCTTGTCATGCCGGTCAAATCTCGAGGCATGGACTCCTTGTGCTCCAAATTAACATCATGTACGTACGTTACGTTCTTGGATGACAGCCCAAACCCAGGCTTCGAGTGGGGTTGAATGACATTAAAAGTGGGTTTTAGTCAAACCCAGTTTTTGTAAGATCTGGTTTTCATAAAATCGAGTTTTTTAGGGTGTCATCTAAAAGCCCTCTTCCTGTTTTGTCCAAAATAGGGAGATCCTGGATCTATTGAATCTGAAACATGTGAAATGGATTCATTTGTCTGGCGTTTGCGAGAGAATGTAGAACCCCATTACCGCAGGGTGTGGCATCATGCGGAACACTGTGCTCCGCTGTGCCGGACAAGCTCTAAAATTGTTCTATGGAGGTCCGGACAATTCTCCATGAGCATTGGAAACCATGCTCCATTGGTACCAAACACGCTCTAAATTGCTCTAACGAAACCTCAGCGGCGTAGCTAGTGGTGGTTTAGTTCTTCCAAACTCACTCGGAGCCCCTCATTTCCATAGCGGGCTATTCCCACTTCCCGAGTAAAGGCCACATTTTGGGTGCGCGGAAGGCAATTCCCACCACTGATTGAAGGTCAAATTCCCCCCATCCTGACCTTTTCCCCCTCATCCTCACAAGGTCCAGTTTCTTTGCTATGCTTCAGTTTGCATATCAGTGCCTCTTTTATAGCATAAAGAGTTGATGTAACGAAAGTTTAAAACAGAAATTGGCTGCCTACCAACCCCCACCCTACCATTCACATTTAGATGCATATGTATTTTTATTATCAGATACAAGTGAGAATGAGGAAATTAAGGTCAATAAAATTAGAGCTAAATATTACCTCTATTTTAGGTTGTAAACTATATTTGTTTATGAATCTAAAATCAGTTTTTACAGTTATAGTTGGAAAACTCGCCGATTCCACTCGCAGATCGCCCGAATCACCTAAGTTCATCCATTTATTGAATCATGAATCAAGATCCGCACGAGTAGGCCATATGGTTTGGTCTTGTGTTACAGAAAACTAAAGTTTGTTATTTTATGAATTGTGAAATATATATCAATATCACAATATGCAATGGTTATAAAGTGGTTTTGTTCTATCATAAACTTGTATATGTTCGTTCTTAACAACTTGAAAGATAACAGAGAGAACAGGTGTGCAGTTAGGCTGTCTTCTCCCCAAGTCATTTGCCTTATTACAACCTTAGTGACTAACTCTACTAAACATACATACAAGCACTCACATTACATGTTAAGTCCTAATAAACTTACATACTTCATCTATTTGTAGTAAAAATGCATTATAAAGATGTCACAACTGAAACTCAGCCGATCCGATCCGAGTCCGAGTCATGGGTTTTCCGATTATATTACGATGCGTTCTATAAACATATGTTTGAAAAATAAAACATTTAATAAGAAATTACTTACTTTAATGTAGAGATGAAGAGCCGTATGAAACAAACCTTTCAATTAAAGAAAAATCAAACATCTCAGCTTAGTGAAGATCCCCTAAGGCTTTAGAATATGCTTAATTGTGACCTAAGCTAACCCTAATCCAACTCGCACCATGAAGAACAAGCCTAGAGGGACAGCTCAATTTTTAGCCTCTAGCTCACACCCAACCTGGATTGAGCCCCGGCCGGGGACCCACCGGAGACCGGTCGGCACGAATCCCCGGAAGTTGCACTTCCGTTCGATGAGGACGATCGGACGGCGTGTGTGCGGTACAAAGGGGTACAAGAACAAGTACACACAGGACCGGCCGTTTTGTTTGGATGCAAATCAATTATGTGAGCCCTCTCTATTTACCTACAGTTCTACACCAGAAAGCAAATCTGGACCCCCTCTTAAAGTGGACGATCCAGAATCCATGGTGGGGTTCAAATATGGACAAAGTGGTTACGACCGGTCGGTTGATGAACCCCATGTGCTTCTCGTCCCCACGTTGAAGTTACCAAGACAGGCAGTAAAAAGTAAAAACCGAAAATGTTAAAAAAAAGCAAAAAAAAAAAAAAGATGTGTTGTCGTCTTCTTATTTTAATAAAAAAATATGAGATCATTTGTTTGATTATTCTGGATTTGAAATTCATGTACATATGAAGTCTTTTTTTACTGATGTGTTAAAAGATTTAAACTAAGGATCTAAGTGAGACTTGAGATTCACATTTAACATTCTTATTTTATTTCTTTGTTTTGAGAAAGTGTCAGATTTATTATTAGAAAATGATTAGAAAGGAAATGGGTTGTTATTAAATCCACGGTTCTTAAATCCTAGAATCTCAAATCCGAGGCTAAAAGGAAATGAGTTGTTATTAAATCCGCGGTTCTCAAATCCGAGGCTATCTCAAATCTTAGAATCTCAAATCCGAGGCTATGAGACACCTTCTTATGTTTTCCTAATAAAAATAAATCATTTGGAAAACAACCGTGATTACCATGGCCAATATGAGAGGCTAAATTTTTATTTTGAACTTTTGAGTAGGGCCATAAATTAATTGCCTTTTCTAGTGTATAGGTGAATGTAGGATGTAAGAAAGTGTCTAGAAAATTTAAAAACAAAAAAAGTATATGAAACATTGATGTCTACAGCTTTATAAAACACAATTTATTTACATATTTGATTTTCATGAATATAGAACAAAGTTATATATATATATATATATATATATATATATATATATATATATATATATATATATATATATATATATATATATATATATATATATTGATAAGATTTTGTCTCCATCAACATCTAGGGCAGCCCCCACCCTGTGTCTGGAGAGAGTGGAGGCAACCCCATGTTCTGGTTCTTAAAGAAAGCGAAACAGCCACCAGGGTGCCACCCCATCTTTGTCTCATTCTCTTTTTCTCACATGGTTGAATTGACCTTTATGCCCTTCTCCTTACTTTTCTTCTAACTTTTTTTTTGTTGTGAGGGAAAATTTTCCTTCAATCAGTATATTTTTGTTTATAAGATCTTCAAGTGGAAGGAAGTCAAGAATCTCTACAACAGCAAATAGATTAGCATGAATCTCTCTTATCCAAAGTTTGTCAATTAAAAAAAATCTGGGAGACTTAACACAGAAAAGAGCTTTGCATATTTTAATCTAATCAATCCTCTTTAAAAAAAAAAGTTACAAAAATGAAAAAGAAGATCTTGCTAGTTCTAGGAATGTGAAGAGTTTATTATTTCAGTAGGGGTCTGGTTAGTTGAGTTATGAAGTACAATAGAAATATGAGGACAGCCGACAAGAGGTTGGGTGGAAACTTCGGCTTTTAATCAGACAGTGGGTCTCTCCTACTCATCCAGAAATGCAGTATATAGTTATAGTTAAAATGCAAATCCAGAATCTGAATCCACATGCATGGACCAGTTGAAAGTTCTTGCATTTCAAGAGATTTTACCTTGAAATTTTATTTATTGAGCCATAAAAATGACAAAAGAAGCAAAACCAACATGGCCAAATCTCCCAACTTAAGATAAGAATGAACATTAATTTCATTAATTTTTTTCTTTTGTTTATATCATTAAACTTTGAAGATCTTTTTTTTTTTTTTACTTTTCAGCACTGCCAAAGTTCAACACAACTACCAATTATGTAATCACTTTTCTCACCACTGTAACATGAGTCAAGCTTTTCATACATTTCTTTTCAGTAGCCACATGTGATGACCTACTAATAGGTAGGTACCTCCATTTATTGAGATTTTCTATCTTCCTCACTTTCCAAGGAAGGTAGGTAGGCAGATGTGGGCAATCACATGCTCCCAAACTTCTTACAACAAGAAAAGAAGGTTAACAGTTCAATATTAGGTGCATCTCTTGACATGTTGGTTCAAAAAACCAAAGAGGTCAAGAGTTCAAAACTCAAGATGCATTTGTGTACAACATTATCTTAACAAAATGACATCTGTAAGTCATACGACTCATAACTATAATAAAATTGATCAAATTTATTTTTTTGGATTAGCGGCTGGTACGCGGTTAGTCATTAGTCTAAATCTTGATGCCGCAGTCATTTGTGAAAACAAACACATGCCAAGATCCGAGCCACGGGAATGACATTGATGTTTTCATGGATCGCTCGCGCCATCGGTTAATAGTATCTTCCCCCAAGTAATTTTTTTTTTTTTAAAGAAACATGTTTAAGAATTGGACATGATTAGTTTGATAATCAATGTCAATAAATGTAAGCAACAATCTACAAGTTCACTAATAGAATGTCCATAAAAATATTGGCAAGCTGAGGTTAAACATGTTTGTCACTTAGAATGTGCCAAGAATATGCTTGTCATATACCTTCATCGATTCGCAGAGAATTGTGTTACTTTTCTCCAAGGGATATTAGCTCCTTATCAATGTTATCATCACTTGATCTCATACTACCATTTATAATTCGATATTGATATGGGGTTTATGAAAAGTACATAAGGAAGGAATAAGCTGGTAGAATATCATATTTGTCTAATAACATTTGCTTATTTTAATAAACTTATTGCTAAACATAGTTAAAATGTCAACTTGATGTGCTTGTGGCAATTGCAAGCATCCCAAGTATCAATTGACAGATCAAACTTGAAGAAAAGAACCCTTTCTTTGATAAAAACTTGAAAACAGTATTTCAAATAAAAAAGAAAGTAGTGAGAGCGGGCACTGTAAGGGTATTTTAATAATTCTATATCTGCCATTCAAAAAATCAGGGACATTACCGTACGTACTGTAACTCCTTGCAGACGCATGTCGCCGTCTGTCGAGAGTGATGACAAACCCCAAGGACTAATTAATTATCAAATTTCGGTGTTCTCTGTTTGCTAAAGTTTTGATCCAATCAAGATTGCCAGCGAAGATTAAACAATTGCTTGTTGATTTAAACTGCAATTTTATTTCCTTCTTTTTTTTTTTGTCGAAATCTCGAAATTCTATCTGCGAGTTAACTTGCATAACGCTCTCTCCCTCCTTCTCCCTTCCCTATATATAATCCTGGAATTTCCGGATCCTCTGAAAGGGAGTGTCCTTCGTTGTGTGTTTGTCCTGCATTTTTTTGGGGTTTCCGTGGAGAGAGTGGAAAGTGGGATCTGCCATCTTCCTAGAAAGAGAAAGAGATCTTGGTATCGTCGGATTTAGTTCGTGCTGCTTGGTTTGATTGCGGTAAAGGGTAGCTCCATTTTCTGGTCGATGGGATCCGGGAATGGAAGGTTTGAAATGGGGACGCGCGCTGTTTAGGTCTGGGAGGTTTTTGAGTCTTGATGAGGAAAGGTTGGCAGCCAAATGTGAATATCTGTTTGGCTCCGGGAGTTTTTGATCTTGCTTGCACGGAGCGAACTTGGTTTGTGGAATTTGGTATCTTCCATGCATTTGGGAGTTCCTTCACATCTTGGAGTTCGAGAAATAGGTTCTAGGTTCTGGGTATGCTGGAGGGAGTAGAGCTGGTTTTATTCGGGGAACAGAGTGAACAGAAGTTAATCTCAGCAATCGTTCCTGACAAAGTTGGATTTGCGACCACAATCGACTTGCATTGGATGTCTTAGCTCCTGGATCCTGGGATTCTAAAGAAAATCCTGGAAATCATCTACGTGATCTGGCTCTTCAGTTAGAAGTTCAGAGATTTGTCATTTTTAGGGAAAAATTTTGAGGTTTGAGTTTTTAAAATTTATTTCATAGACCTCAAGTTCGAGAAGAAGACAGGAACTTTAAGCAATTATCTGGTAGAGAGTTTTTTGTTTCCTCTTTTTTTTGGCATAGATCGTGGATCTACTGGAACTTTTGAGTTCTCAGAGTTTCCTAGTCGAAGATAACTTGTACTTCGTGGTACTGTATCAGTCTTCATTCGTCGGTTGAGCAGAGAAAGTACAGAACCTGCATTGCTTATAAACCTTTTCAGGATTGACGAATATCCGGAAGCAATGAAGAAGCTACTATCACTGAAGAGGAATTCTTTCAATTCTAGGACCGGTGGAGGATATACGGAGGACAAGAGGGTGATCTCGTGGTCTAAATATCTGGTCTCTTCCGGCGGAACGATCAAGGAAGAAGGGGAGGAGAACTGGAGCGCAGATATGTCCCAGTTGCTGGTAGGAAGCAGGTTTGCTTCGGGACGTCACAGTAGAATATACCATGGGATCTACAAGGAGAAGGAGGTCGCGGTCAAAATCGTGAGTCTCCCTGAGGAAGATGATGCATTGGCGGCGCTCGTTGAGAAACAGTTCAATTCAGAAGTTTCCCTCCTTTTTGGCCTCAAGCATCCTAACATCATCTCGGTAAGTATTTCCCACACCACGAAATATATAAATTCAGAGATTGGATTTCTGTAACTCGTAATTTACTGTGTCTTTTTCAAGACCCATGCTACTGAAAGTTTGTAAAGAGTCTATTCCATGGAATTTATTATAGTATACCTGGGTTGACTGCACCAGAAGCACGCATGCACGGCTCATACTTGATGTGGATATATGGTTATCAGAGATTTATGTTACATGTCATGGTTTCTGATATCACATAGATCTGTGGGTGTTCCATTTATTTTTTACCCTCATCTACCATCCTGAAATGCAATTTACTGAATTCTAAATATTCTGGTTTACATGGTGTAGTTTGTTGCAGCTTGCAAGAAACCCCCTATATTCTGCATTATCACTGAGTATATGTCAGGGGGGTCATTGAGGAAGTACCTGCATCAACAGGAGCCTCATTCTCTCCCCATGAAGCTGGTTCTCAGGTTGGCCCTTGATATAGCTCGTGGAATGCATTATCTTCATTCTAGAGGCATACTTCATAGGGATCTCAAATCGGAAAACCTACTTCTTGGGGATAATATGTGTGTGAAAGTGGCAGATTTCGGCATCTCATGCTTAGAATCTCAGTGTGATGATGTCAAGGGTTTCATGGGGACTTATCGTTGGATGGCACCAGAAATGATCAAGGAAAGACAACATACCAAAAAGGTTGATGTTTACAGTTTTGGGATCGTCTTCTGGGAGATTCTAACAGCGTTGATACCATTTCAAGATATGACGGCTGAACAAGCTGCATATGCAGTATCCCAGAAGGTATAATTATGTTGATATCAGTTTCTTCTAGCTCTATCTCTTGGCAAACATGTGATTTTTCATAAGTGCCAATTATTTCCTGTACTTTTCAGTAATTTATTCTGGTTATTCAAAGGAAAAAAAAAACAATTTTGACTGATTGAGTGTGGTGTTGATCTGTTTCCAGTTTGAATCATACCTTGTGTCATGCAAAAATGATCAACAATTGCCTTGATTAAAACTGCATTTTCTGATTCACATATATTTTAACAACATAATATTTTGTATGTTCACATATATCTGAGGTGTTTCTCAATGAGTGTTTGGCATTTAATTTCAGGGTGTGACGTCTAGATGTTAGGTTCCTTTTTTTCTCAAATGACAATGAAATCTAACTCTGGTTCCTTGAGTTGCATTAACATTTATCCCCAAGCAAACTATGTTGATATGGATCTGATTGGCAAGCTCTGGCATTGAGTCCTTTTTTTGTCACTTTCTTCAGTCATGTGATGTTGCGAACTGCTTATCTGCTGTCCTTCTATAATATTTTTCTCATTTGATGGTCATGTTGACAGGTATCTTGTCAGTAATTTGTAATATATAATCATGTGAATTTCATTTAATCTCGTATGCGTAGGTCATTTTAGAATTCAGACCAGCTATTAAATTATTAAGATGGAGAAATCGCTTATGTTTACTGAAATAATGTGATTGGAAGATCCTTGTGGATTATGTTGAAGAAGTTACATAATTTAAATATGTTTCTTGTGCAATTTTCTTTTCTTACGCAATTGCCATGACAGCTGTACAATATAACAATGCATGAATGTATTGATGGGCTCCACTTTTGAAGTTATGATAAAGAAATCAATTCCTGTTGTTTACCTGTTTGGTGCTTGATCAGCTCTATATCTTTAAGTTTGTCCTTGCTAACGCTGTATAACCAGTAATTTGTCTGTGTATATATGTGTGTGTTTTGTTGAAATAGTTTTAGGCGCTCAGAAAAATTTGTGTCAAGTATTTCATGATCTAAAGAACATGCATTATATTAACTCATTTTTGTGAGAAAAAATTGAATTTTTTGTTGCGCAATTTTAGTACAATTTGAATGGTTGATGTTTCACCTCCTAAACAAATATGTATTGGTTGATTGAACTAATGTAATGTGTACTTTCTATAGTATTTAAAGGCGCAAAGTTGTGTTCATCTTTTGTGAAATTGTAAGAAATAAAAAAAATATAAAGATATATAAAAAGTGATTAAAAGAATGTGACACTGGAAAGCTGATCACCCAAGCCGCAAGGGATAAGTGATCAGGTAGGTACTGCTGCCAGTTCCATTAGCAAATGAAGGATTTTCTCACTTCGTAGAATAACCAAAATTAAGATTTTATAATAACTTCACGCATTTTTATTGATGTAGATTTGAAATAGCTTTTAGAATTCCAAAGTAAACAGAAAAATAGAAACATGCACCAAATATCATGAGATTCTCTAATTAGTTTCTATGTTTCAGTAGTCTCGCCTTGCTCCGAAACACTTATTGCAGGCTCACAAACAGCAGAAAGCTAGTTTAGCATTCTTCTTGAAACATATAATTAAGCATCTATAACCTAAAGATGTTCAAAAGTGTTCTATCATATTAGTCTAATGTCATCAAACAATGAAAAAAAATGTAGAAGGCCTAGATGTTATAATAATTTTTTCCCATGAAAACAAAAGGTTTTTATGCTCACTTGGGTAGATAACTTAGAGAACCAGGTGCTAGACTTGCAGCTAGGGGGTGTAGATGGCATAGGCAGTAGCTTTGAATAGATAGTTCAGAAACTTCTCTAGGCATTATGAAGTCAGTGATTTTTCTTTTTCTTTCTCTTTTTTTTTTTGGCCACTGTGATCTGTATGACAGGGTACATCCATTGGCATTATTTGTCTGTTCGTGCAAAGAAAATGATATGCTTATGCAGGCTTTGCCTTGTATTGTCAATGCACCACATTCCTTAACAAGCACAGAAATGAGGGAAGTCGAGTAAAAAAAAAAAAAAACTGTATGTGTATATGCTTATAGAAAGTATGACTTGTGTATATGCTTATAGAAAGTATGACTTCTGTATTTTTTTCGTTTCTAAATTTCTAATATCTTCAGCTTCCAGCTTAATTCTTAAGTTAACAATTTCAAAATGATTGCAGAATGCTCGGCCACCTATACCTGCCACTTGCCCTGCAGCAATTTCTAGCCTCATCAACCATTGCTGGGCAAGCAACCCAGATAAGCGTCCACAATTTGATGAAATTGTTCCAATTCTTGAAGATTACGTTGAAAGTCTTGAGCAAGATCCATCATTTTTCTTATCCTATAAGGCCACTGATTATAACAAAATTTTTAGCTGCTTCCCCAGGCGCATGGTGACACGAAGAGCCACATCTTTACAAGCCTGACACCTTTTAAGTGCCATACGCCAGTCTCGGCTCCACTATTCATTGGTAATGTCTTGTTTTATTGGTAGAAAGTATTGCAGAAGACACGACTGTGTTGCACACTCCTGCATTTACAAGGAGTCAAGCAATCGAAGTGTCTTGCATTCTGAAGAAAGAGTGCAAGATTTGACACTTAGTAGTCAAATAATGTGATTCTGCTTCTGTAAGAGTTGCATACTGAGCTTGATATGTAAGTGCTTGTATTCTATATTGGAGATTAAAAATGTATCAGTGGATGCGCGTAGAACCATTTCTGTTTCTGCTGGCTGCCTTCTGTTCCATTTCTGTGTGCACACAGGAGTCAAGTAATATGGATGAAGCTTCGCTTTTCTTATTCTCTTAACTTCTACGCTCCACTAAAAATTATTCGCGCATTTTACTCTTATTCTACAGCACCTATTGTGCGTTCTTATGGACGTTCATATGTGTCGATGTGTGATGATATTTCTGAATGTTGATACCACATAACTATTGGCTTCCACTTGGACCTTCTTTATCATTATGATGTCGACATCTGTATGCATTTAAGAGCACGAAGGATCCAGCAAATGAAGAATTGGAGAGATGGTGCATTGTTATGTGATGAGCATTTTTGCCGTTTTAGGAACTGCTGGAGTGCTACAGTGTCAGCAGTGATCCCACCACAACATTACTGATTAAAGCTTGGTAGGGGAAGCCTTTGATTTAGTAATACTGCTTTTAACTTATTTTAAAAATGACATCAACTCTGTACCAGTTCCTTATGAGCTTGAGCATTTTCTAGGAGCATTAAGGTCATTAAATACGTGACACATGGCATTGAAATGAAAAATTTGCAAAATAAAGAGGTATTTTACTAGCATTTATTACTAGAGGACACTACTTGTAACTTGAATCCATCTTCAAGTCAGTATCCCAAGATTTCCATCTTCCTCATTAATCAACTAATCTGTCTCTCCTCCACCCGCCCCCCTCCCCCTTGTCAACTTTGAAACACCATGGAATTAGTTATAGATATCCAGCCTTCATTTCCTACTAAAGTTCTCTTTTTTATAGTTATAGATGTTCAACTATAAACATTATGTAAATGCATATCATTGATTTTTTATCATGTTGGAAAAACTAGATTGATCTTAATAAGGAATCTAACTCATTTTGGCAAATGAAAAAAAAAATTTAAGCTTTAGCAGCTCGACAATTTAAATACGCGGGGTATAAGAGCAAGTTATAATTATATATATATATATATATATATGTATGTATGTATATATGTATGTATATATATATGTATGTATGTATGTATGTATGTATGTATGTATGTATGTATGTAATCCTAGAGATATTATCCTTTGATTGTTTTAATAGAAAGATGTGAAAAATTACTGTTCTCATATTTAGATGTGTTTCTTAAGCAAAGCCAAAAACCTTGATAGTCCAAAAACTTGTTCAAACTAAAACATGGTTCAGAGCAAGATTAATGAACACATATCTATGTATTCAATGTCAATGTATGTCTACGTAGATGTCTGGATTTGTCTAGGATTTTAAGTTTTTCTTTCAAAGTCTCTTTGTTGAAAAGTTACCTGATCTTGGACCTTATGTAATAAACATCTCTTGCCAAAAGAGAATGTGAGGGCGTGCATTTGTATGTTTGTATCATGATGGTTTATGTATATGGTAGACTGGTAGTTACATAAATTGGCAGTTGTTGAATGCAAAAATGAGGAGGCTTATGAGCCATTTCTCAGGGGCTTATAAAAATAGATAAATTTCCATCTATTTCAACCCACAGAGAGCAGAAAAATAATCCAACATATAGTCTCTGGACCCTGATAGCTCTTGTAATGTACTTCGACAATTTTCCAAACCACCAATTAACAAGTTGTTATCAACAAATTTTGAAGAAATATATTGCGGAAGCTTTGCAGCAAGTAAGGTGCTTTACACAGTGGATGGTTGAGAACAGCAAATAAGCAGAATGTTCAACCATTCACGTTTTTTCCCGAATATCTAAAGACTCACCATGCAAAACTCGGATTAATAATACTTGTTCCAGAGGCTAGTGAAAAGAGCCACTCCATATGCCGATTTTCCTCTTAATTAGATAGATGTCTATTTCCTATCAGTGACTATTTATGACATCTCTTTTGTCAACTCCCGGATGTATAGGGAGTTGATGCCTATCAAGAAACTAATAGGGCATCCCAGCCTGTTCCCATCTCTAATGCCCTTTTGACTCCAAACTCCACCTGAAGCACAACTCCCAGATTCCCTTTTCGGCCACAAGTGGTTCTGCCGCAGTTATCAGCAGGCGTAAAATGGAGACGGGATGCAAGGAGTGAAGTGGTAGCAGTAAACTAATACTTGAATAATGTTGCATTAACAAAATTGATAGGATTTAAGGAAACATGTGAAGTGTAAGCTAGGCAATGTCCTTGTAACCATAGGCTGTAGTCATTCTAGAGCCTCTTTGAACCTTGTCTTCAGGAGTTCCATCTGCAGGATACAGGGCCATGATCTGTACCTGTAGTAAGATTGTCAAGGGGATGCAAGTTTCTACCAAAAAAAACATCGAAAGTCCCAATTTCTCTCTCTCTCTCTCCATCCACCTGGTTAGAAGAGTTGAGGTTCAGAAATTCGAGTTAAAGAGGGTTAAGAGTCAATAGTTGAGGTGCATCTATTGCAAAATCTGGTAGTAGTCTGCTGCATCTCATCTTTTTTTTTTTTTTAATGAAAACGAAAACGAGAACTCTTCCTTTATAAACTTCCTGAGTTGTCAGAGTGCAATACGTCAACCAAACAGTCTACTCTTTTGGATCTTTCAAATGAGTTTAATTTTCTTTTCACGTCTTTCTGTGATCAATTTCTCCTCACAAACACGGGTCAATATATACAAGTAGGTTCTCATACCCACGTAATATGGGTTAGGTGCGGGAATCCGACCAACTGTCGTTTGGTTGAGATGGTAGGTAGGTTAGGATGCCTGGTTGAACAGGTGCAGGAGCTGAAGGTGCTTGATGTAGTTGGAACTTTTAAAAAATCAACAGCAGCGCTTTTCTGGCTCATAACATAAGATTCATGCATTAAAAAAGAAAAAGATACATGGATTCCGAGAATATTTGTAAGTTCCAAGCCTGATGATGCGTCCATGCAATTAGTTGGTGAAAATGCAAGCATAATATATAGTTTTTCTTTCTTTTGGTTGGTCAAGTTCAACCAATCAAATGGCCGTGTCACTAAGATGATGACGGCTTTAAAATGCATATTGCAATGTTAAAAAGACTGCTTCTCAAATTTATATCTAGAGATTCCGCACATAAGAAACCTACCGAATAGATTCTTCCAAAGGATATGAGACCAAAAGTATCGGGTAGAGCATCTGGGTGTTCTTGTTTTTGAGTAGGGGAAATAAAAGGGATACAGTGGAGTTTGGTAGCAAGAGTAGTTTGAACAGTAAATGTCACCCACCAGATATTCTTTGGGGATTTGTTCAAGAACCAAGATTGTTCACGATGAGGATGCTAAAGGCTTACAGAGAGGGGACCCATCGTCATCTATTTCGCTTTTCCTCAAGTCCAGACTCATTGAAATCTCATTCTTGTGTCTTATTTGAAGGAAATCCAATTAGCCCAAATAGATTCAGATGCTCGATCTTTATGAACTGCATTACCCCATATCTCTTCAACCAAAAGAATATGATTTTCCGTTCTTCAAAATTTTATACGCGTTTGTATATGTAACTGAAGCAGGAAATTATAGACATGTACCGATCATATTTTTGTATTTGAAACACGTGAGATTGTGTTTCTAATTACCATTAAAAGAGAAGAATCTAAGCTTCAACCATCATGAAGCCTTTCAAAAACAATACCATAAGAAAGTTCAAACTACAGAAAGTGTTGGAATTTGAGTTCAGATCTTCAACTTGGCACTATGATGCCATCGCCCCCTCTTGCCACTTGTTCACCATTAAAAGACTTAAAAAGTTGTGTGTCAATAGGTGATGCGGAAACAGTAGGCATTGGGGTTCAGTGGACTGGCATGAAGCAAGAGTCGAATCGGAAGAAAAGAAGTGAATTAGAGAGAGAGAGAGAGAGAGAGAGAAACAGGGGTTTCCTGGCAAGTGTAGACCAGCAAGTATGTAATATTTAATGGGTATTTCTTTTGAAGGTTACCCACTTGACATACGATTCTCATTCTAGGTATCTAAAATAATGGCGTCTCATTGAGTAGGAAGGACGTACCATTTGGTGGTCTGGCATTCTTCCTCCATGGCTGCCATAGAGAGAGAAAAGAGAGATTCCTCTCGTCCACGAGTTTGTCGCCACAGCAAAACTGCTGGCTGCTCCGGCGACAGCCCCTCCTTTTCCACTCCCGCAAACAACAAAAAGAAGCTCCAACCAATCACTGGTTCCTCTCCACAGCTGCCTCGTGAAACTGCGCTTGATTCCTTTCTTTCCTTCCTTGTACTATTTAGTTATTTCTGTTAGCACGTAAAGTTTTTTTAACTTTAGCAATCATAGTCTGAGAATAGTGCCTCAGATATTACAATATAGAAAAAAAAACTGAGGTGGCTGTATAAACCTATGCTATGACTATTAAATAGGTCTGCAAATGGGGCCGTGGTTACCCCCATGGTTTCACAGATGTTCTCGGAAGAGTTCAGGTGAAAGTTTTTCTTTCAACTTTTCAAAAACTCCGTCTCTTAACGGCTCACCTCAACACCCACAGGGCCACTATGGGACTGCCAATGTGGTGATTTTGGAGTTTTCCTGTTGGCCAGACTAGGAAGACAGACCAAGATCGTTCCAAACACTTCAAAACATCTCTTCCACCAGTGGGGGTTCGCTTGAACGCCTTGATGTAGGAGATCCATAGTTACCACCCTCGTTTTCAGTATAAAATTCTCTCACCACACTTCGTTTTTTAAGTAGCAGTGGAACCGAGATGAGAAACTCAGTTTCATTGGTTTAACCTGCCAATGAAAATCTTTAGAGATGGCATTTGGATAACCTTAAGGACATATAAGGAGGTCAGCTAAGTCATGGATTATCTTGTTGTGTAGCTTTTTATCAGAGAAATTCAGATTGTTAGGGGATAAGTTGGGATCCACTAAACCAAGAAGCTGAGCTGGTGTGGGAGTAGAGTGAGTTGTGGCAGTGGGTATCAAAGCCGTGGACATAAAGTCACACATGCATGGACACATGTACCTTAAGAGGGAGAAGAGTGAAAAAGTTGAGTATCATATCAAGGGTTGTAAAGAATCTTCAGGAACATATGAGGGGTCAGTTAAGTCATAGATTATCTTGGTTAGGAGCTCTTTTAATGAAAAGGAACTGAAATTGCTAAGCAGTGGATTGGGATCCATCAAACCAAAAGCACGAACCCAGTGTAGGAACGCTCCAAAGAGCTCAAAGACGGATGTGGAACTAGGCCGGTTTGTGACCTTTTTTTTAAAAAAAAAAAAAGTGCTTCGTAAAAATAAAAAAATTTGTTAAAACTTGGTTTTGAATTATTTTTTAGAAATTTAGTTGGCATGTTTGGGTGACGCACGCCCAAAACAAAGTTTTTGGTAAAAAACAAAAACTTGCACAAAGATTGGTGGTCAAGTTATCTACTTCCTTTGAAAAATATTGTTTTGTCAAAACTGACTTTTTCACAAACTCAATTTTAACCGTCACCCCAAACACGTTTACGCAAACCAGCATTTTGCCTTCAAAACATTGTTTTAAAGTGTCACCCCAATGCACCGTAAATTTTACTGTTAGAATACTTCGAGTATTTCCTTGTGGGGGGGTCAAACTTGATAAATATTGGCATGAACTCTGAAAAGTTTCATGGAAGCCAATTACATTTTTCAAAATTTTTACCGGTACCAAGATAAAATTTTGGAAATTTTAGTGTTTTTCTAAAGCCCAGGGGGGTCCATGGCCCCTCCCAACTCCTTGGCTCAGTCCCTGGGAGTCAAATTGGTAATTCCAGCACTGATTTTTAAAAAATTAAACTTGGGAATAAGCACAAAAGAGTCTTCCCTACTTTGTCTGCAGATTATCCTTTCTTGCAGCCGGGGCCGACAGACGTGTGCATGGTATGAGCAATTGCCTACACAGACCCACAAAAAGAGTTCATTTTCATTAAAATTTTATGGCATTTTTTCTGTTTCATGATATTAAATTTATATAACTAACATCCCTAATTCAAAATTTTCTGGCTCCACTACTGACGGAACCGTAGTAGAAATGTGATTCGAGGCGTTTGCAAACAAAGGCTGGATCCAACTAGTTAACTAGCAACACCTCAAACTTGAGGCATTCGGTTCCATTCCCTAAAATGTTTGGGCAACTTATCTAACTAGTGATCTTTTAAATTTTGGCTCTCAAGTTTAGTTTAAAGAGATCAAGAGCTGACTACCCAAGGCACCCTATTCCGTTTAGGCTAAAAAAAAATAAAGGAAAAGAAAAAGAAGAAAGCTCGTGAGCTGCACAACACCCAAGAAGCAATGAGCTCACAAGAGCCAAAGGAACAGTCCAGGGTAATCATCAAAGGAATGTGAATAGAGAAAGACAAATCCATAGATGGAATAATGCAACTACGCGGTTGCTGGTGATATATATATATATATTATCGAACAGAAGATAACTAGTTGTACTAGAAAGGAATGAACAAAAGCTTGGCCATGCATTGGATAACCAATTCTACCTACTTGTCTACTTTCGGACGTTCACATCTCACAGCTAGGGGCGGAGCCAGGATTTCGTTTAGGGACAGGCCAAAAAATACAACCTTAAATTTGGGTAGGACCAAAATGAATCTAAAAAAAAAATACATTAAACAACTAAATTTTTTTATTTTTTTAATGTAATTTTTTTTTCAGCTACTTAGGGGCGAGCTACGGCTTAGCCGGGCCCTCCCCTCCCTCCGCCCATGCCTGTAGCTTGTCAATGGAAAACACCACTGCGGCCATATGCTTTCAGGACGAAAGAGGTCTAAGAACTCAGTCTGGAAAAGCATACTCTAAATGTATTGCATAAACCGCTAACAGTTAACTTAACCACTCCACCCCCAACCCCCCATGTAAGGGTTTGCTTCCAGACCTGACCTGGGTGGCAATGTTGCTATTGTTTGTAGTTCAGTGGAGTAGCACCTATGGATGAGTCATTTACATGCCTCAAGCACAACCAGCTACGCTATATTCCTTAGAGCAAATCCAACTTGCCAACGACTGAAAAAAAGAACAAGAAAAAGCCTTAGAGCAAATCCAACTTGCCAACGACTGAAAAAAAGAACAAGAAAAAGAAGAAGAAGAGAAAGAATAGTGTGATGATTGGAAGGTGGCCCCAGGAAAGATCCACTTGGCTTCCTGCCAACCTCCATATAGTGGTCAGGAACTCACTAAATTGGATTGTTGAATCACTTGTTTCATTGTTCATCATCACTAGCATCCTCTTTCTCTCTCTATGCCAGTCCTCTAACCTTGGCCCTTTTACTATACCATCATCAGGCAATGCCACAAGAGCAGGTGAGAAGCAGTCACTCTCTCACATGGATGGATCGATATGAAACCAAAAAAGATGATAAGAATGGGAAATTTGATGGAAAAGGGGAGGTTGGTGAAGAGGGGCACATCCAGATGCTGCTGAGTTTTGGAGGTTAGAAAGGAGTCAATTCATATCAAGATTTGGTGGTGTTGGTGTTGGTGTTGGTGGTTCAATCAATTTGAGGGAGGCCATCTCATTGCTTTGTCTTGCTTTTAAGACAGTTCATTCTCTCTCTCTCTCTCTCCCTCTCTCTCTCTCCAAGTTTATGTAAACTTAGAAGCTCTACATATGAACCCCTCTTCATAATTTGACCACCAGTTTTGTGAATGTGATTGCTTGCGCTGAGATTCAATAATTTATACCCCTACCGACATCTCATGGTTAACTATGGGTCTTCCTAGTACACCTACCGGAAAGTTTTGTAATTTTTGCTTTCAACTTACCAACTTCAGCGGCAGACCGGTAAGGGCCTTGGCCCCACCTCAAAAGAAAAAATTACATGTAAATTTTAAAAATTTTCACTTGTCCTATATAAAAATTTTGAAAAATGATATTTCCGGTTATGTCAAAATTTAGGAACTTTAATTCGGCCTTCCTCATTAAAAATTTATGGCTCCATCCCTGACCAACTTATATTTAAACTCAAAGATAGACAAAGAGGGGAAGAGCCAGGATTCATCGGGACTGAATAATCCTACGACCATTAAATAAAAATTTTAACAAGGCCAACCTTTATTTTTTCAAAGTTTTAATGATGAAAGGAAGAAGGTAAACAAATGTTGGATCAAAAACTGTAAAGTACATAAAAATCAGATTAAGACCCAAATCCATAAAAGATGGGCCCGCATGGCCGACAAGAGCACTCTTTACTTGGCTACACAGCCAAAACATTAGAATACAAGTTCCATAGATCAAGAGTTTCAAACCCATAATTCATTTCCATTTACATGATTCCGTGAAGATCTGACAAAAACAACTTCTAGATGAGTGAGGGAGACCCATCGGCCGACAAAGAGCCGAAGCTCCCACCCAACTTCTTGTTTCGGTAAGATACATGGTCTGCTTTTGGTGCCTCAGGGGACTGTCCCCTACTGTTCAACTTATACATTGGTGACCTTCTTTTTGCAACATAGGAAGTTGATGTCCTTGATACTCGAAATGTAGACTGGCTGCCTGCCCCAACTTATAAGGCATGAGTTGGTGCCTCTTCCAACTACATTGGGCCCTTTTGTGTCCATATCTAATTATTTGTATACTAGTAAGTTTTTTAATTGAAGCTGGTTAAGATGTGACCTAATTGAATAATTTCTTGGACCCACTTATTGGATTGAGCTAGACAGTTGATCTATCGATCTAGATCGCTACTATTGTTAGGTAAACCGTCAGCTTCACTGGGCTTAGGGACCAACAAAAGAATCTGGGTTTACAAAGTTAGGACCAGTCTTGGCGTAGTGAACATTTGGGACCCAACCCTGCAACCAGAATCAGAGTTATCATGGTACTCGATCAGATTTGATTTCAGACATAGATACGGATTGGATCTTTCACATACGTGATAGGGTCAGGTCTCAGTCAGACAGCGGATTTGGGTTTGAATTTGGTTCTGAAGTGTGCACATCAGATCTGGGCCCATTAGAAATTGGATCTGAATTTCTTTACCAGATTTAGTTAAATACTTTGGAACCTAGTAACTGGATCCATGATTCATTTACACTCTTACTTTTAGTTGAATGAGGATTGTTGTGATGAGTAAAACCAAAAAATTTAATCCTTTATTTATATACAATTTGAGAGCCCAAATTTCCTGAATATATATATATATATATATATATGCTTTTAATATTATTTATCATGCGATTTTTAATTTTTATGTATCCGGTAACTTCTGACATCCCAAAAGTTTGAATCGGCTTCGGGTCCACCTTGCAGTCTGCAGAGAATCGGATTCGGAAAAGGATCGAGAGCCCGGGGCATCCAACGAGGTCAAAGCCCCAAATGGGCCTTTGACTTTGGCAGTTACAGCCAGGTTGGCTTGTGGGCCCCAGTCTGTCCGTGGGCCCCACCTTCCGATCTACCGCACGCGACGCCGACGTTGCGGGCGAGAAAGGAGGGAGAGACCTTTGGTTCGGTTACAGCTAGCGGTTTGTATTTTTCAATGACGAAAATGACCTTCCCGCCATCAGAGAAGTCAACTGCAAGGCCTTCCTCCAGTAAATAAAAAGAAAAAGATATGGGCCTCCACATTTAATCTGCAAGTGAACCAAGTAGGCTCGTGCGGCTCTGCTGGGTTCGGTCTGGGTTCGTGAGTTAGCTGGTTCATGCCTTATGTGTTGGGCTCTTCAAGGTACAGATCTTCGAAACTCGTGTGGAAAGAAATATGTCTGTCAAACATTTACCATTTGCAATAATATCCATAAAAACAAAACTAACAACTAATTTTTCACTGTCCCCAAAACATATGAAAAGAAGTCTCTAGGTCCAGTGACTTATTAGAATGTCTACCCTTTGTTTGTAAATCTTTAAGTGTTAAAGTATAGTTCAATGTGACTCTTTACTAATAAATGACTAACTTTGAAGAGTAAAAAATTTACATCAGAGTTTGAATGTTTTGTGGTTCGATTAAGAAAGAGATTGTTATTCGTTATGAAATTTGAACCCTTATGAACATGCCTAAGAAGGTTATTTGGTAGGTTTGGCTGTCTACCGGCCGGCTTTATTCTTTATCTGTGTTTGGTATTCAATATCTAAGTTTGAATGCAAGGATCCTGATCGAAGCCAAATGAATGAGAATTTAGATCCAAACTTAACCCATTGAGGTTTTAGTTCTTGTTCTTATGATGGTAAGTACCTTTAAAATAATCTAGTGTTTGTACAACTAAATCATGGTACAAGTGGGCATGAGACATAACAAATCTTGGAATTGAAGTTGGGGATTACTTAGTTTACTGTCTGACTTTATTTTTCACAATGTGAAAACAATTAATGCTCCCTTCATTTATTTAATCTTTTGTTAGCCATTTATTCATCATTGGTATGTGTGATTTTGCTTAGGAAGGATGAATTTCAGTTTCAAATTGAACATCCAAGGGTTTCATATGGTAAGAATTTGTCAATTTCGGAGCTCCATACCAAGATTCAAGTATTGTCAAAACCAAAAACTTAAGATCTAACATTGGATAAATTTAATATTTGCACTTCTATAAAAACTTCTTCTCTAGATTGAGTCTTAAGGTTTAATGGTGTTTGTGAACATGGCTGTGCTCCCGGGCAATTAAAGAAAAGAGTGCAAGATTTGGCGAAAGATGAGAATATATTATGTAATTTTCTAGTAGTTTTCCATGGTAATTAGGTTAGTAGCTTTTGATAAGTGGCAAAATTTTTAAGGTCAGCCGGAGAAGGAACAATTTTCCTAGATGGACATTTCCAACCTTAAGTCAGTATATTTAAGGTGTTGTTGATTACGTTTAATCTAAGATTAAACTGATCTAAGATCTTAGGACTTCATATTTCAAGATTTCATACTCTTGATTTCTAACAAGGACATAAACTTTTTTTGTTTGAATGATATATGGATTATATCATAAATTTTGGAACTTTTGCATCTTAAAATAATAATGAATTTCAATTCAGACCTTAGTTCATGGATTTAGGGCATATGGAAAATCTTGAACGCATAATTCTGAAATCAACAATTCGTTAGAACCATACGAAAGTGGACCCTATATAAAGTTAGACTCTCGAATATAAGATCTAAGACAATCAATATCTCAAAATCATGTCCAATCATTTAAACCTTTTAATCTTGGCCAATTCTTCTCAACCAAATCGGGTTTGATTCAAAAAAAGAAAAGGGTGCCTCAGTTTATTAGTACCAAGTCCTTTTGATGTACACGGCCACAGCTTCTGCTCCTGTTCTAATTTAAAAACAACATGAACAAATTTTTATTAAGATAACTATTTTTAATGCTATAAGATTGAATTCCCATGGAAACAATAAAGAAACTGATATGGGCAAGAGGAGATTTGTTCGAGATATCTCTATACATGCATTTGGATCCCAGTTGTGGTCCAATCTGCAGAGAGCAACCTGCAGTTCGAACTGGCCAGCGCCATGGGACATGGATGCTGAATTCAATTTATATGTGAGAAAACGTACGTCATGATGAAGATGATGGAGACCAATGAATGTTTTCAAAATGTACAATATCGAGATATCAGAATATCCAACTTTTTTCTTTTTTCCTTTTCTCTCATTTATTTTCATCCTCAAAGAGCACAGGGCACGAGAAATTGTGCAAAAGGGTGACGATTTCTTGTCAGTCCGTTAAAAACTTTATGATATTATAGTAAAATATACTGTCCTATAGAAAAGGAGGTTCTTGTTTTTTCCTGATCTTGCAATTCATCTCTCTCTCATGCCCTCCCTCACATTTCCAGCTCATAAAAACAAGCACCAAATACACAAACGTAATTCCAGAAAGGATGAAATGAACCGAAAAAAGAGTACAAAATTATTATTAGAGAGAGAAAGTAAAAGGAGTCCCAGAGAGAAAGAGAGACAGAGATGCAACAGAGCGGTTGCAGAGGGGAGGGGGGTGGGAGGGTGGAAACGTCGCCTTCCTTCATTTTTGACATCCCATCTCTCTCTCCCTCTGTTATTTTATCGACCCATTTGCAGTTTTTCTAATGGGTAGAGGCCAATTAATTGGTAGAGGCCAATTAATTGGCCACTGTAACAATCAATAGGGGCCCGTAAAAGAATAGATAAATGTATTGGTGAAGAAGAGGGAAGGATAGAAGGGTGGTGGTGATGATAAAGCAGGAAGTAGTGGGTCGCCACCCACCGCCACCTCTACGCGGAGATGCCGTCTTCTTCCCCTCTGGAATCATCTCTTATGCAGACCTTCCCTTCCTGGCTTCTCTCGCGAGTAAATTAACCGCATCCCGTTGCCCTTCCTCTTCATTTCTTCTTTTTGCTCCTTCCTAGATAGTTGCTCTTGTGCCTTCGTTCCATCACAATTTAGAAAGGAAAGAAAAAAAGAGCGGAACAATGTGTGTTCATCTGTAGAGTTTAGCTTCTTTGCTTGAAGAATTTTGATGGGGGATTCGCCAGGTAGGCCTTTGTTGCCTTACTCTATTTATGTTTTCTCTTTTTTTGTATTTCTGATCTTTTTTCCTCGGTGGGCAGGATTTCTTTTCTTTTTTTTTTCTTTATGAGGTCTCTTTTGCTGGAGAAATTTAGTCGCGAATCTTGATTTGTGGGGAACTGTGAAGGGTTTGAGATATTGAAAGGGTTGGGCTCTTTCTTTTTCTTTTTCTTCTTTTTTTCTTTTTTCCTGGTTCAATTGATGTCTCTGTTGCAAGAAATTACCAAAATCAAAGATCTTCTCACTGGTTTAACTTTTGTTGAGATTTTCGATCTTGTCGGTCATGTAATCCGGTTTTGTCTTCAATTACCATTTCACGTTTTTTGGCTTCTGCTTTGCCTTTTTCACCTTCTGCTTTTCTTTTGGTTTTTGGTCTTTGCGCCATTTTGGTTTTTTGATTCTTTAACGATCCTCTGATTCGCCAAGCGGATGTTTAGTCCTTTGAATTTGTCTATTCCGCCTCCCCCCACCCCCTCTTTGATCTTCGAAAACCTTCTTCTAGTTATAATGTAATCTGATTTTAATAAAATTATTTAGTGTGATTATCTATATTAGTTGTGAAATTAGATCTGTTCTCGGTTCCTTAAATAAATGGCCAACTGTTCAATGTGTGTTGCTAACTAAACCGGATTTGAGATCCGTGGTTTTTTACTTTGTCAATTAATTTGGGTGCTTATTTTTCTAGGAGTGCTATCTTTGAAGATTTTCATGGCTGCCACCTTTCCTTAGTTCCAGATTTCTTGGTTATTAGAACTTCCATTAGTTGCAGTGCTGTGAGACAGTCAGATGTGCTTTTTGGAATTTCCTCAGAAACGTATTTTCTGAAAGAAGAATGGAATTGTCTAGTCTCAACATCTGCTTCTGTTATAAGATTTTGTTTTTTGTTTGAACTGTGTGTCATGTTCTGTATACTTTCTTGATTCATCAATCAAATCTATGTCTTTGGAGAGCAGAGCTGTGGCTGTGTCAGTGTTTCACATGTTGAAATATGTTGATTTGGTGTTCCTCGTTTCCTGTTCTTCATTCGATCTTACTTACTGTGTTCCTGAATTATTATGGATGATGAAGTAGACGCAGACGGAGTCCGGAGAAAAGTGAAGGTGGGCCACAAGGTTGATGATTTACTCGAGAACTCATCACCCAGGAGTCCTCTCAGTCCCCAAAGGCCGCCACGCGATCATATGGAGTTACCAGCAGATGGTGCACCCACTGAAAGTTGTGTTGACACATCGATAGAAAGACTGTACGATAATGTCTGCCAGATGCAGAGTTCTGGGGAACAAAGCCCGTCAAGGCAAAGCTTTGGATCAGATGGTGAAGAATCAAGGATAGACTCAGAGCTGCAGCATCTTGTGGGTGGTGAAGAAACGAGGGTGCTTGATGATGTTAACCATGTATCTCAAGCTAAAAATGGTCAAGCTGAAATGAAGATGGATGAAGAGATCGTGGAGGAAGAAAGTACTGCAAAAGATGGAGAGAAAGAATCGACGGTTAAGGAAGAAAACGGTTCTACTAAGAAATCAGGGAAAAAGCCAAAGCCTAAACCTTCGTGGTCTAGTTCTACGAAGATAGAAGCAAAGGGGTTTTCATCTGTGCAGACAAATGCAGAAGTTTCACCAAAGCCTGTTACTTCCAAGAACCGGCTGCCACATAGAAAACCACCTATAAATAAAGAAAATGATTCTGCTACTGAGAATCCGGACATATCTCCAGAAGAAAGCAGCCCTGCCAGGGTTCAGAAGAAGCCACTCGCTAGTCCAGATAGTAATACATCTAAGCCAACTTCTGATGCTGCTAACTCTGCAAAGAAAAGGAAGCCTTCATCAGTAACATCAGGCAAGTCACAAGGTGCAAGTGAAGATCCTTCAGAAGCGGGTCTAGATAACCCTGACTTAGGACCTTTCCTGCTTAAGATGTCTAGGGATTTGATTTCATCTGGTGACAACCCTCAAAAGGCCTTGGAACTTGCTACGAGAGCAGCAAAATCATTTGAGAAGTGTGCAAATGGGAAGCCGAGTTTAGATCTAGTTATGAGCTTGCACGTACTAGCTGCAGTACATTGCAATTTGGGACAATATGACAAGGCCATCCCTATTCTTGAGCATTCAATTGAGATCCCGGTACTAGAAGAAGGTGAAGATCATGCACTTGCTGTGTTTTCTGGGTATATGCAATTGGGTGACACTTTTGCAATGTTAGGTCAACTTGAACAGTCAATTGAATGCTATACCATGGGCTTGGAGGTTCAGAAGCATTTTCTGGGAGAAACTGATCCAAGAGTTGCAGAAACTTGCAGGTACTTGGCAGAAGCCCATATGCAGGCTCTGCAATTTGATGAAGCCCAAAAAGTTTGTCAACAATCTCTTGACATCCATAAAGAACGTGGAGTTTCTGCTTCTCTTGAAGAAGCTGCTGACAGAAGACTCATGGGTCTTATTTGTGATGCTAAGGGTGATTATGAAGCAGCCCTTGAGCATCTGGTCTTGGCTAGTATGGCTATGGTGTCTAATGGCCAGGAAAATGAGGTAGCCTCTGTTGATTGCAGCATTGGGGACATCTATCTATCTTTGTCTCGTTATGATGAAGCAGTTTTTGCATATCAAAAAGCCCTTACTGTCTTCAAATCTTCAAAAGGTGAGAATCACCCATCAGTTGCTTCAGTGTTTGTCCGTCTTGCTAACTTGTATAACAGGACAGGCAGACTTAGAGAATCAAAATCATACTGCGAGAATGCTCTTCGTATCTATAGCAAACCTACTCCCGGGAGCCAAATGGAAGAAATTGCTAGTGGGTTCACTGAGGTTTCTGCTATCTATGAAGCCATGAATGAGCACGAACAGGCCCTTAAGCTTCTGCAGAAAGCTTTGAAAACATTGAACGATATCCCTGGACAGCAGGCTACTGTGGCTGGAATTGAGGCACAGATGGGGGTTATGTACTATATGATTGGAAATTATGGTGAATCCTATGCATCGTTCAAAAATGCTGTTGCTAAGCTTAGGGCGAGTGGGGAAAAAAGATCTGCGTTCTTTGGGATTGTACTTAACCAAATGGGTCTGGCATGTGTACAGCGTTATGCAATAAATGAAGCTGCAGATTTGTTTGAAGAAGCTAGGGGTATTCTAGAAACGGAATATGGACCATATCACCCTGAGACACTTGGAGTGTATAGCAATCTTGCCGGAACCTATGATGCTATGGGCAGGTACAGCGTTTTACTTTGCTACTCTTCATTCTGTTGTCATTATTGAATCCATTCATTGATTATCGTACTTTCCTTGTTCTTCACTCGGTTGTTATCACTCGACATAGGTTATGTTTAAGCTGTTTGAGTAAACTAGCATGCTTCTATTTTGTGTTTTAAATGGTCTTTGATTTGAATTTCAGCTAACAATGATATTTCATATGTTGCTCACAGTAAATTCATGATCTTAATAATGATGCGCATTAGCTACTGATTGGAACTTGAAATGTCAAGTTATTTGCTTGATCTTCATATTTTTGGAACATTAATTCTTAAGGGAATTTAAAATTTCAGACTATAAAATATATTGATGCCAAACTGTGATAGACCCCTCGTCCTTGTTTCAGGTTCTTTCAGTTCTTCTGGGGCCTGAATGATCAGCTTCTTTTAATACTGACTACTTATTTGATGAATGTTTGTCCATTTTGTTTAGTTTCATTTTTCGATAGTGTCTATTTTGGGCTTCTCAAATTTGATATTTAGATCTTTGCGTGTTTAGTTACCTGCATGATTGCATCATAGTCCCATGTACATTTTTTGAAGTGCTGGGAATGGTTCATTTTCCTTTTTTTGCTCCTTTGTACCAAAATGGTCCCTATCATGCTTCAGACCAATAATCTAACTCTATTGAGTTTCTTTCTTCCTTACCTTGGCAGATTGGAAGATGCCATTGAGATATTGGAATTTGTTCTAGGAATTAGGGAAGAGAAGCTGGGAACAGCAAACCCAGATGTAGATGATGAGAAGCGAAGGCTCGCTGAACTATTAAAGGAAGCTGGTAGAACGCGGAACAGGAAAGCAAAATCACTGGAAACCCTACTAGAGTCGCAGATTACAAGGAGAGAGACTCTTAATCACATTTCAGATTCAGCTGTAATGACTTCATGAGGGTGATGATGATTACCAAATTCTTGATGGTGGAGGATGCTGATAATAAGTGTACATGGTTAATGACTTCTGGCGGTGGATCTACTTTCCATCCTGGCAAGGACAAAGAGAAATCAAGGGAGTTTGTATTTCTTGCTGTCTGCATTTATTTATTGATATTGTTCAATCTGTTGGCCTAATGATTGTGACTCCCTGTATTTGCTCTGTTTATAGCTTGAAATCTTCTGCAGTTTCTTGAATCTGCCCTCTGGATTTCTTTAGCTCAACTTCTATGCTTTTAGAGTGGCCTATCTGTGTGTGTGTGTGTGAGAGAGAGAGAGTGAGAGAGAGAGCGAGAAAGAGAGAGGCATGACACTCACTTGCATAGCACAAGGGAATGACGCTTAATGAGTTAAAAGTTGGCTCTCTGTCCGACTGCCACAGCTTGCTCCCCTGTGGTGGCAGTTGCTGCAATGGCTGTACGTTTTTCACGTGGATCGACCTCTTCCTCTGAGTGTTCGCAGTGAAAGAAGAGGGAAACAAGATAAAAGTTTTTCATATGGCAAATTCACGTGCTACCAATCATGTGATCGAGTGTGAAAAGCTTGTTTCCTGCAAGAAAAGCTATGAGGTCTACTACCACTGATACTGCATCATTTGGACGGTCAGAGGACGGGGAAGTGATGGGCACTATCAACGTCCCAAAGAGGCACATGAAAATTTAAGACGAAAGGATGAATTTATAGATAAACCTAACCATGATGAAAAGGCTCTTTCGCAGAGCAATCAAGAAGATAACCTTTTGTCTATTGGCTGGTGGTAGAAAGTACAATTGCTTTAGCGAATCAGCATTTCTACAACTTCTTCTGCCTTCTTTCCCAGAGGATGGTAGACCCACCGAGCGTGCAACTTACTTACCTGCGTGCACATGGTAAAAACTGTCAGCTTTTTTTTTTTCAGTTGATCCTCGTGGCACTCAAGAGTCGGGAAAACGAAACCTTGTCCAAGGTTATCAATGTCGTTCCTTATAGGAGCATATTGACGGATAGAATATGTTTTCATTTTTATAAGTTCATAAAATTGAGAATAAGACGACGGTACGCATCAATACGTAATACTGACTATCGGAACGATACACTGTAACGGTGAGCAAAGCCGACATCAACCTTGCCCACCCGCCACACTTTTGTCCTATTGTCACTTTTTTATTGCCGGCCCTGACTTGCAAGCGCAATCCTTTTCATGTTTCTTCATCAACACACTTTCCAGAATGTTGCCAATCTCATTTTGTCACCTTCTTTATCCTTCTCTCTTTTCTCTTTTTCTTCCATTTTGCAGTGTGCCTTTCAACACTTTTTAAGCTTCTCTGAAATTTCACGGGCAAGGCCTTAGATATAAAGACCCTGAATCAAGTTTCTTCAATGTTATAGCTTTTAGCACCTGCAGAGTATTGCTATCGGAGAAAAAGGATGAAGGCTAACCTGAGGCATGCCGCTTAAACGGCAAATCGAGTAAGACGCTTTGTCAATGAAGAGTTTTTTTTTCATTACCTAAAAGCTTCAAAAAAAGCAAATTGGGCCTTGCTGAAAAGACACAGCATTAATGCTTTAAATTTTTAAAATGTGCTGAAAGATCCTCAAAAGAAGGAAAAAAGAGAAAGACACAGAGAGAAACTCCGTCATAAACATGCAGCGTTGGCCAACGCATCCTATCTGCCCCTCTTCGCAAAGAGGCATGGGAACGGATCAATCCTTCTACGAAACTAACCCCAAGGTCGCTTACAGAGTTCGCAGAAATTCTTCGCAAAATCTAAAAGCAAATTGCACATACCAACAAAACTGCCTATTGAAAGATGAACATATGGGCAAAATTCATATTGTGTAACGCCCACTCGTATCATCAAAGTTCTTTTCTCGCATTTCTCATCTACAATTTTACTTCCTCTTTTTATTTACAGCATTCCGCCTTTTCCAGGAAAATAAAAAAGAAGAGAAACGAACAGGGGGAAAACGTTAGAGGAAGCTGAAAAAGGATAAGAAAAGGAGGGGGAAGAACAGAATAAATATAGAATGAACCGATGAATCTTATTAACTGTGCCACTAGAAACCTAGATGAAGGAAGTGAAATCGACCCATCCTTCATCCTCGCTGCTTAAGGATTCAACCACCTGATTATCGTCACCCTCATCATCTTCTGATACAAGCTCCAAAATGGCAGCTCCATTGTCAAAATCCCCTTCATCGTCACTGTTGAAATCTGCATCGTCAAGCTCATCCCCAGTGTCATCATCATCATCGTTGCTTAGGTCAATACCATCACTGTCAACATCTGCATCGAGGCCTGCTGCAACCAACGGATCTTCATCTGCCTCAGAATCATCCTCATCATCATCCTCCTCATCTGTCTCAACTCCATCATCCGGATCTGAGTCATCATCGGTCGACCGCCTCCTCCCTATTTCATATAACCTTGCCGATGAGAACATTTCTTCGTGATCATCCATTGCAACTACACCAACAAACGAGTCTGTTGGTTCGGTTGCAAAATCCAAAACACAGCGATCCACTGGAATGGTTGCAATGTCCGAATAATTCACAGCATCCACTGTACGAAATGCTGCAAATAGTGGATGCCTGACCCTCCGAGTGTGGACAGCTGATGTTATGTCTTCCAAGTTTCTTCTCAACATAGCATAGATTATATCACCGCCTGCATTGAAATTTATTATTGTCTGGTCCAATGAGGGTACACTCCGAAGGAGTTTGAACTTCTTCAGATCCCACACTTCTGAGTTTATTATCACCTGGGCATTACGCATGAAATGGCATATTTTGCAGATGTCAGATTCACTGTGGAAAAAAAAAAGAATTTAAAGAAGTCCAGAGACATGAGAGCAAGGGTTACCTCGTTTCCTGCAGGATGAAATCCACCTCCTCCATAGTCTGTAAATTGGTCAAAGCGGTGGATAGGCCGAGACACCCTCCGGTCCCACAAGATACCATTCCAGAGAACCATCTCATCTGATGGACTAAAGTGAATTACTGACTGTATATGACTGCGAATGGGTCCTGCAGAAGCAGGGGTATCAGATAATTTCTGATCCAAATGGCATGTCTCCACATCATACAACAAAACTTCCCGACGAGATAACTCCGATGCCACTGTCGCAAATACGTTGCCTGCATGGTTGAAGCGTGCTGCCTTCCGTCCATCAAAGATATGAAGTGGACCTGTAGATAAGGATGACGAATCCCAGAGTCTCACATCAAAGGCACTAGACGAGAGTAAAAGCTCGCGAGCACTAGCAGAGCTGTCTGACCATGTCCTGCAAATAGGAGAGGATGACTGAACCAGCATCACTGGTGTTTGGTGGCACAGGTGGCTCTCAAGCACATTGCTACTATTTACATCAAAGATCTTGAGTTCACCAGCATGACTGCCAGTCACAATTCGAGATGCGTCTCCTAAGAATGAAATGCAAGTGAGGAGAGCTGCCTCATCTCTGCATGTCCTCCAAGGCCTAAAGCGGCTGAAAACAAATTGCCGATCACGCCGATGGCCATGAATACCACCATATCTTGTCCTGCTTTCACGGGTGCTCAATCTCGCCACTATGTTCACAGGCATGTCCAACCTTCTACTTGGTTCTGGGCATACATGGGGATGTAAGAGGGACAGTGGCGGGAGAGTGGTTATTGGAGCTGGGCATTGTCGATGTTGATGCTTAAGATACTGTACCACCAAGGAGTCCAGTGTTACTCTCTCGGGGTGAGAAGGGGTATCAGGTATAAATCCATGCTGTGACTGCTGTCCATTAGAGGTCAATGGTAATAATGTTGGAGTAGCTTGGCCCTGAATATCATCCAAATTATCAGCTGCAGAAATAGGAGTCTTACAAGCAGTTGGTGAGAGAAATACAAGATCACTTGTAGCCAGACGCTTAGTCAATGGTGCCAAACCCAGATCCCTGTCCATCAACTTTCTCTTCATTGGGAGACCTAGAGGAGTCCTCGATGGTGTTTCCATATCTGAAACTGGTCTGGGAGAGCATGTGGGGATAACTTCAGCAACCCTCGTGGATATGGATGTATTCTTTGATGCACTGGATATCTTATTACCCAAAGGCTGAGATAGTAGTTGGCCTTTGGTCGGACATGTTAGGTTTGACGAAAAAACAGGTTTTCTCCTTGAAGCCATTGCAGAAGAATCCCGCTTGTGACATGGATCCTCAATCCGAGAAGGCACTTTCAAAGTATCAGAAAGGAATCTCCCAGAAACACGTGATGGCCATTGGAGCTCCACTTTTGGGTTGTCCTGGATAGATGTTTGATGTAGCAGAGGAAATGATGATGACAAGGATGGTAATGGTGCCAATTGCGCCTCCTTCAACAATGAATCAGCAGTTGTGTTCATGCCTGATGCCACGAGATGCTCATGTATCAGAAGCAACAGCTCCCTGAAAAGCAGGTGCAGTCACATGAATGTCGGAGAAGGTAAATGATCCGTTGCAAAGCAGGGGAGATAAACTACCTGGCATGATAAGTAATAGGAGTTGCTGCTGCAATTGCTGCTCTTTCAATCCGCCTAAGAGTAGGTGCAGCTGCATCAGTCGCTGCCAGAGTACTTGCACGTCCTGAATTTGTTACAATCTGCAATAGAAACACTTAAGAGATGCATCTAAAAAACTGCATATATATATATATATATATATATATATATATATATATATAGGATCCTAAGGTTGTGCCTCCCAAAATATCCCTTGTAGCATCCTCATAAATTTAACCATATAGATGGATGTAAAATATATGAAAAATATATCAATGAAGATATCATGAAAATCTGATGTTTAGATTAAATGTTGAGTCAATAAATCCAAGACTGAAAACCATAAAAAGTTTAATTTTTTTATACATCTGATTTTTGGGTTTTTTTTTTCCTGAATCCTATGAATTTTAACATTTAGCATCAGGTTGGATTTGTGGAAAACAGACTGAGAGTGCTTCAGAGCCAGGAGGCAAGACAACAGTGGGAGATAAGTGCCAACACTTACTGCAATAAGCTCCATTGCAACTTGACCCAGTTCAGCTTGCCATCTTCCTTGCTCTGTACCAGAAGACTGGCTTCCTGAATCTCGAATAAGTTCGGACAGCAACTTCCCAACCTTTGCAATTTTTTCAAGAAAATAATTCATGATCAATACTAAACATAATAAATTTCCCAGAAAGGATATGGAAAACGGAAATTATTATACAGGGCATAAACTCAGTTTGCCATCAATCCTAATATGAAAGAGATGAGGACAATCCTTCATCATGTGTTAGTTGCAAAAGAAACAAGACATGAATGATGTCCTGGAGTGTGTATGTGCCATAATTATTACAAGATAAAGAAGATCAATTATCAATCATAATCCAATCGAAGTGAGGCTTGGCCACACAACTTCCTTGCAACACTCAGGACATGTTATGGAGACTCCCACCATTGATTTCCCCTGTGATTCCAACCCATGTTTCTTAAGGTCACATTTGCTTTGCCTGGGAGTCCCAAACTTCCCAAGTCCATATGAGCCCCTATTACAAGCACATAAAATCACATGACACCCAAACAAAAAACATCCAGCCTGGCATTTCACCTTATGCCTTGTGAAGGAAAATAAACCTTGAACCTCTGATTGGTAACATTAGGTACTTGGAATTCAACAGAGCCCCTTTTTTCTTCTCATGGTTTACCTAAAGTGGGTGATTGTTAATGACAAGAATGATCCTGTGACCAACAATCAGCTGCATACAAATCACACTTGTGATTCCTCAGCATGTATTTTCTCACTTTTGGGACCACAACAGTTAGCCCTAAATGATGTAGAAAGTTAATACAGAAATTACAACTAGTCCATTGTGAAGCTTATAAATGCAAAGTAAACCAGTGATAAGGAAGACAACTAACCTGGAGTTTTGTCAGTATATGTGCAATAGAATCGTCCCTAGCTAGACCAAGCAAAACTCGACAAGCCAAAGCACGAATACAATCCAGAGAAGCAGGAGGGATGAGTATCCGTGGATGCAGCAGGTGCAAAAGAACCTTAATACCATTATTTGCTCGAACAGCCTCCCATGCTTGACGATAACCTTGTTCCATAAATGCAGCAAGTCCAGCAGAACCAGTTCCTGAACCTAGAGAGATTCTGCGGTCACCAACAACTCCAGATGCAAGAGGAGCAGAGGGTTGCGAGCCACTTGCAGCCGGTGTTGTACTGTGAAGTGGACCCCCTCGCTCATTGTTACCTAGTTCACCAGCTCGCTCCCTAGCCTCAGTATGGGCAAATGAAATGGAACGGTCTGAAAGGCTTCTTTCAGTATGCCTTTCTTTATGATCAGTCCCAGATAGACCACTTGGGTTCTGGACTGATGCATGCTGACCCAGAGGAAGTGAAAGTTTATTGCAAAGAGAAGGAGGAGGGCAGCAAAGATTAACCAACAAATTAAGTGCTGGTTGAATCACCTGCAACAAGATATATCACATTAAGTTATTGGGGGGGGGGGGGGGGGGGAATAAACAAAGGGACCATCTTGAACATGGTAACCAATAGCTTGCTTCTCTCTGGCAATTTACCTCTGGATCCCCGTAACCAGCACCATTAGCTGCATCTAGAATCACAGCCATACCTACACGCTCATTACTCAATGTAGAGGAGATAATGGCTCGACGGCTGTATGGAACTAAAGTCACAATATGCAATACGCCCAAAGCATACTGGGCCAGGTCATGAAGATATCGATCAACTGGAGGGGCCTAAGAGGACAGAACAACAGATTGGAACATAGAGATATAAAAAGGAATATAAGCAGTATGCTATTTACAAATATTAATTGTGCACTAGTTAAAGGAAAAAGGAGGTGCAAATCAGGCATGACACCCATACCTGACATAACTCCAGCAACGTAGTATGGCCATTCAAACTAAGAAACTTATCCACTGGTGGCCAACGAACTCGCACAAATGCTGGGCCAATCTTCCTATCTCGCTGTAGGAGAAGAAATATGGCATCCATAGCCTCATTGCTAATATCAAGAGGCTTATAGGCTGCCCTTGCACTCGAAATATTCCGTGCTCCACTCCGGTGATTTTTATTTGGACGAAGAGAATCAACAAGCAAAAGGTGAGATCTGAAATACTGGCGCAATGCAACACATGTATGATAGGCTATTTGCTTTTCTGATGCAGACAAAACTTCTGTAGGTGCTCTATCATTGCGCAGATTTGACAAGCCCAATGACCCAGAATTAACCCCTGATCTGACTGAAGCAGCGCCTCTCAACAGATTCAACAGTTTCGCTAAACCATCTTGTGTATCAAAAGAGTCTAAAACAGCTCGAAAGACAAAAGCAGCACCAAAAAATAAGGCAGCATTTTTTCTAGCTTGATCTTGGGAACATTCAAGAAGCTGAAGGGCAAGCTCCACAACTTGATGAACAACATCTGAAGGAAGAGCACAGAATCTCTCCATAATTCCCTGCAAATAGACAAGTTTGTTCAGCTTCTAGCATAAGATTTAGCATAAATGGACAAAAGAAAAAACACTTCAAATATTAAAGGAAAAATAAATTAGATGGTTAAAGTAGGTACCTGGAGAGAGCCGATGGCAAATAAACATGATGAAAGACCAACAAAAGTCTGCGAGACCCTTCTAACAGCTAGAATCCTTTGCATACCACCTCGATCCACAAACAATGCTGCAAATTTGCGGTGAGCAGCTAAAGCACAAACTAATTTCAACACATCCGATAGAACCATTAAGTTTTTCGAAGGTTCAGTTGCATTGTTATTACGCTGTAGCAATGTGAGACACACATCCACCCCTTTTTCATGTAAAACAGGGCCTAAAACTTCAACATATTCTCCAAGTAACTGGAGACACTGAATGCAATATCTTTCCCTCAACTGAGCTAGCAATTCCCTATCTGGGATGAAAAAACCTTCTAGTTCTTCTTCTTTTTCAGGTTCCAAACTACTTGATTGTGGAGCTTCTTGATCAAAATTCATCTGGCTCCTGCCATCATCTTAGACAATCAGAAGACAGATACAAGAATTCAGAAGATTTGAAGCATATAAGCACATGGTACACTGACCTTGAAACTTCTGTTGCTATTGCTGCCTCAACTACAGTTGATGCAGCTTTAGCTGCAGCCTCAACAACAGCTTCTTCATTGTTAGTGCTATTAAAAGCCTTACAAGAAAGAGAGCATAAGTCAGCCAGATTTCAGAAGATGACATAATTAACACTAATACAAGAGTTAAAAGCAAACCTCTAAAGCAGCAGTTTTGACAAGCTCCATTGCAGCATCACCAGCAGCTTTAACTGCATCAGGAGGTGCATTGGCAGATCGAGCTTCAGCTTCAGCAGCCCTTTTTGCTTTCTTCACCAGATCAGATACATCTACCGTCCCAACCTTAACTTCAAAATTACTGTCATCATTATCTTCTTTCTCAGGGGCTAAGACATCCACACTGGCCTTGCTGGGATCTTTCTTTGTATCAACTGCTCTTTTAGGATCAATGATTTTTGTCTGATTACGGTCTCTTGCACCCCGTGCTTGTGAACCTATTCGCGTTCCAGCCCCTGGAGATGTCAAGCTCCTTTCAGTTTCTGCAATAACTTCACTAGCTCTCTCTTTTCCTCTATTATGAGTGCCAGCACGACCTGCCTTGTATCTTGAAGACTCGTCCCTGATATTCTCATCCATATCTTCATCTCTCACGGATCTACCAAGACTAATTCTCTCACTTAATTTTGTTTTCTCTTCATAGAAATCCTTCGTGTGTGCACCAACTTGTTCATCATCATCGCTCATACCATCTATTGGCATGTCTCTTGCACTTATTGTTAACCCATCTTCTCGGCATTCCTTGCCAAGCATCTGCTTTGGCATACCTGCCCTGTCATGATCCTTCTCAATAATTTGATCATCAAGTAATCCTTCATCACTGGCCCTTGCAGCATCCAAACGTGCGGCATCAGTTACTTGCCGAAATCTAGACCTGCCCTCTTCTCTCCCTCTAGCACCTCCTGATGCATGTTTGCCCTCAGTTGGAAAACCAGTCTCCTTCTGACTCGTACTTGTCTCTCCAAGAACCCGTATACGCAGAAAACGCATGAGCTTTGAGGACAAACCAGACATTAAGACATCCTCCACCAGCTGACCTCCTCTGGAATGATTAAAAGACATATATATCACACATATAGCTCAGCAAGACGATCAAACAGATAAGGCATATGACCAGGAATGGCATTTACCCAGATAAAGACACTGTGAGAAGCCCAGTAGCATAAGTCCTCAACATTTCTATGTCAGAGGGTTTGCTTGTGTCTGTCTCAGCCTTTGAATTACATTCCCCAGAAGTACTTGGTATTGTGTCATCCATCACCCAATGTTTGATATTCTCCAAAACATCATCTTCAAGAACATGTGGATACTGAAAAAAAAAAGGTAACATAAGAAAACATCATGGCTCAGTGTTTCCAACTAGGATTAATCATTTCCCACATAAACAGAAGCACACAAATAAAGTGACACAAAAATTCGTATAGGGATATGACATAAATTTTCTAATTGAAGTTATCCTATCAAGCAAAACGCCATAGATGCAAGCAGTAATAAGCAGCACACTTCAGATCAAGTTGTCAAACCAATTTCACCCAAAGTCCTACAAGGACATACAATACATTATTCATGTGTTATCCTCCATTACAAGAAAATATGACATTGGCAAGACACATGTAGTACATATTCTGTATAATATAGGTCACAATCACCCCCTTTAACATCCCCATGGGGATGACAAACAAGATTGGTGCATCAGCAAACTTCTTTTTTTTCCTCAAATTCCTAAAATGAGAGGGAGAGAGAGTTACCATCCAAGCTGCAGAACATGCCAGGAGAAGCCTGGAAGCAGCTGCACGGATGCTTGAATTAAATCTACTATCTGAGAGAAACTTTGACGATACCAGATCAAGGAACTCCTCATTTTCCTGACAATAAAGGGATAGTTCAACAGCTTAACAGACTGAAAAAGGGGAATATCAAAGACAAAGAGGAAAAGCTAGAATTCCCAACAGCATATAAACAAGACTAAAAGCATAAATTAGATATCGGGAAACAATATTGGAAAGGTGTATGTAAATACATGCAAATTCTGCGAGCTTATATCTACATTAATTCAACTTGTGGAAGAACAAGAGGAACATAATATCCATCATCTATAAGCAGCAAAAACAAGCAATTTCAAGGATGATGAAAGGACAGAGAACCGAGTCCTTAACATCAAGCGGAGCATTGTTGGTGTGCATCATACAACACAATTTGAAATGTAATGCAACTTTTAGTGAAAGCAATATGATACACTCCTGAAACCATTTTCATGGATGTAACAGACTTATAATAGCTGTATCAAACAAATAGACGCCTGTATAACAGTTAACACCATACAGGACTGAATCATGTGACATTGTTCTATGGTCACCATACAGCCCTTGCAAATAGAAAGGAGTAGGATACCCTTTCTTCTAATTTCTTGTTTAAAAGCCCCCTACCAACAAGCCTTAGACACTGACACTTTTAAGAGGTTTTAAGGGGCACATTATACCAGGAGGAGAAAAATGACTCAATTACAGATTTACATGTGGGAAATCGATCTCAGATTGGAGAAAGAGGGTGCATGGAAGTTGTTGACTGTGAAAAGGCTTGTACCACAGATTTGTATTGTCTTCAAGAGATACGACTTCAACCAACCTCATGCAAAGATAATGCACCCACCCAATGGAAGTTGATAATCGGTTGAGAAAGAATTGTAGTTTTTGCAAGAAAAGGCTTGCCTAAGGGATCTCTCAATTGAAGTATTATCCATATGGGATGCATGACAACGTTGCCTCATACACCTCTACGAGTCTGTCAAAACCTACACCACATGGATGTGGGTGCAGGTGCTCATATGAAAATTGGTGCTGCTGCAAACACTACAAAGCATTTTCAAAAACTTGGGTCTGCAAGGCAACCATGTGTGTGTGTTTGTGTATATAACAATAAGATTTTAAGTAAACAAACACATATATGATATATTCATTATTTATATCAATAAAATATAATTTTTTTAAAGAAAAAACCAAATAATACAAAACATCATTTTGCTGTATTCAAAACATGCCTAGCCATGTTGACACAGCTGTTGCACCCTCCCAAGCATGTATCTTGACATAAGCCAAAAGCTATAAGATGGAAATACCAAAAAATGGCCGATAGTTTGATAGAAAAAAATTGAAAAAGAGATGGCCTTGTAGGTAAAGGGTACACTCAACGTGAAGGTCTAGACTACTTTGAAACTTTTAGTCCTGTGGTAAAACCTACAACCATTAGGACAATACTAACTATTGCTGTTGGCAAGAAGTGGCCCATACAACAACTTGATGTACAAAATGATTTCCTTCACAGTGATTCAGAAGAAGACATCTATATGCATCAACACCCAGCATTTGAAGATCCTAACAGACCAGACCATGCCTACAAATTACACAAAGCTTTATATGGACTTAAACAAGCCCCCGGGATGTGATACTCCAGATTCACACTTGCAAAAGCTTGGGTTCAAAATTGCCAAGACTGATACATCTCTTGTATGTATATCTAGCATATTATAGATGAAAATTGACTATGGAACTTCATCATGCTCTTCATGCAGCCACCTATCATTTAAATCCTGCAATGAAATATTCATTAACAATAAAAAAGGATAGAGAAGTATTGGACTGCATTGAGACATTAGTTCCTGACCTTGACATGCATAATGTCACTCATTGTAAAACGGAAATATAAGGTGAATATGGGAAGCTATGTCACACGGACATGGGTACGCGGATACGGCAATTTTCAAAATTTTAAGATATGCAGACACAGCGAATTTTATATTCTAAAAAAATAAAAAGGATAATAAAATAAAAAAATATTAAATTAATAATTCACTCTTACAATCTCATAAGTCATAAGAAAGAAAGTCTCAAATTCTCAAACAAAACATTGCTCATGATCAATCTCATAAGTCATAAGAAAGAATAAGTGGTTCGGATCGGGTCTGACCCAGACCCGATCCAAAACGTATCTTGTCGTGTCCAAGTGTCGACACCGGTACGTGGCCCATTTTGCCGTGTCTGTGTGACATAGATGGGAAGAAATGCGGCCATTGGTACAAAAGAACAATGTGACCAAGTATTTTTCAATTAAATTTATTGTTTATCATTCATCTAATTCTAATGTATTTTTTTATAGCTTTCTCATACCGTCTTATTTCTGTTTAAATCTATTGATGGAGCACTTCAATATAATGGACACATGATTGAAAAAGAACCTAATGTGTTTTTTTTTTTTTTTTTTTGTTAAGGAATACAAAGAATTGATTAACCGGAGAACAAGAGATGATAATCAAAAACCTGCACAAATTGGGGATGACATAAAATTTACAAGAGAATATGTAGAAGAAATTTTTGATGATGAGATAATTTGGCATGCATCTTCTGTACTGAAAAAGTTTATTTATTGTAGTCTAGAACTATAAGTTAAATTGAATGTATATATCAGAGATGCAGAACTTATGATTCTTACTTTGTTACTTTGTTATATTTATGAATGACATTTTTTTCTTAATCTTCATAGAAATGATATGTTCTTGATTTGTCCTGAATTTTTTCTATTTCATGTTTTGTTGATCTTTTATACTTTATAAAATAAAGGCAAGTTAGTGTTTTTTTAACCCTGCATTGTGATATGTATCTGACTGTTGGTCCCGCTGATATGTGATATATTATGCAGTTTACAACATCAAAGCAGAACATGTGATAACATGCTTCAATTTCTTTTCCAATATAAAAAAGGGTTCAGAAAGATTAGTCACATCGACCACATTGCAGAGAGTGTCTTATAATTCATTTACCCGAATCAAGCTGCCCAGGCGGCCAATGTTGTGAGAAGCTCGAGTGTTATTGAAAGAAGAATGACCAAACTCTTGTACATATCTGCAGTGAAGAAAAGAACATGCATAAAGACAAGCACCTTATGAAATACCAACAATAAGTCAAAGACAACTTTCTGAAGGATGTAAACAAGAGGACTCCATTATGCAGCCACACGAGACCATGATTTGTATGTGCTATATATTGACAGTCCAAATCACTTAGCTGTCTTCAGCAATGCATTTTTTTTCACCCTTGTTGGGAATTAGGATGTGCTTTTCTATGAACGTTCTTTGCAAATCTCAGACTAATTCTACTGTAAGAAAAGTACTAGGAAACTCATCATCCCATAAACCTTTCTGCTTTCTTTCATTTTTTGAATTCCTAAAAAGAATAACATTTGAAAATACTTTATGAAAAATAAAATAGTACTATAAGAAAGTGAAACCCGAAACCCCACATCCCTAAAACTAGTGGTACATTATCTTACCTTCTGTGTAACTTAGGATATACACATACATTTTGCTTATAGTACGTTTTGGTGTATATCATAGGCAATACATTCAGGGAAAAAAATTAAAATTATCAAACCATGTTTCTTTTTGGCTTTTCTCTTACTTTCGGAAGAGGGGAGTTACGATTGTAATACAAGTACAATGAAAGGTATATATTTGTTACATACTTGAAGAAAATAAATAAATTATTTTTTATTGATATCATGTGCATAAGAGAAGGTTTTGTGTATTCCTCTTTCCACATTAAAGGTTATTCCAGTTTCCACCCTCCAAGATAAACAGTTTGATGTTTTTTACAACTACTAAGTTAAGTTGTCTGAGAAGCAATAAAACACAGTGATTATTTAGTTGCTCAAGAAGTAAAACACACACTAAAAGCGAATTTCACATTGCCTTTGGTTGAATATTAGCAATAGCTTAAGTGGCTAAATTTCAAGATTTCATAATTTTTCATCATGGTTGATTCAGTAGATAACAATTCATCCACGTACACAAGAAGCAAAAATCAAATGTGCATAAGTGATTAATAGTAATAGCCTTCATAGAAAAATTTTATCACCTTATTCAAACCCTACTTCAAATGTGTCAATTTGACCAGGCAGAAGGACAACATGATTTTGTGATAAAAGCTCCTTAGCAAAAGTTTATTTGAAAAAATGTGTTGATTCGAAGACTTTGTCTAAGGCAAGTTCAAGGATAGACCGAACCTTCAAAATGTCCAGACAGAAAACTATATGCCTATACAACACCAACGACGAGAATAGTATCTACCTTCTAACGCAAAGCAAGGACAATGAGAACACTACACATATCACAACCAACAGCATGAAAACAATAAATTTGGTGGAGATATGACTCATGTGAGATTATAAGAACACTTTCAAAGTCTGCTTTTTTACAAGTCACAGAAATGCTGAAGAAAAATAGAAAATCTGAATGACATCCAAAGGATGAACACTAAAAAATTCACTTTCAAATGTGCATCCAACAATCTAGACTTTAAGAGGATGTTTGCTTGGCATTACCGGAATGCCAAGAGAACACCAGGAATGGAGCTGACAACAAAAAACCAGTCGGTATCCACAGGAGTTGGTGCAAAGTCCGTTCTAGGTGTGCTTGCACTTTGCACGTCCCACATTGAGTGTTTGTGTCAGGAAGGGGGCCCAGCACTTGGCAGAACAGCATTCCAAGGACGTGGTGTTTCACTCAACTAAACATCCTCTAAGCACAAATTTCGTTCTTGAAGCAGTTCTCAGTAAATGCATGAAGCACCGTCATGAAACCAAGAGCAATTATCGCCCAACATTGCTATTTGACAGGATAAAGAGATTGCCATTATACAATGTAACACGACCATAATTAAGTCAAGTAGTGACCATAAGCGACATGCACAAGCAGAAGCCTAAGAAGTATGTGGGTCTCATGACACAGTTAAATGAAGAAAACTCAAACGAGAAAGTCGCACAAAATCAACTCCTGAACTATACTGACTGACTGAAAAGCCAGACAACAGACGAGGAGCAAAATTCCTAAAGAAGTGGAATAAAGGAACAACAATCATGACAGCCATAATTACTATTTGTGAGCCAATCTCTTTCCATTTATGTCAACCTAATATTCTCACATAGAGGAGGAGGAGGAGGCTGACAATGCATAAAACTTCCCTTTCACCATTTAGAGGACATCTTCGTAGAAAATGTCAGTGGAAAACAGAAATCACAACCACCACAATTTCCACAAAGAACAGATTAGGCAGCAATAACACGTTCAAATGCCTACGCCCATAAGACCCCACTAGCTCAATAACCACCTGAGAAACCCTCACAACACACACTCGTCGCAACACTTAGTACAAAAACTTCCCCATCAACTCTATTACAAACGGATGAAACTAAGGTCAACATAGGAAAAGAGAAGACGCGTTCGTCTATTATAAGAACAATGTCGAAGAGAATGCTCACGGTCTCCCTAGAGAAACCAGCCTCCATCAACCCAGACTTGATCGTGAAAAAAAAAAAAACACAAAAAAAAAACCGCGAACAAGCAATCCGGAATTCAAAACCCTAACAGGAAAAACCGAGCAGAACATTCAAGAGAAGGCGAGAGGAAGGAGAGGAAGACGAACCTCGATTCTTCGGTCTCCAGCAGGGAGGCAAGGGCGTGGAGGACTCTAGGGTTGGGGCTGTGCTGCGACGAAGTGATTCTCGCCATCAGGCTCTGCGCCCTCTCCATCAACGCGTCCATCTCCGCCGACCCTTCGACCTCCAGCGGAGGAGGAGCAACTGCCGCCGCCTGATCCACCACCGGCTCCATTGCACTCTTCTAGTTAGACAGATATATCTACGTATACGAGAGAGAAGGAAAGAGATAAAGCGAGAGAGATGTGGGGGTTTCAGAAAGGAATTAAGCTTTCTCTCTCTGAAAATGTTCTTCGTCTCTGCGCTCTGCTTTGCTTGCTTCTTCGTCCTTCTCTGTTCCTCACGAGGGTTCTGACGAGTACATATTCACTTTCTCTCTCCCTCGCCCCTTTCTCTTTCCCCGCGGTGAGGGCCCTTATATACGACTCCGAGCGGGAGTTCCGTGCGAAACTTGACTAAAATGCCATCATGTATTTTCATTATAGCAATCATGCCCCGTACGCATTTGGAATTGTATTTTCGCTTGTGATGATTGGCCCCCCGACCCCAGATGCGGCACGAGGCGGTCCGGAACCGGGTCCGGATCGGCTGCTTGTCCAAATTCGAGCCTGTTGATTGGATCGAGTGCACAAACTTCATCTATACAATAAGATTGGGGTTTAATTTTTTGTTATGGATGTCAACAGATCATATTTAAATTATTGGATGTACTTTTTACTTATTTGTTTTTAGATATTCATATACTAAAATGAAAAGCATGTCACATTTGAGTTCATTCTGTAAATTTTTACAATCTAAATGTAATCGAACTTTACTTTTGTTTTCGATTTCAAATCTAATACTCACCCTTAAATATAAATGTCTTGTTATGATAACGTTTTGTCTTGTATTGATCATTGTGGAAAATCTTAAAGGAACATCTTGTATTGGAAAACATACGATACTTTCAAAGATTTATAAAGGATGTTGATTAAGGGAATCTTGCTTGATATCCTCTTTAGAATTAGAGTAGAAGCTGCTAATGACTTGGTTGCAATCCATCAAAAAATTATTGTCTCATGCATCTAACTCAAACATTATTTAGATCCATTGAGTAGCTCGATCGAATGCATTCCAAATCCAACTCACTGACATCCAAGACAAAGTATTCGAATTTGACACCTACTTCACGTGAGCGAGCATTTATTGTTGGAATACATGGATCAACGGGTCGAGGTTCGCTCCAGATTGTTTCCACGTTGGTATACGACCCGAACAAGTGGAGTAACGAGAGGTTATGGGCACGTTCCAACAGAGGGACGGAATATCTCGGGATTGCGTATACCAGACAATGGGCTTCAGACGAAGCATGTCTTAAACGCTACGTTCTAGAGAATCTGCACCCGTCAGCATGATCAGCCAGCTATGATATACCCATCAGATTATGAAAACAAAGAAAACGAAGAGAGAAAAGGCTGTGAAACAAGACAATTGTCATTGATGTTTTCTGTTTGAACTAACATGAAACACATTTCATGCTTTGTACAATCAAAACCTTATGCATATCAATCTTATGCTTATACGGACGACTTACCATTGAATATTTGATCTTGATGCTGCGTGGACTTCAATTTTAGTGGTTCAACTAAGTGTAATATGTATTTCTATTGGATACGATGTAAAAGTGTCAGATATTTGGTTTACGGACGCTTATATGAAACATGTAACAGCAGATATTTGGTTTACGGACGCTTATATGAAATATGTAACAGCAGATATACGACTTACGGACGCTCATATGAAAATATGTAGCAGCCGATTTCTAGCTTGACAAACATCAATCATCAATGGCGAGTTCATTGAGCAACTAATCATACAACTGGTGCGTGGCAAACAAACAAATAAGAGTTCCAAACAATAACATGGAAGTAAGTACGAATAAAATTTTAGTGCAAAGTCTAGCATAAATGGGAACACGGTAATGTACTACTGATCCGCAGTGAATTGAAAGCTTTAGCTCACTCGAGCAGTCGCATTCCCACTCAGGCAGTGGAATTCTCATTTCACTCGCCCAAAACTACTCGGGCTTCAGTAAACGAATTAAATCAACTAATCTTTATGCTTCCAACTGTAATAGATAAAATATACAGATTAAAATATTGAAGCAGGAGTAATAATAAACATAATTTGTGCGACGTAAGTCCATCGCAAAATATCAAATTGTATATAAAATTGGAAAATATTAATGCAGTTTGAAGACTAACGCAGTAAAATTCAGAACTTTGAAGATGCTGCGGCAGAATTAATGACCACTCAAATTCATGTCTCATGTTAAAATCACAATCCCAATACCCTGACCTTCACTAAACACCTGTATTCCCTCAACTGCAAGTTTAATTTTTATAAATTACTTATTTCTTCAAACTTTCAGAAACATGCTTTAATTTTATGAAATAATTTATTGCATATAAAACTTTTACTCCACCCCATCAAAACCTGATATTAAATATATGGCATTTCATGCCATGTAGAAAACCCAGCAAAATAGCCAAGAGGAAAGTTCTGACTCGGTTCGACGTATCTAGACCAAAAGCCTCTTTGGCTCCCCATGGCTTCCACAACTAATTGCATCCGGGAGAGAGAAAAAGATAATTAAAAATCATAAAGCCGTTACGTATCAATCGTCCAAACATAAGAGGTTCAAAAATGCAGATGAATACCAAAACAACCTGATGCATACGAAGCAGAAGAAGCAACAAATAGGGTCTCAACTCTCAACATTTAGCCGCCTACGCGCTCTATCGTTTATCTCTTGCTGCAATCAAGCTACAGGCAAATTCACGAACGGTGAAAGAGGCTTCGCCCTACGATTAGTCGACGCCTTGAAGAGACGCAGCAACGTCTTCTGCAGTGAACTTGCCTTTTCCCTTCTCTGCGGCTCTGCCCTTCCCCTTCCTCTCTAATAAGGCCTTCCGGTCCTTGTCCAACTTCAGCTTGGTGATCATGACCTTTGAGGGATCTATGCCAACGTTCACAGTCGTACCTGTATATTTTTCACAACAAAGCTGTAACTTTGAAATGACAAATATTTATCAAAAAGAGGTGAAGGGACAGCCGACAATACCATTTCTTTTACTAGCAGATCATATCAAACTTATAGCGGATCATGCTTAATGATTAATGCAGAACGTGAACCATATTCCATTTATAATAGTCAAAAAATAAGATTGTATATAATACAAACACACACACCTGTATATTCCTTATAAGGCTTCTGTGGCTGGATACGAAAAAATCAATATTGACAAGGACTAAAATCCAGGTCAGGCAATTTTGTTAAAAAGGTCGAATGAGATTGCATTGGATAAAGCATTCTTACAGGTTGGTTATCTTATATGAAAAACAAATGAACGAAACCAAGCTTGTGCGAGCAATGAAAGCACCTCAAGACATGGTCCCATTATTTGTCACCCAACTTAAAGACCAAGTAGAGGGTTAGAGCAAATATGAATAGACTTTGAGATTCTTGAACTTTCTCAGTTTAAAAACACAAAAGATCAACAAAGCGAAAAAGGCATGCACTCCACTATCTAATTGATAAGCATTGACTAACACTTGAACAGAGCATCGCCTTTCTGGAAGACTGCAACATAAACTAAACAGTAAAAACAGGCATACCATTAACTTTTTCCCTCGTGATACGCTCAATGTGAATAACCCACTTCCTTCTATAAACTTGAACAATCTTCCCTTCTCTTCCCTTGAATGTTCCTCTAGCAACCTGCACCTCGTCATCTTTGCGAACTGGAACCGATCGAACCTGGAGGAATAGTGAAAAAGCGTTTCCTATAGGATCCTTCAATATATTAAAGCATTTTTGTGATCATAGAAATGCAAACATGATACTAACAATACAAACATCCAGACGCACCCCCACATTCTTTTCCCACCAAATTCTTTTGTATTGCTTATAAATTATGACGGAACCCAGAAATCACCCCGTGTTGCATCCATGAAGAATATTCCGTTTTACAAGCCCTTTAACAGCATAGAAACTTCACGACTTCTTGCACTAGTATCAGTAATAAATGCATTATCGTAGCGTATTGTACATTCAGATATAGGCCAAGAACAATGGGCAGTTTTTTGTGATCAAGAAAAATAAAGCATGATCATTCTGATAAATATCGTAATCAATGTCTCCAGAGAAGATTATATTATATATATATATATATATATATATATATATATATATATATATATATATATATAAAGCATAATAGAAATCTACAATGGGTTTTCTGTTAAGTTCCAACAAAAACATGGTCAAATATGGAAAAGAATTTTTAATGTCAAAAGATTCTCTTTTTTTTTTTTCGTTGTGTCTGTTTTGCCAATATTACAACAATATACTTGAAAACATTGCAATATCTGTGGCACTGATGATATTTATAACACAAACCAACCAATCCACCTCCATGTTTTCTTTTCCCTGAAGCATTTTCTTAAAAGTGTTTATGATGAACAAACTCAGAAATTAGTCTTCGCATCTGCGAATGATGTTGTCTGTAAAACTTTTAATAAAACAAATGGCTTAATTCTTCGTTAACGAAGACAAAATATTCAAGCATGTGCACCCATACATGAATGAGGGAGAGAGAGAGAGAGAAAGAGAGAGAAGTTTTACATTATATTTGTTACGAAGTTCCGGTGACAAAGGAGCACTCATGAGAATACGCCTGACACTTGAAGGTGCGGTGAAGTGTGCCTTCCGGCACTTCCTCCTCGAGCTTGTGACTCCTGACCACCCAACAAACGTACAAAACCATGTTGGCATTCTATTACAGTTGGGAACAAAGTAATGCATGAAGTACCAAAAAGAATAGCCACATTCTTACTTGGATTATATTTCATCTTGGCTCCGATCTGAGTCCCTATAAAAAGAAGTGGCTCAGCCCATTGACAAATAGTATATAAATTGGTTAAAAAAACGTACTTAAAGAACATCAAAATCCTGGTTCATGAAAGATAACACATATAAAAAACAGAGAAGAAAAATCCTGACGAGTTTCACGAACCGGAATAAAAGGAACTGCATACTGAGAACACCCAAAAAAGGAACTGCATACTGAGAACACCCAAAAAAAAAGAACAGAAAAACCAAAAGGCAGAGATATCTAGGCATCATTACACACTTTACACGCTAGGGTTCGTTCGCACACCTAGGGTTTATTATTCGCCATAGGGTTTACAATAAAATCCACCGAAATGAAAACTGTAACCATATAAAACGATCGAAAAAGCATTTACAGAAATCGTAAATGCGTTAATATAAATGTTTTTCTTTATTTATCTATCTGCTGACAGATAGAAATTGCCCCCTTCTGAAAAAAAAAACGGGAATACTGGTGATCGCCCGGAAAGACTCCGAGAAATGGAGGGAGGAGAGAGAGATTGGTACCAGTAGAAACGCGAAGGTGCCGTCCTCTTCCTCTTCCGCAAGCGTCTTCTAGCAGCTTCCCCTCCTACTGCGTCGGCTGCTGCTGGATTGAACACTGCGGAGGGCGGAGAGAAAGCGAAGAAAAAAAAGGGAGCCCTAATGGGCTAAAAAAAGACAAGCGAGAAATTCGCCTCGTTCTTAAGAGATATTACGGTACTGTCCAACCTCATGGGCCGTGTCGGCTCTGACCCGTCTTGATCGAAATCGTGCGATGCGTAAGAGCCGGTAAGGCGGTCAGTAGCGTCAACGCACTTGGGCTTGGTCGAGGTCGATCGATTCGAACTTGTTAGGTTAAGCTTTACTCGAGCTCGATCAGTACCAAGGGTTCACGAGTTTATCAACTGGATTTGATTTGGATCCTTGTTAAGTTTTACACTAGATCTTAATCTAAGGATACAGCCCAGTTTCAATCAGTATCATCATGGATCCAATCTAGATCAAAGGAGCACCTACCCTTTTCCAAAAAAAAAAATACTAATATCCAATAAATGTTATAAGTTTGCTTAATCACAAGTTTATGTGTTAATCTTATTCTTCCATGGATGACTTATTATAGAATATTTGATTTGGATGCTAAGCGGTTTGTTGTCTTCAATTTTAGCAGTTCAATTTGTATTAAACTTTGATATGTAGTATTTCGTATGGTTTTTTATTTAATTATTTCATTAGGTCCGCTTCAAGGTGTGCAACCTATCAAACTAACTTTTTGAGGATTAAAACTACGAGTTCCAACCAGGAATGTACAATGAGAGATCTCAGCTTTAGTCATATATTGCTCGTTCCAAGCTCAAGTCCAGCTTTATGAGACGAGTCCGAGCTCGAATTGATAAATCGAGTCCAAGCTCAAGCTCAACTTGGTAAATCGAGTCCAAGCTCAAACTCAACTTGTAAGCTGGTGTCAAATGATTCACCTTTTAAAATTGAAATCCACAAAAAAAAAAAAGCGTGTTAAAATTCTAACATAAATTACCAATATGCCCCTGAAGATGAGAAACTGAGTCGAGCTCATGTAACTCGAATTCGACATGTTTATGACTCAAGCTTTAACTCAAGCTCAAGCTTTGTTCCCCTGTGTCTAGTGTCTGTACAGTCTGGCCGCGCCGCGTGGGCTGAAGGAGTCGGCCTGTGACAAGCTCAACTCCTTTATTAAAGGAGTCAAGCTCAAGTCGAGCTTACATAGGTAAATTATAGTGGAGTTGAGTTGGCTCTGTGCATCACTAATTCCAAGTGAGTACTTTGCTATTTTCTATATCACACCATTGCATGCATGCACTTCGTCGTGCTTCTCGTCTCTATGAGAGTTTTTCGAGCACCATGATCACTCGATCATACTTACAAAGTATCAGAACAATTAACAATTGGAGTGAGAGCCAAAGGCCCCTCTTTCCCTTGATTCCATCGTCCAAACATGGGAGCTTGCTTTAGGTGGAGTCCTTCAACTTGGGGTCGACCTCAATCTCATAAAACTCTGCAAGGATAGTAAGAATTATGAATCACAAGAATCAAACCAACGATGTAGTTTCCACATTAGCTGCTCAAAAAAGAAGATGAAATAATCAAACAAAAAAATTACATTCTTTCTAGTTTCTACACACAAAATTCCGAGGAATGTGCAAAAAATTTTAGTGCAAAACAAAATTTCATAAAAAAATTGTATCCTATAGACAGAGTTGAGATCCAATGAACCCCATGCGAGTCTGAACTGACTCAGCTGAGAGGGTTTTAGCATACAAGGTCTCTCTGCCTTCTTTGTCTCTCCTAAGAAGTCGCGAACTACAGAAAGGCGAGCAAAATGGCATCCGCTGCCTGTGCCAGGAGAGTGGTTCGTTCCTCGTTAGGAAGCAGCAGCTGTAGGGCATTCATCGGAGCGAGAAGCACCGGTGTGACTGCCTCCTCCCCATCAGTCGCTCGCTTGCCTCTCCTGCGGCGGCAGTCCCATATCTCATGGTCAGCCATCGATCTTGCTTTTTTTTTTTCGTTATAAGATGTCAGGATCCTTTCACCACTTTTGTTTCTCTGTTCTTTCCTGTACCACCAGATTCTCGTTAGCGCTCCACGAAAAGCCATTGTTTGAAAATGTGCTGTATAATTTTTAACTGCTCCCCTGTTTGGGTTACAAGAATAATCGCTTCTGCTTTTGTTGGTTTATTGCTCTCCAGTTTTTCCGTTAGAGCTTTACTGTGAGTTGATTTTATTGAAATTCCTCTTTTCCTTTGTTTGCTGTAGCCTTCCTAGAGTTTTGGGTCCTGTTTCTTCTTTGATGCCTCTGCACAGCGCAACTGCAACGGCTTTGCTGACTTCCATGCTTTCCGTCAAGTCTAGGAACTGGGGGTGGCTGTCAGAAGGTACCACACTTGGTTTCTTCTTCTTCTTCTCTTTGGTCTCCCTTTGCTGCCTTTCATGATTTTGTTTCTGGATTTATTCCTGATTGATGAAATGACTCAGATCCAGGTTGTTTCCTTCGCTTTGGCCATTCTGTTATGTGTATATTTTTCTTATGACCACCCGTTACTTGAATTTATTTTTATGTTCTAATAATTTGTTTTCTTTATGGATTTCATGGATAATGGTGCTAATTTATAACTATTTGTATTGTGTTACATATGCCTGTTACCTTCGAAGTTAAAACTTTTCTTTCTTTTAGCTCATCATGCTTTAATATGGGCTGGTTTTGGTAGGTGCACTAAACAAACCAAGCTGATTCCAGCATTTTAAGGTATGTTCATCGTAGAGACCCTTAGCTGCTGGTGAAAAAAGTTTGGAGTCTCAATTTTGCTTATTAATGATGAATATAGATATTCTGTCCGGGAGCAAGAATTGTAGTTTAAGCATACTACCTTATCCGAATGATACTTCTTGGAAGCATTGTGTGACATTTGGTTGCTAACTCTGATATCTTATGGTTGCGAAGTTTGACAGCTTCTGGTTGGTGTTACTTTTGTTTTGCCTGATAACACTACATATTTCTCTTTTCTTTTTTAATGTATTTGCAAGCTCTGTGTTGAACAATAGTTTTGTACACAAACACTCTTCATGTAAAACATATATCTTCGAATATGAGAAATGCTTGGTGTTATGCTGGCAGATTAGACTATTACAAATTTATTCCAATTAGCAGCTGTGTCTATATGTTAATGTGTTCCTTTGTGTGTGTGTATGTATGCACCCCAGTTCAGTAAAGAATCTGTATGTGCGTGTGGAGAGTGGGCATGGGGGGTGATATTGAATCAACAGATTTTCATCTGAATTGGTAAAGCTTGGGTTGAATTGGCATATTCAATCCAAATTGAACCATCCTCCCCAGGTCTAGGTTAGTTTTCTTAAACTACTTCTCCCACAACCAAATCCGAACAACAAAACGTTGAATTGAAAGGAAATTAGTTTTCTTAAACTAATGTGTGCATGCCTATTCATTGTAAGTTAATGTTCTTTGTCCTTTTTTTTTTTACCTTTTTTTCGGAATCTATCTTTTTAGATAAATATGAGGCACTACTAAGCAGCAGCCCAGAAAAAGCTCTACTCAGGGCCTAGTGGGTTCTATTTGGCAGATTATATGAGGAAGAAAGAAAAGAAGAGGAAAGAAAGGAAATGGTGGGGTTTTTGAAGTTCCTTTAACTCAAACAATATACTAGAAGATTGAACTAGGAAAATAAAAAATTTGTAGCATTAAAATTTTTTAAAAGATCTTGAGGCACCTAGGTACCTTGGCCTAGGCGATTAGGCTATTGCCCAGCACCTAGGTGGAAGCCTAAGGATGCTTTTGACTACACTGTAATCTACTCACTGCACAGCAACTTTAGTTTGTCATATGTGCTATAGATAGTCAATTTTAGATTATCAGAGAACAGTCTTTGTTACATATTAAAAATGTTATATGCTATACTGCATTCTTGGATTGTTACCTGTCCAGTTTTGACAGTTCATATGATTCCAGAAGATGGTCTACAATTGGATGATTGGCCATGCTTTATAATTTGATTGGCCTTTACTTTAATATTAGCTTAATGAATCACTTCTTTTATTTCATTACAGGTTTTGCTACACCACTGTAACATGGCTGGACTAGTGATACCGTGATGGGATCTGTGGGATTAATGAACTCAGTTTTGTAATCAGTGGTATTTGCCTGTTGAAGAATATGTTTCTAGCTTCAGAAGCAATGTTGCTTGTCTGAGTATTTCATCCAGAAAAAATGTTGGAGGATGCTGATGGGTTGCTTACTCATCCAAGAATAAAATTCATGTCCACTTTGTTTTTTTTCATGCACATGTAGAAAGGACAACAGTTAAATTTACTGAGGAATGGAATTTGATGTGCAAACTTTATACTACTTATTTTAGTATGAAAGAGGTGCAAATTTCAGAACATAATGTCCGATGCAATTTAGCCTTTTCCTTGGTAGAAAGCTCAAGGGCTGTTGCTATTGGGGTTGGAGTTGGTCTTTCCATAAAGTTTGAAGTGACTATAATGCTGGTAAGTGTTGCATGGATCCTTCAAGGGTTAGTGATATAGGTAGATCATGGCGGACTATGTAAGTTCTACTTGCTACTGGCACCCGAATTTTTTGTTGTTGCAAGAACAGAAAGTAATATGGAATTGTTAAAGAACGAAGAACAATTAATTGCATATGAATTTAGAGATTCTTTGAAATGATGCGGAGAAAGGTATACTTGTGTTCATGCATTGGCATGGAAAATAATCTAGTCAGCTAGGGGGATTTACCTACACAGTTACTGCGAATTAGAACACTGAAATTTCCAAACTACTTGCTGATGAAGTGTACTGCCTTTTTCAATTTATAGTCATTCTGGTAATGTATGAAATGGTTGAGATCAAACACGGAGATGCGATCAACGTTCATCTTTCTTTAATCCTTAAACTTACCATAGGTCTCTATTTAGAATTTCATATAAATCTGAGGCTCAATCAGTATCATAAGAAGCGTTGAGGCCAAATTTTCAATTAAGAGAAGGTCGACCGTTGAACAAAAATAACTCCACCTTCTACGATATGATCCTCATAAGAGACAATCATAGATGTAGCTGGCCTCCAGTGAGCCGCTCTAAGCAAATGCTGAGCCTGCATTGTACAACTTGGAATTAGTATGAATTCCATTTCAGAGATTATGATAAGAAGGTGAATGCCCAAATGAAAATTTATGTTAAGTTTGTTGTAGTTGATCCTCTTCCACCTAAGTCACATGGGTACATACTCGTGTCGCTGTACAAACATGACAACATGGGTACAGAGATACACTTGGGTATTTTTTGAATCAAACCGATTCAACTCTTAATTCTTGATTTAGCTTGTTTATAACTCGGTTTTCATTCTATTTTTGCAGGTTACTGTTCATTAGCATAAATTGTTTTATTTGTTGTATTTTCTTTACTTAACATTATGCTTTAATCTAAAATTGTCATTCCCGCACCTAGATCTCGGTGCTTGTACCCACACCTTTGTGACATAGTCTTCCATGATGTTACAAAGAAAAGATAACCAGAACGCTGGGCCAGTGATCATCTCAAGTGAAACACCCACTAATAGGAAACTATGCAATCAAGGGGAATCAGGCCTTTGAATGGTGACCTTAATATGGGCAGGTCACTTTGGTTGTCAAAGAAGATGAAGGCATCTAAAGGAAAAAAGCAACTGAACATAGTCCATGTACATCAGAACAAACCAGTGGTGCTAAAGCACAGAAAGCACCATGGTAAGCGTGTTAAACTGAACAAAGCTACATTCAAATAGAACGCCCTTATATTGATTTTGGTGTCTCTCCTGCAGTCGCTTCTCACGTCGCCCTTATGTTGGACGTGCTCTTCACTGCACAAGCATAACTTACACCTACTGTCCAATTGTAACTTCAATTTTTTCACATATGCCTGTGTTTGAAAACCTCATTACTATGTAAGGGGTATTTTAGTCATTTTAATTTGTATTTAGAACTTAAGTTCTTTTTTTTTTTTCAAAATAAAAGGGCATTTTGGTAGTCTCACATGTCCGGCCACGAGTACATAACCTTCTCCGTTGTGTTTAGGTTATGTTCTTCATAATTAACTTAGCAAAAACCTTTAACTTGGGTTAGGTTCACACTCCCAAAACTTGAACTGACTTGAACCTCGCCCTTCACCGGCAAAGCACTGACACATATGGAGAAGAAGCCTAGTTAAGTAAAGTTTCATGTTACATTTATGTGATGTAAAAAAGAGTGGACACACCCTTCACCGGCAAAGCACTGACACATATGGAGAAGAAGCCTAGTTAAGTAAAGTTTCATGTTAGATTTATGTGATGTAAAAAAGAGTGGACACGATATGCAAGTTGAAGCATAGTTGAAAAAACATCACCTCAAAACACCTAAAGCAGGCTGGTACTTGAACGGATGAGGGGAGGGAAAGAGGCTTCGGCTCTCTTGTTGGATGGTAGGTTTAAATACTAAGATCCAAGACACATGAGCTGATAAATTATCCTTTTGCCTCATGAAATCAGTTGTTCTGATGCGGATTTGAGTGTGTTATTCCTTTTATTTATGGATCTCAAGCCAGACGGGATGGGGGACTGATTTGTGATTCGCAAATTTCCAGACAACAAAGATTACAATTCTAAATGTAGCATAATCCTTGCATTTTCCATACATGGGTTTTATAACCTTGTAATAAATCAGGGATACAAAAAACTAGGAATATCTAATATCCTAAGTTCTTACATCACCTCAATCTAAGATATGAGGAAATCAAAAACTTTGGCAGACATGAAATGAACTGATAAAAGAAAAATGATTGATTGGGGACTGGACTGTGGGGTTCCTTGGGGTAAATGGAACCGGACTCTCCAAGAACAGATTGGAGTTCATATCGTCTTCTGCAGGAAAAAGGAAAAAAAGGCGTTGCTGGGCTTATTAAGGCACACCCAGGGTTCATTACCTATGGTATCAGCAGATGGGAAGATGATCTAAACTCACATTGAAAATTGGTGCTTGAGAAATGTTTGAAAGCAGTGGACAACAGGTGGAATGCTTCCGTTCCCGCTATTTTTCAATGTAACAACAGAAGATGGCTACGTTATCTTCACAGAGTTTCAACTGGCATACGCAACCTGCAAGCCCAATTTTGTTTCTTCATAGCTGCAGTCTACAACAAATAGAATTCAACTGTGATTTTCCGGCACCGGAGTTCTGCAGTTTTGTTGCTAACACACCGAAATGCCTCTCATTTAATGAAATGAACATGAAATGGGGATGCTATGTGCCTGTTTTTTGTGGGTTTGTGTTACCTTAGAGCCCTATGGCTCCCATTTTGTAGTGAGGTAAATATCTGTTTTTTGCTAATAAAGGATGAAGCCAGTGCAATTTTTGCTGTACGTAATCGTTGTCAATAGTCAGGGTCAGGCTGCATCATGAGAGACTTCGTTTAATTGGAGATGAAGCTCCAAAGTAAACTCAGGGAAAACGGCTTTCGGCATAAACCCCTAGTACGATACTTTTAAATTTTTGAAATTTCCATTTATTTCAATGCTCGAGTGAACCTCACAGTATATCCTTCAACTTGGGTACCACGTTTGTTACTAAAGAGTAATACATCAGAGTGTCACATGGACCATGAATTCAAGCCTTGGACGCCTTGAACGTGAAGCTGTTGTGCCCCGATTACTAGCCTTATCACTAGATTTAAATCCATCCCATAGCAAATCTCATATTTGAGAATCATATAAATAAAAATGACCGCTCTGCTTATCAACAAAAAAACAATTTTCTGCAGTATATAAAATGGTTATTGCTAGACACCATAAAGTGCATCTTTAACTGCCAACACATGCCTATGTTGCAGCGTCCTCCCTTGTGTGAAAGTGAACCAAGGATTAACTATGGACAGAGGCGGGTCAGTACAGCTTTGGGAAGTCATTTGCATCACTCTTATTGAAAGATAGGGTAGTACTAAGAAAATTGAGAACACAAAGAAGAAATGAAATTTCTCACGTTGCATTTCCAATGAGCTATTACAAGTATATATACAAAAGACATTTACAAGATCCACGATTTGTGGAGTGGATGAAGGATTACTTAAAAGGAAGATTTTATCAAAGCAAATCTGCGTGTCTCCCTTTTAAGTAATTTCAGTAATTTCAATTTTATCAATTTCTCTAACGCCTTCCTTGATTTTTGTCTTTCTGTTGATATCAAAATCCTCAACGTCTTCCTTAATTCTCGTCTTTCCATTGATATCAATATCCTCAACGTCTTGAGTGATTTCCTTGATCTTCAACATCTTCGTATTTTGATCCTCAACGTCTTGAGTGATTTCCTTGATCTTCAGCATCTTCATATTTTGAATATCCCTAAAATCACATTGTGCTGATTTACTCTTATCATAACCCCTCAAACTGGGCGGTGGGTGAACAACACCCAGTTTGCCTATGAGATTTTCGGTGGCGGATCTGGATAATGCTTTCGTAAAAATGTCGGCAACTTGCTGAGATGAAGAAACATATTGAGTAACTAAGGTCCCCAACGCCACTTTCTCTCGTAAAAAATGATAATCAATGGCAACGTGTTTCATTCTTGAGTGAAACACTGGTTTAATGCTGACTTGTAAGGCAAACATATTGTCGCAGTATAGATGCGATAAATCAGTAATATGAATGCCGATTTCTTTGAGAATGAAGGAAAGCCATGTTAACTCTGCTGCTGCAGAAGCCATCGATTTATATTCTGCTTCAGTTGTAGATCGAGCCACTGTTGGCTGTTTTTTAGCTGTCCAGGAGATAGCATTTGTGCCAATGAATGTACAAAATCCAGTGGTGGATCGTCGTGTTTCTTAGCACCCAGCCCAATCTGAATCTGAGTAGGCATGCAAGCGAAAAACTGACTGAGGTGTAAGTATGCAGCTGAGTTCAATAGTTCCATGAACATATCGAAGGATTCTTTTAACAAGCATAAAATGACTTTGGGTAGGCTGCTGCATATATTGGCTGACATAGTTGACACTATAGGTGATGTCAGGACGAGTGAACGTGAGATATTGCAGTTCGCCTACCAAGCTGCGATAGAGTGTAGGATTGACAAACAATGGATCTTCAGAAGGTGGCCGAAAATTCTGAACTAGAGGAGTCACAACTGGTTTACAAGCTGTTAGATCAGCACGTTCTAAGAGGCTATAAGCATACCGTTTTTATTGAGAAAGAGACCTTGAGATGTTTTGAGAACCTCAATACCAAGGAAGTGATGTAAGCTTCCTAGATCCTTCATCAAGAACTCATTATTAAGTTCAACGATGAATTCTTGAATGAACAAATTATTGCTGCCGGTCAAAATGATATCATCCACATATAATAACAGAATGATGGTTCCCTTTTTATGATGACAAATATAGAGAGAAGAATCTGAAATGCTGCAAAAGAAACCTTTTGAGAGTAGAAAAAATCCAAACCTATCATACCAAGCCCTTGGAGCTTGCCGAAGTCCGTAGAGAGTTTTATGAAGCCGACATACATGGTCTGGTTTGGTAAGATCTTCAAATCCTTGTGGCTGCTCTACATAGACAGTTTCTTGTAGCTCGCCATGTAAAAAGGCATTTTTGACATCAAGTTGCCGAATATCCCAATTTCGAGATAAGGCGATAGTCAATACAATGCGAATTGTGGCTGGTTTGATGACTGGTGAAAAAGTTTCCATAAAGTCGATTTCAGGAATTTGATTGAACCCACGAGCCACTAGTCGAGCCTTTAGACGATCCAAGGTTCCATCACTTTTCAGCTTAGTTTTGAAGACCCATCTGGTGGAGATGACATTCATATCGGCGGTTCAAGGAATTAGAGTCCATGTTTTGCACAAATTCAATGCTGCAATTTCTTCCTCCATTGCTTTTACCCATCCTGGATGCTTGAGTGCCTCCTTGACTGTTTTAGGTTCCAAAGGAACCAAAAGGGCAATGAAGTACTTTGGATTTGGTTTAACGATGCCATCTTTTGCCCTGGTGACCATGGAGTGAGAATTGAGAGGAGATGGTAGTTGTAGTTGTGGACCCGGTTGGGAGTGTAACATGAAATCAGTGTTGGCCTCTTGAGAAAAACTAGAATCTGTATCAATGTGAGAAGAGCTAGCACCCGTAGCATTTGAGAGATTGCTACTTGAAGACGAATCATGGTTGTCATTGTGACAACAAGTCCTAATGGAGTCATTTTCAAGTTCATTGCTAGAACCAGACTTAGAAACTTCTTCAACTGACTGGTTGTCGTCAAGCCATGCCCTGTAGGTGACGCTTTCTTGAGAGTGAGATATTGGTGAAAATAGATTCCCAGGTTAATATATTTTCATCAAAAACAACATTTCTGGATATGAAAATCTGGTTCGTTGGTGGATATAACCATTTATACCCTTTATGTGTTGAGCTATACCCTATAAAAACACAGGGTAAGGATCGAGGCTCCAGCTTGTTCTTGGCATAATCTCGAAGATAAGGAAAACATCGGCTTCCAAAGACTCTCATGCATCCATAATCGGGCCCCTTTTGGAAAACAAGCTGAAAAGGACTTTTCATATCGAGAGTGGGTGTCGGCAGTCGATTTATTAACCATACAGCTGTAGAAAATGCTTCAACCCATAATTTTGTTGGCATGCTAGCGTGAAACATCATAGCAAGTCCAAGTTCAACTATGGTTCGATGTCGACGTTCAACCATTCCATTATGAGGAGGTGTTTTAGGACATGCCTTTAAGTGTTGGATTCCATATTCACGCAAATATGAAGCAAGGTTGTTACTATTAAATTCTCACTCTTCATCAGTTTGAAAAATTTTTATTCCTTTCCCAAACTGATTTTTCACAAATTTGTGAAAAAATTTAAAAATCTCACAAAACTCTGACTTGAATTGCATTGGATAAAACCAAATAAAACGAGTAGATTCATCAACAAAAATTGCATAATACTTATATTGTTGAGAACCAATGATGGGAGCCGGTCCCCACAGATCACAGTGCACACGACCAAGAAATTCATCACAATGTTCTTCAATCGGAAGATATGGAAGACGACATGACTTAGCTAATTGACAGCTGGAACATAAAATCTGCTACTAGATGAGCCAAGAACTTTGATGGCCTTTTTATTAACTAAAAATTCTACTACCTGCTGATTGATGCGGCCAAGATGATGATGCCACACTTCTTTGTTTGCTCCCCGAAATCGGACTGAGAAAAAAGCCTTCTGATCTCTTCGAAATTTTGACGCTGCTTTTATATTTTCCAGCATGTAAAGACCATCACGTCTGGTTCCAGACGCCACAATCTGCCGATTCCTCTTGTCCTTTACAATAAAACTATTAGCTGAGAATTCAAAAGTATATGGCATGTCTGCTGTTAATTGACTGACTAAAATTAGATTCTTTTTAATGTCTGGAACCACCAAAACATTCTTGAGAAGAATGAAATTTTGCCCTATCATTAACAATAGTATTTCCCACATGTGTGATGTCAAGTTTCTGACCATTCCCTACCATTATTTTTTCTGAACCATAATATTTAGTTGAGATCTTGAGATTACCTGCTTCCGATGTGACGTGAGCAGTTGCTCCAATATCTGGGAACCATTGTTGATCTTGACCATCGACGATCTTCATTGCAGCCAACGCCTGAGGAACTTGTTTGGCCTGAAATGTTTGATTGAAGCGATGCCAACAATTAAGTGCGGAATGGTTTCTTCTATTGCATATTTGGCACACGACTCTTTTTGAGAGGCATTGGGCTGGTTATTATTTTCTCCCTTGTCACTGTTCAATGAAGTACCTTGGCTAGTTTGACGAAATTCACGTCCCTTAGAAGTGAACGACTAATTTTTATATCCCTTATACATTTGGTTTTGAACACGCTGATTCATAAAGGCCACCTGAGTACCTGAAATGTCTCCATACATAGTTCTTACGGTTTCATGGCTTTCAAGCAGGGCAATGACTTCCAAGTATGGTGGAGTTGGAGGACGCATATATGTTTTTCTAAAAGACTCATATTCTGGGCCGAGACCAGTCAATAACCAAAAAACTTTAGATTGATCTGAAACTGGTTTTCCAATGATAGCAAGTTCATCACATATAATTTTGAAATTTCTGGTGTATTCAGCAATACTTAGATTGCCTTTCCGATTCATCTGAAGTCTTTGCATAAGGAGCATTTCTGGCTCCTGTGAGTCATAAGCAAATCTGCGGTTTAGAGTATCCCATACCTGTTTGGAGGTTTTTAGGCCAACGACTAACCCCAATATTTCTTCAGACAGGGTTCCGGTGATCCATCCACGCAGCAACCGATCTGATCTTTGCCAGACATTGAAATCTGGATTCACAACTTGTTCAACTACAACACTGTTGCTGGGAAGATATCGATCAGGCATAGGGGTTTCTCCATTGACGAAACCAGTCATATCCTGACTTTCAATTAGTCCTAGATACCATGAGAAAATTGAGAGAACAAAGAAGAAATGAAATTTCTCACGTTGCATTTCCAATGAGCTATTACAAGTATATATACAAAAGACATTTACAAGATCCACGATTTGTGGAGTGGATGAAGGATTACTTAAAAGGAAGATTTTACCAAAGCAAATCTGCGTGTCTCCCTTTTAAGTAATTTCAGTAATTTCAATTTTATCAATTTCCCTAACGCCTTCCTTGATTTTTGTCTTTCTGTTGATATCAAAATCCTCAACATCTTCCTTAGTTCTCGTCTTTCCATTGATATCAATATCAGCAACGTCTTGAGTGATTTCCTTGATCTTCAGCATCTTCGTATTTTGATCCTCAACGTCTTGAGTGATTTCCTTGATCTTCAGCATCCTCATATTTTGAATATCCCTAAAATCACGTTGTGCTGATTTACTCTTATCAAGTACAAGCTAAGTCATGAAGTGGACTAAAATATTGCTACAATACGTCTTAAAATAGTGTTGATCGAGTAATTAATAGAAGCGGGGCTTCCAATTGAGATTCAAAGGGGTATAATATCATAAAATGTTGCTTTGATATCCATTGGTTAAACAAAGATATGATATCCCGGTATTATAAATTTCTTGTGGCTGTTCAACTGAAAGAAGAAAGGCATGTCCTAACTTTAACAGACATGCTAGCTCTAATTCACATCAGCGGGGTCGCTCATGAAAACAAGCAATGTTGTAGTTGGTCAACTGCTGAACATCAGATTTGAGATATTGCGATCTGCTGCTGCTGATGACGACTATATAATAATAATAATAATAATAATAGTAATAATAATAACTCTAGCTATCTAGGTCACTGGCCATCTGATCAGCGTCGATGGATGGTAAAGAAGAAAATAAAAAAAAAGTGTGCATTAACATGAACAATGAAAACTCCCATCACCTTTTTTTATTTGTTTTTTTCTCTTAACCATCCATCATGATTAATCTAAAGTGCTTCTGAGTAGATGGCTGGATGATTGTGAAAAGTCAAGTCACCATTCAAAATTTTTACGTATATACATATAAATAAATAAACAAATAGTACCAGGAACAAATGTAGCAATTTTAATATGATATATTGTATGAATGGATCATCTCATTCATGAGAAAGGGCCGCCAATGACATTATGACAAATCTATGATCCCAGAGGCGAAACTCTTACTAGAAATGACATCGAACAATACATATATAGCAAGAAAAATGCCCCGTATCCTAGTGCTGATCAGCTTGGATATTTGGTCTCTAAACAATTTACTAGAGGAGGAGCTTTGGTCTTCACTCGAACAATGGAATTTCCTCCCGCCCACCCGATATCCTAGTGCTGATCAGCTTGGATATTTGGTCTCTAAACAATTCACTAGAGGAGGAGCTTTGGTCTTCACTCGAACAATGGAATTTCCTCCCGCCCACCCGATACCTCGAAGTTCAGCTTATAAAAATTCTTTCCATTTCCCCACAAAGAGAAAATGATGTTTGCCAAGTGAACCCATTTCATATTGGTTACGCAAATGGTATTGTTAGATGTACTTATCCATCAGTGCCTTTTTCAACCACAAGCTTACATATTCGTATTAGTGCTATCTTTTAACTATGAAGTTACATATTTAGAACCGATCACCATAGGTTTTGATTCAAACTGCCAACATTCTTCTTATCGTAGTAACAAAAAGGCAACAAAACAAAAGAAAATCTGCAAAAGGTAGTGTGAAAGTGTATGTTTCGATGCAGTCAAGTGATTTGTGATTCCGACACCAATCAAACACGTCATATTGGAGTCTACTTTCCGTTCTTTTTGAAGCTTATTCAATTTGAGTCGGTCGGGGAAGACCAACAAAGACACCAAAAGAAACAATTTAGCCGCAAACGGGTCTATAGTTCACACAGTTAAGTAGGGGCCTACACTGAAGAAGCTGCAGAATATTGCCAAAAGTCCGGTGGACGCCATTTTTTCCGTCGGCAGAGCTTAGTTGAAAGTAAGCATCCGAACAAGATTGACTTGGAAAGGACATCAAAAACATGTCTGCGAGTGAAGAAGGCGGCGTAGCACATGCCCATTTTTATTTTTATTTTTTAAATGTTTTACCCTTATCATATTTGGCGACCATTTCTCATAGTAGTTCAACTATTAATTAAATAATTAGGATCTCATAACAAGTTTCCATTGGAATTACGATTTCATGGTTGCCCGCCTGCGTCACCTTCTTTTGTTGCCCAACTATATTGTCTGTTCAAACGAGTGCCGTGTGTGATCCAGTCAGTTGCCGGATGACATTACTGCAATCAAACTTTTAAAAATAAATTTTTTGAATAATTTATATGAAACATATGTTAAGTGATCAATGACCATTTTTATAACATTTAAATGTACTTTATTCATTAAAAAACTAATGGATTTTATTGCTTCAAAGTTTTGCTATCAAAACTAAAACTGGTCTATATATATATATATATATATATATATATATTACATTAATGAGCTACAAACTACTAAACAAAGATCTAAAATATGGGGACTTTGAAGACTCAGTCCAAGCAAGTCGCCATGCTCACACACACACACATTACAGGGCAGAAAACTACTGGCAAAGATCTAAAATATAGGAACTTCGAAGTCTTAATTAGTCGAAGCAATTCGTGTGGCTCTTGTGCCTTTGACCATTCCAGGGATGCATGAAGATAATGTTAAAAATGGATAATTATTGGGTCTAGATCGACGATAGGTATCTCTTGCCATACATCCTTTAAGGGCAGGTGGCCCTAAGCATTGAATTTTCTGCCATGTTCCAGGACCTCCTTGTTCCAGTCCTTGTTCCTGGAGGCTTGCCCGTCTATTGTTTGATGCATTGAAGCCTCGGAGAATGCATATGTTCTAATTAAAGACGAATAAAAATGTTCTATAAATCTGTTCCAATTATTAGGCAGTAACTGTGCTGAATGCCCTCCAAAGAACACACAGTAAAAAATTCGACACTTTCTGACAGCGAGAGAACATTATGTTCCAAGAATTCAGTGTTCCTGGCAAACAAACTGTCTCCTGTGTCATGGTCCCATTCAGCTCCTCATATTTGGTTCGGTGCAGCACCCAAGATTTGAACACTTCGTTTCAGGTTGAGACCTGAGACCGGTGGAAATTGCGAGCAGGGGGACGACCCAATGAATGTCGATAACAAAATAGAGCTACCAATTAGTTAGTTGGTGCCCATTTCCGAGCTAAGTTGTTTAGTAAGAAAACTAAAATCAAACAAAGACTCTTCTCAAATTGATGCAGGCATATTTCTATGATTGTTTTTTTCAACTCTTTCCTTTCATTGATGTCTAATCTTTACATAAAAGAAAGTTTGAACTGAAATCAGCAAATTTCGCCTTGGTCTAACTCAAATATCAAGATAAATTTTTTGATTTAGACCAAGGCGAATAGAGAGGATAGGGGTCTAAATCAAAACATGCACTTTCATATTTTTTTCAATATAAAATATCGTCTTAAAGAGTAGATGTCATTTATGTCCACATTTATAAGGAGTCGAGCTTATAGATTGAATTTTAATAATGTGACTGGCAGCCTTATCTAAATGGGACGTTATGACAATGAATCCTGTACCTAAATAGGGGCTCATTTGATTGAAACGCGCGTCACAACATCATGTGTTCTGGGATTGCAAAACTGAGAAATCAAACAAAAATTAAGTTACGATGTGACGCAGAACGTCAGTAAATGTTTCATCGAGGACTTGTCACTAACGCCTGCCTACGAGTCAGGCATTTCGTCAGCAAAACTTTTACCGGTGATGATTCGGGTTTACAACTGACGTTATGTTTACGTCAATAAAAACCTGCTTTTTTTTTTTTAAATTTTTTAGTGAGGATTCTTCCAAAGGTCTTCAATTCTACAACTCTATTGGCCAATGAGCCTGATTTTGAAACAATCACCATTCACCAACTTAACGCCATTGTCACATATATTGTGTACGGATATTAGACGGCGAGTAATTTTTTAGGTATAATACGAAAAAATTGTATATCTCAGGAAAATTTTGGTAATTTCTTTAAAATTTAAAACATTTAATAAATCCTAAAAATTATAAAAAATACAAAAAATGTGAAAAAACATGTTTTTCATTTTTTTATTTTCAGCATTTTTTTTTTAAAAAGACGCGTCTAATTACCGTTTTACACGGCTGACTTATTTTTTGCATATTATACGTGTTTTTTTAATAATACATGTTTTCTAATTGTTTAAGCCCTTACCATCTTTTCTAATTTGTTTCTTGAGTTTGCGTATTAGAATTTCTGAAAACTCGAATGGCTTAAGCGATAGTCGTTAGTGAATCCTCAAAACTTTTTTTACTTACCTTTCCCGATGCTGTCTTATGTCAATAAAACATCTCTTGTTATTTCACTTGCTGCCTCTTCTTATTAAGCCCTTAGGAAAGTATTTCAAGAATATAACAACCCAGTGCTCTAAAAAGAAGCCCCATTGCTCTTCAGCAAGGAAGGACAAACAAAGTGATAAGGAATTAATGGACATACTCAAAGGTCTAAAGTTCACACAACTAAGCGTGAGTCGACACCAATTAGGCCGGAAAGGAGCCATATGAACTTAATGCTCATTAATATTTTCGAACAGTCCAAACTTGACAGCTTGCGCCGTCACCATCCCAGTCAAGACCATCTAGTGGTTACGATATTTCGTTTGTTCAACGTCGTTGCTTGAATCTCAGTTCAAAATTGACGTTTTCTATGTAAGCAACGTTTAATCTTGAAATGATAAGTTGTTTGTCACCCATGAACATGTAACAATTACATAAATATAAAAATGAAAAGCAAATAACAAATTAATAAATTGACTTGTCAAGTAGAAGTGTTTACTAGTGGGTGGCATGTACATAATGCTAGACTAATAATGTGAGTCAAGCTGTTAGTTGACAACTGTATGACTAATAAGCTTAACTGAGAATTTAAAACATAAATAGCTTTATCTTTGTGATTTTTTTTTTTCCAAAAAATAGATGTCAGTATAGGGTTCCAAGAACTGGCAAATTAAATATGAAGATCATGAGGAGCACAGTGAGTCAACATGATCAATCATACAACTCAATAAGATTTCATGTTTTAAAGCATTTCTTTTTGTTAAAAGTGGATGACATAGAAGCTTATTACCACTAATTTAATGTATCATGATAAATGCATAAGTACATTTAAGGGTAGTTTGTTAGAAAGGATACTTTATGAGTGTCTCATGAATCTGCTCCAAAAATTGTGATAGAAATTCATGAAATACTAGTTTCAATGTTCCACTAATCCTAGTATTCTATGAATCTAGTATAATTTTTGTAGCAAATTGAAGGGATACTTATAAAGTGCCCCTGCTACCAAACAACTACGTAGGATATTCCAAAGAATACGCAAACCCAAAAGTATCCTCTATTCTATGCATGCATTACAATGTTTTTAAGATGTTTTTTTATCAATTCGATCATATTAATAGATGCAAGTATGCAACGTATATGAGCATATAGGATAAAAAGAAAAAACTTTAAACTATGATTTACGTATTAGATTTGTGAGCAGAAAAAAGTGAGAATGTTGGTTTTTCAAACCTTACAAAATTTAATTTATCCATCCCATTTGCACGACTTTCATTTGAGTAATATAAGTTTTAACATCTTTTTGTATCCATCAATACAATTGGGAATTATAAAAAAGCAGCACTTAGAACTAGGAGGCACCAAAAGAGAGAGAGAGAGAGAGTTGGTGTTTGCGGAGAAAATTACAACAGGGACAAAGGAAATAAATTATAAGCAATATGCATTTTTTTTGTAATGTGTAATTATGTGATCTTATGATTCATTTAATGAGAAAGACATATTAAGCCAGTCACTTTGTAACCTTCGATGTACTATTTGAGCCATATAAAAAAGCAACGACTTGATCTATATACATGATCAAATCTTTGATGGCAAATATCAGAATTTCCTATAGGATCAACATGCACTCAAAGATGTTTTCCATTAATTAAGCAGTAGTACACACAGAAGCATAATTAAGTTAATAGTCTCTAAATGTTTTTTTTTTTTTAACGTAACGTCTAATTTGATTTATGCTAGTGATGGTATGACCTCTCTCTCTCTTCCACGCACAGATTTGGCTTGTGTAAAGAATAATGTTCACAAATATATGGCCTTACATTTGGTTACTATAGATTTGGTTATTATTCTTTAATTGGAATTCAAAAAGAAGAGTATAAATCTTGTTCCGGCAATTGGGAGAAGTAGCTAAAGGGAGATGTTGTCGATATCTCCAAAATAAATGCAGAGAAAATGATAGGGCCGTTCCATGCATGCACCGATCCCATTAGTGAAAGAAGACTTGAATTTTCAACTAATTAGTTCCCAGTGTCAACATATTTTTCAAAGTTGGCGTGCAGTTATAGCCTATAAATAATCCCATGCATTCTCACTGCAACTCACAAGAAAACTAGAGAAGCCTGAGATTCATTAGTTAGTACTCTTGGTTGAGAATAACTGTGATTTCTCTTGGTTTTCAATGGCTTCCTCTAGGATCTCAAGCTTCCTCCTCCTGGCCTTCGTCGCCCTCATACTGGCGACTGCTGGCCCTGCAAATGCACAGCTCTCTGTGAACTTCTATGCCACTTCGTGTCCCAGTGTGTTTAATACAGTAAGAACTATAGTCAGGTCCACTGTCAGCAACGAACCACGCATGGGTGCATCACTTATCCGTCTCTTCTTCCATGATTGCTTTATTAACGTGAGCTGATCTCTCTCTCTCTCTCCCTCCCTTCTTCTCTCTCTCTCTCCAATTCTATATCTGAAATTAAATCTGCCGGGGAAACTTTCAGGGCTGCGATGCCGGTATTCTTCTGGATAGCGGCGGAGAGAAGCAAGCGGTGCCAAACGCAGGCTCAGTTAGAGGGTATGAGGTCATTGATGCCATCAAGTCTCAACTCAATACTTCCTGTGGTGGCAACGTCGTCTCTTGAGCAGACATCGTCGTCATTGCTGCTCGTGACTCTGTTGAAGCAGTAAGCCTCTCTCGCTCTTTTGTCTCTGTCTGCTCTCTCCTTCTCTAGTGCAGAGCTCACCATTAATTTCCTTGTGCGTCGTTCTGCAGCTGGGTGGGCCAGTTTATTCCGTGCCGGTGGGCAGAAGAGACGCGACTACGGCCAACCAGAACGCTGCCAACACCCAGCTCCCGGGTTTCAACGAAAACCTCGACGCCATCACCGACAAGTTTACTGCCAAGGGCTTCACTCAGAGGGAGATGGTGGCGCTCTCAGGCGCACACACGGTGGGTCAAGCCCAATGCTTCACGTTCAGAGACAGGATCTACGGGGAGACCAACATCAACGCCACATTCCAAACTACCAGGCAGCAAAGCTGCCCAAGAACAGCCGGCCAGGGAGACGGAAACTTGGCTCCGCTGGACGATAGCACCCCCAACACCTTCGACAACGCCTACTTCCAGGGGCTCATCAACAGAAGGGGGCTCCTCCACTCCGACCAGGTCCTCTTCAACGGCGGCGCCACCGACTCCATCGTCACCACCTACAGCAAGGATGCCAACACCTTCAGCAATGACTTCGCCAACGCCATGATCAAGATGGGAAACCTCAACCCTCTCACCGGGACCCAAGGTCAAGTGAGGCTCAATTGCAGGAGCGTCAACTAAAACCAACATGATGGGATGTATGGAATTCTTTAGTCACCCTAACAGCGGTTAGGTAATGTTCCTGAAAAAGAATGCTCCCGCAGGCTGAAGGTGTGCTCTGTGCTGCCATTTTCTTCGTTCTCTCTCTTGGTGGTGCTTGACATGGTGTCTCGACTGCGCCATTGTACTGTTATGCATTTTCTGCGGTTTCGTGTTCTTGGTTCTCTAATTTGAGGAGTTTGCCTTGCCATCAACAGATCTTCTGCAAAATACAACTACCGAAAATTATGTCACTACATCAATTTTACTTTTGGTTTCAGTAAAATTAAAAAAGTAATGCTATAAAATTTGAATCATGCCGCTGCCGATTCAATCGACACTTTGTCATGGTTTCCATAGTGGACGTTTAATTTTCGTGTATCCTTCTCAAGTTTTAGAACAGTTTTCTCCACTCCAACCTCGGCTTGTTCTCGGTCGAGTTTAGACAAGTTGAGATTGAGTAACTCGATCCATTTTGCTGCTGCATCTTTATGTTTACCTCTTACAAGTGTTTACTCAAGCCCAACCTCAGCTCGTTCTTGAGTCGAGTTTAGACAAGTTGGGATCGAGTAGCTCGATCCATTCTGCATCTCAGTTTACCTCTTGGCTCTTACAAGTGTTTATTCGAGCCCAACCTCCTTTCATTCTCAAGTCAAGTTTAGACAAAGTTGAGAACGAGTAGCTCGATCCATTTTGCTGCAACTTATGCTTTATCTCTTATAAGTGTTTTGAGTTTAGCCAAGTTGAGACTGTGCAGCTCGGTCCATTTTGCTGCATCTTTATGTTTACCTCTTGGAAGAGTTTACTCGAGCCCATTCTTGGGTCATTCTCAGAATCAAGTTTAGACAAGCCGAGATCGCTCGATGTATTTTGCTGATTCTTTATGTTTACTTCTTAGAAGAGTACTCTCGAGCCCAACCTCGGCTTGTCTCGAGTCGAGTTTACACGAGTTGAGATCGAGTAACTCTACCCATTGTGCATCGGGCCAGAGTACCATTGCCTCCTCACATGCGTTCCTTCCGACTTACCATTCTATTTTTCACTGCTTCAACTTTAGTTAGCAATCATTGTAAGCCCATTAGTTAGACAGACGAGGAAAAAGAGACAATGATAGGACAATCTTTTTCCCTCGTGAAAAATTTAAACTATTCACCCTGTCAATAGTTTTAAGAGCAAAAACTTACTTTTACTGCTTAGTTTGTAACAGAAAAGTTCACCAAAGGGTTCACCTGAACTTTTAAATTAAAAATAAGAAACTTGAATACGCTTTTGGTAAACTTTTTTTTTATTGTCGCCAAAGCACAAAGTTGTAGATGCAATTTTAAAGATTTTCCTTTTACCCCCTAAAAGAGTTTTAGCAAGTCTTCTCAACGTAAAAAAAAAAAAATGTTTTTCTATAACTATGGGATCTTGAAAGGGGACCCAAAATTTGATTTCCCGTGTACCAGGTCTGGACTGTATAGAGTCTGGCTGTTGCTCAGAGAACAAAGTCATAGGGAGAAATGTGCGAAAGAGATGCGGTCTCTTGCCCATCGACCCGCAGAAAGCTCTAGATCGATCTCCTTCCTTCTACATTCTTCTTTAAAAGGTGTCTGGTTTTTGTGTTAGAGAGGCGAAGGGAATCAGAGATCAACTGGACGAGTCTAGAGAGATAAAACCCCACTATCTCCATCTCCATCGGCATCTCCCTTTATAAGTACCTTAATTGAGCTTTCGGAGAGGCATCGGTGTCGTGCTTCAGCTCTTATTGGGTAAAGCTACCAGGTCCCTTGCTCACTGTGTCTTTTAAGCGCTTGTGACTGCTTGGCAGCGGAAGGCAGAGTGTGGGTCGTGACGTGGAGGAAGGGAAGAAGATGAGGACATCTTTCTTGTTGTTGGTAATGGCGTCGTTGTTTGTGGGGGTGGCGTTCCTGCCGCAGAGGGCGAGGGGCATGCTGCCCTATAGTAGGCTATGGGACATGATGGGTCCTCCGGAAGCGGTGGATCCCTTCAGGATCCTGGAGCATTCCCCCTTTACGCTTCCCAAGTCTCTGGATACGACCGTGACCCTTGCCCACGCCGATTGGAAGGAAACCCCTCTTGCCCATTTCATCACCCTAGACGTCCCTGGTACGTAGCTTCTTCTTCTTCTTCTTATCGCCTTTTAATCTTTCATTGGTCGTTGTTCTTCTGTTGGTTAGCAATTGATGTCCTTTATTCGAGCTCCAAAGAATGGAAGAACAGGAGAGTGGTGCTCTGTCTCTCTCTCTCCCTGTGTGTGTTTTTCTTGTTCTTTTGGTCTTCTGAAATTGGGATGAATGATTTTTTCTCCAAGAAATGGAAGAATAGAAAAGTAGTGCTGAAGGAGAGATATGTTTGGGTATGGGAATTGCAGGGGTGAAGAAGGAGGACATAAAGATTGAGGTGGAGGAGGGAAGGGTACTGAGGATCAGCGGCGAGAGGAAAGGGGATGAGGAGAAGGAGGCGGAGGGAGACAAGTGGCACCGGGCGGAGAGGCCCGTCGGCAAGTTCTGGCGGCAGTTCCGGTTGCCCTTCGATGCGAACTTAGATGCTGTGAAGGCGCACCTGGTTAATGGTATTCTGAAGGTAACTATTCCCAAGCTGGCGGAAGGGAAGGCGAGACAGCCGAGGGTCATTGACATCGTAGAGGATCCCTCTGCCGGCAACATCAGGGCCTCCAAGGCCGACCTGAAATGAAATCGCTACCGGAGGAGATCTGCTCTGCTACGGCCTCCGAGAGTCCCATCTACTTCTCTGTCCATCCTTAGTCAGTGAAGCAGAATGTTAACTGTAATGGAGCTACTTTTGTGCATAAGAATCGATAAAAAGGTTCTTGGTTTTGCTTTTTAGCTATTCATCTCTGCCCGGCCTACTCTTGTCTGTCTTCTGTTTCTTGTTTTTTGCTTCATTTAGGAGTTATTAGATGCTCTCTGTGAAAACCCTCCCTAGTCCCTCCGCTTCCCTTACCTCAAAACATCCGATTGTTCTAAAGTTTAGAAAAATAGCAGTGGGGATCGAACTACCAACCTGATTCTCACTGTTTCCTCAGTCACCAACTACAGAGCAGTTGATGAGGGAACAGCAAATTAATAAAAATTGACCAACAAATTAATAAAAGGTGAGTGCCAAATTTTACAGAAAAAGAAGTTTTTATCTTTGATGGGAGGAGGTTTTGGACAGAGGCGAAAAGAGGACGATTCTAGGAAATGAATAAAAGTCTTGTTGTTTTTACAGCTTCACAATACTGCATAAGGCAACATATTGTGAAGCTGAAAGGTTTGTGAAGAGAATTTCCTTGTATTTGATAATCCATTTTGTTTTCCTTTCTCTTGTTTTTTTATTTTTCTTGTTTCTGCCCAATTATTGACAAATTATTATTTTAATTTACTATTTGCTACTTTTATGAGGTCTAAGACAAGGAAAACGACTGATTAGTCTTTAATTTATAAAAACCAAAAGGATATTAAGATCTGAAACAAAATAAATTGGCATTCCCAAGTTGCGACTCTCCTTGCCTCGTCATTATCAAATCATGAGATGTAAGCATAGGCCATTAGAATGTGAATTGCAACCAAAATGGAAACCATTTTCTGAATTTCTTGCGCAAACCACTAATCTTAACCAAGCAAGTTGAACGATCATATATAAAATGTTCGAATCTTTTGATCATAAGAAAATGAGTTTTGCCCATAAAATATCAAAAATGTAAGTTGATGCGAGAAAGCATGCTGACTAACCAACATAACGCTGCAATATCATTTGAAAACAAAGTAACAATTACATAACAAAGAACTCCAAGCCAATTTGCACAAGGCAAAAACAGGGACGCAACCATCTGTCAAAATCCAATTCAGCAGCCAAGCGAAGCCAAGTTGGATCGGCAGGTTGGGCAAGAGTAAATTCCGCGAAACAACCACTTGAAAAGACATAAACGATGGTAAGTATGGTGGCATGTGGTGACAACTATATGATCGGTTGAGTCGAACTCTTCACAGCATATGGCACAGTCATCATCAGCAAGGCGCTCGAGGAGCAGTTCGCACCCATGTTCGCCACTTGGTTCACCATCCTCTTCATCACTTATATTTATCGTGCATTCTACATGCATCTCCAAAAAGACTTTCCAAAGAGATGGGTTGTCGTTCCTGACCACTTCCATCTTGCTCATAATGGTTCTAGCAACCTCAGCTTTTGCCTTCTCTGCAGCCTCGGGATTCATATCCATGTCAATGTGGAGGGTATTGTAGGCCAGTTGCTCCACATAACTAACATCACAAATTTCCGTAGAATACGTGGTGATGATCTTCTGCTCATAGCAGCATTGGCTCTTCGTCACCTCACCATCTTCCCCAAGGACGTTCAACGTATCTTCCAGGAAGAACCCTATATTTACTAGGAACTCGCTTTCTGCTGGGTGAATAGCTTCGGGGGGCGGCTGCGTTTTTGCAATGGAGCCCTTCACTTTGATGTGAATCTCCATCTCTCTTTTTGGAAGAAAGAAATGGCTGGTAGAAGAAGTCTAAGGTTTCTTTTTTTCCTCTTTTACTGGGGTGAGGACATTGGACTCCCTCAGGCCCGGTACTTATAATCTTAAACCATTATAACAAAATTAATAAGTGGAGATGCCGTTGACGTTTTTATTGTTAACTTGCCAATTTGCACGTTAGATTTAGATGAAAATAACAAATATGGATGTGGTTCAGGCCATAGTCATAAAAATTGTGTGTGTGTGTGTGTGTTAATTTTTAAATATGCATAAAGCACAAAAAACAAGTCATGATTTTAAGCTTTAAAGCCCCACCATTTTTGGAGAAAAGCCAAAATGAAAAAGATGTGTTTTAAGTGTCTTTTCATCTACTTTAATGACAAATTGCTTGTTTTCAATTTTTTTATTTTTATTTGTTGCTTATTCGTTTAGTGTTTTGATGTTGGGATTATTAGTTTCTTACATATTTAAATTTTCCATAATTTTTCTTAATTTTTATGTTGTAAAATAGCTTCTGATTTTTGTGCATATTTTTTTTAAGAAATCAATTTTTATCCTAGATAAATTTCTAGGGACAACATCAAAATCCCAATAGGGACACTCACTGGACGTCGGTGGCCATACATGATTCTTTCTCTTTTTCTCTCTTGGCCATTGTCCACTGATATTTTATATGTACGGTGGCTGCGAGGGAGAAGTCCCATTCTTTTCTTATTTTGTTATTTTTTCCTCCACATTGCTAATAGGGAACCCTTTTGAATGCTTTTCCCACTCTTTAGCGGATGGTATTTTTCCTAGATTTTCTTTTCGTTTGGAATTTCTAGGTTCTCCTCAGTATCGAGTTCATGTTTAGTGTATCTGGATTTTAGTCTTTACATTTTTGTTTGGGTGGAGATGATGACGGTTTTGCCTTGTTTCATTGAGATAAATTCCAAATATTTCTTTCACATTATTATTATGATTGAGGTTTTTTTTTTCTACATAAACTTAAAATGGCCCCAAACTCCCTGTTTTATCTAGAAAGATACTCAACTTTTGCAAGCTATATATATTAATTAATATGCAGTTTTTTCTTGCAATTTTGATTCGGAAAGTGACAACCAAATTTTACACCAATAAGATGGACCTAGTAGATTCAGGATTTTTTGTCCAATCAAAGGGTAACTGGTGGGTGCCAACTGCATTAGGTTTGGGTTAAGACTTTAAAGACTCTTTTCCCAATTTGGAAAGGAGCAGATTCAGTATCTTCAAATTGAATATGCACTAAAATTTGACCTCAATAAAGTGAATGTGCAATTGGTAGTGGAAATGCACCAAGTTTTGAGAGAAGATTTTCAAAGCAAGATTAGTTGCAAAGGGATTTATGCAATCTGAAAGAATTGATTATAATGAGACATTCATCACAGTTGCCAAAAAGAGCTCTCTCAAAACATTACTCTCAATAGCATCAAACAAAAGCACGGAACTTATGCAATTGGATCTACAAAATGTGTTCCTGCATGGTGACTTAAATGAAGAAGTTTTCATGGAAACATCAGAATGCATAAAAAATGAAAAAAGGTATGTGTGTAAACTGAAGAAGGCCCTGTATGGTTTAAAACAATCTAACCAGACACTGTTCTCCTGACTTAATGAGACTCTTGTGAAAATTGGTTTTTCCAAAAGCACATCTAACTATATTATGTTGATCTAAAATTGTGCTTCAAAGATTACTATGTTACTAGTTTACGAGGATGATATTATAATAATGAAAGATGACATACAAAACATGACACAAGTAAAAGAGTATCTCAATAAAGAATTCGAGATAAAAAAAAATAGGAAGGTTGAAGTAGCACAATATGATAAAGGAGTATTTATTTGTCAGAGAAAATATAATGTAGATCTCCTCTAAGAACTGGCTACATGGGAATTAAGTGTGTTGACACTCCCATGAAAATCAATTGCAAGCTAAGAAAGGAGGAAGGGGAAGTAGTTGAAAATGTTCAAAGCTTTTAGAGACTCTTGGAAAACTCATCAATCTTACTGTGACACGGCGAAACATTACATATGCTATCAACCTTTTATAGAAGTGGATTGTAACTTTGTCGGAGAAAAAATCCAAAGTGGAATTATTGAAACACCTCATGTGAGAAGCGCACACCAATTGGCCGATATTGTCACCAAAGGTCTCAGCAAAGTAAAACATTACAACATTGCAAACAAGTTGAGACATATCTGTGCACCAACTTGAGGGGGAGAATGTCATGCAAAATTGGAAAAGATTAAGGACCGTTTGAGGAGAAAGTTGGTGTAATCTAAGGAAACATAATTTTTTAAAAAACTCTAACCTGCTTTCCTTGTCTCTCTAACTGTTGTATATGGGGGAGTTTTTTTTTAACACACGTTATCATTGATAAAGATTGTAAAGGAATTTCTTGATGGACCTTTAAGAATAAAGGAGCGAATAAGAAAAATTAAGTTTTTGTATAGATTACGGTCAAAAAATTTTATCCAGATTCATATGTCGGAGATTTATATCCATCCATGAATTGACTTGTACATCCCAAGCCGGTGATAAAATCACCGGTGTAGCGAAATTCCTTAGGAAGGCAACATACTGGTGATTTTTTTCACTGATATGGATTTTCTGGCTCAAAATTTTCCAAGGGAAGTTGTAAAACCACTATGGCTATTACTCGGTGAAAATCACCGGGACATTTGCAAAAATCTATAGATGTGATTTTCTTGTAGTGTGGAAAGGAAAAACAAAAGAAAAGTCAATAATGTTAAAAATGGAATGAGCCCAATCCATCTAATGATTAAAATCCAATATAAAATTATTTACATATATTTAAGAATTTTGTGGGCCAGATCCATATGGTAATTGTGTTCATTTTTAGTTACATTCCCGGTAAGGCCTGGTGCTTTAAGGGGCGGATATATGGCGTTCTGTTCGTGTCTTATGTTTTGAAAAAGATTCCAGATTTTGTATATAATATGTTTTTTTAAAGCAATCAATTGGCATCTTTTCAAGATTTGATAAGACGCTCCAAAATAGATTTCCTGGCATGGCTTGATTTGTTCATTTGTGAGGAAGGAGAAAGAAACTTCGTGAGAAACATCTATGCAACAAAACTAAAAAACTGATTGCAAAAAGTTTTGATCTGGCGATCTTCACAAAACGTTTATCTTCTTTGTTTTTTAAGGGCATTCTTGTCATTTCAACATCCTCAAACATGTACATAGGGTCAAACTCAACTAGTAGATGTGTTTAGTAATTTTTGCAAAATTCAATAGACTGTCAATGAAATTAAAAAATGCCACTGTGTAGGACAATGATGAAGATGGCCACTTATGCAATATTTTTAATCTGTGTTTGCAATTTTGTGTTGCTGCCAACTTTAATGGAATTCTATTTAGATCAAGTATCTTAATGCCTTTCCAGAAACTTCCTTATTAGCTGAAATGCTTCATTTCTAACTCATGCTCTTCAAGCAAAGATCTCCTCGCATCCTTCCAAAGCTTTTGAAGAAGTGATTTCTTGCACGAAAGCGAACTAGATTTTTGAGAAAGTTCAAGTGGGAATATGAACTGCCACAACTGCTTCAACTTGCCTATTATGACTTCACAATTAAGAATTGGGTTTATATTGGAACATACTGTGATGTCTAAAGCTTCGCACTAATTTTGAGAATGTGAACACTCAATTACATCATGGCAGTTTCACTCGTTCTCAATAAGTTTTACTCGTTCTCTATTGATGAAGCTGGTTATATGCATAGGCTTGTGCACGACAACTACCCTCGAATGGGTAAGGCAACATATCATGCATGGGGGATCTGAAAGGTTTGTGAAGAGAATTTCCTTGTATTTGATAATCCATTTTATTTTCCTTTCTCTTGTTTTTTATTTTTCTTGTTTCAACCGAATTGTTGACAAATTACTATTTTAATTTACTATTTACTACTTTTATGAGGCCTGTCTTAAGACAAGGAAAACAATGATTAGTCTTTAAACTATAAAAACCACAAGGACATTAACATCTAAAACAAAATAAATTGGCATTCCCAAATTGCAACTCTCCTTGCCTAGTAATGATCAAATAATGAGATGTAAGCATAGGCCACAAGAATGTGAATTGCAACCAAAATGGGTACCATTTTCTGAATTTCTTGCTCAAACTACTACTCTTAACCAAGCAAGTTGAACGATCATATATAAAATGTTCGAATCTTCTGATCATAAGAAAATGAGTTTTGCCCATAAAATATCAAAAATGTAAGTTGACGTGAGAAAGCATGCTGACTAACCAACATAACGTTGCAATGTCATTTGAAAACAAACTAACATTTACATAACACAGAACTCCAAGCCAATTTGCACACGGCAAAAATGGGGACCCAACCATCCGTCAAAATTGAAATCGGCACTCAGCAACCGAAGCCAAGTCGGATCGACAGGTTGGGCAAGAGTAAGTTCCATGGAGCAGCCACTTGAAAAGACATTTATGATGGTAAATATGGTGGCATGTGGTGACGACGATATGATCGTTTGAATCGAACTCTTCACAGCATATGGCACAGTCGTCATCACCAAGGCGCTTGAGGAGCGGATCGCAGCCATGTTCGCCACTAGGTTCACCAGCCTCTTCATCACATATATCTATCGTGCATTGTACATTTATCTCCATAAAGACAGTCCAAAGAGATGGGTTGTCGTTCCTGACCTCTTCTATCTTGCTCATAATGGTTCTAGCAACCTCAGCTTTCGCCTTCTCTGCAGCCTCGGGATCCATATCCATGTCAACATGGAGAGTATTGTAGGCCAGTTGCTCCACATAACTAACATCACAAATTTGCATAGAATACCTGGTGATCATCTTCTGCTCATAGCAGCATTGGCTCTTTGTCAGCTCACCATATTCCCCGATGACGTTCAACGTATCTTCTAGGAAGAACCCTATATTTACTAGAAACCCGTTCTCTGCTGGGTGAATAGCTTCGGGGGGCTTCATGTTTGCAATGGAGCCCCTCACTTCGATGTCAATCTCCATCTCTCTCTTTGGAAGAAAGAAATTGTTGGCAAGAAGTCTAAGGTTTCTTTTTTTCCTCTTTTACTTGGGTGAGGACATTGGACTCCCTCAGGCCCGTTATTTATAGTCTTAAACCATTATAACTAAATTAATAAGTGGAGATGCCTTTGACATTTTTATTGTTAACTTGCCAATTTGCACGTTAGATTTAGATGAAAATAACAAATATGGATGTGGTTTAGACAATAGTCATAAAAATTGTGTGTGCGTGTGTGTGTGTGTGTTAATTTTTAAATATGCATAAAACACAAAAAACAAGTCATGATTTTAAACTTTAAAACCCCACCATTTTTGGAAAAAAGCCAAAATGAAAAAGATGTGTTTAAGTGGCTTTTCATCTACTTTAATGACAAATTGCTTGTTTTCAATTTTTTTTATTTTTATTTGTTGCATATTCGTTTAGTTTTTTTATGTAGGGATTATTAGTTTCTTACATATTTAAATTTTCTCTAATTTTTCCTAATTTTTATGTTGTGATTTTTGTGCATATTTTTTTTTTAAGAAGTCGATTTTTATCCTAGATAAATTTTCTGAGGCAGAATCGAAATCTTAGTAGGGACACTCACTAGACGTCGGTGGCCATACATGAGTCCCTCTCTCTTGGCCATTGTCCACTGATATATTTTATGTACAGTGGCTGCGTGAGAGCAGTCCCATTCTTCTCTTATTTTGTTATTTTTTCCTCCACACTGCTGATGGGGAACCTTTTTTGATGTTTTTCCCACTCTTAAGGGCTAGGGGATGGTACCTTTGCTAGATTTTCTTTTCGTTTGGAATTTCTAGGTTCTCCTCAGTATCGAGTTGATGTTTAGTGTATCTGGATTTTAGTCTTTACATTTTGTTTGGGTGGAGATGATGACGGTTTTGCCTTGTTTCATTGAGATAAATTCCAAATATTTCTTTTACATTCTTATTATGATTGAGGTTTTTTTTTTCTACATAAACTTAAAGTGGCCCCAAATTCCCTGTTTTATCTAGAAAGATACTCAAGTTTTGCAAGCTATATATATTCATTAATATGCAGTTTTTTCTTGCAATTTTGATTCAGAAAGTGACAACCAAATTTTACAGCAATAAGATGGACCTAGTAGATTCAGGATTTTTTGTCCAATCAAAGGGTAACTGGTGGGTGCCAACTGCATTAGGTTTGGGTTAAGACGTTAAAGACTCTTTTCCCAATTTGGAAAGGAGCAGATTCAGTATCTTCAAATTGAATATGCACTAAGATTTGACCTCAATAAAGTGAATGTGCAATTGGTAGTGGAAATGCACCAAGTTTTGAGAGAAGATTTTAATTATGCTTATGTGTGCAAGCGCAGAAATTAAAAAAGAGGCCCATTAAATCATTACTTATATGTAGGTCATATCCTGCTCATTTATTAGTAGAAGTTTCATATTTTAAGTTTTGATATTCAAGAAAGAGTTTAAGGAGTCGGCAATTTTTCTCGTCTACTTTTTGAATTTGGCACTAATTGAGTTCACATTGTCAAATCATTGCTTTTAATTAACCGATATTTGACATTGTTTCCATATACAAAAATGACGGTGGTGAGGATGCTGGTGGAAAACAAAGTCTGATTTGGCCAATGTAACTAACGGAGAAGGAAAAGGCCAAGCTAAATCAGCGGGTGGAGGCATATTCATTGGATTGGACAAATGTCAAGACCACCTTTGGGATCTAGATTCCGAGTCAGCTGGAAAACCTTGAGCTCATATTCTCACAAAGCACACAAAGGAATAGGCTTTGTCAACTATGCGAATAAGCACTTATTCGTCCGTTTGGTTATCTTAATTCTCATTGTCTGTGGGCAAGCATGCAATGTTTTTATTGTAAAATCAAGCATCTACTTCAAAGGAAAAGGATGTAAAATACGATTTTTATGGTTTCTTTAAGAAAAAAATACAAATATACTTGTCAAATTGCCATTAACTTCGGTAGTTGCATACGGTATTAAGTAATAATGGTTACCATGGGAGTCTTAAAATCTTAGGTTTTCCCAAACTAAGATTAATTAGTATTGTGAAGCTGTAAAAACAACAAGACTTTTGTTCATTTGCTAGAATCGCCCTCTTTTGCCTATGCCCAAAATCACTTACCACTTCCATCTTGCTCATAATGGTTCTAGCAATCTCAGCTTTCGCCTTCTCTACAGCCTTGGGATCCATATCCATGTCAACGTGGAGGATATTGTAGGCCGGTTGCTCCGCATAACTAACATCACAAATTTGCATAGATTACCTGGAGACGATCTTCTGCTCATAATAAAAGTTGACTCTTTGTCACCTCACCATCTTCCCCAATTACGTTCAACGTATCTTTCAGGAATAACCCTATATTTACTAGGAACCCGCTCTCTGCTGGGTGAATAGTTTCGATGTGCTTCATTTTTGCAGTGGAGCCCTCACTTTGATGTCAATCTCCATCTCTCTGTTTGGAAGAAAGAAATGGTTTGTAGAAGAAGTCTAAGGTTTCTTTTTTTCCTCTTCTATTGGGGTGAGAACATTGGACTCCTTCAAGCTGGTATTTATAGTGTTAAGCGATTATAAATAAATTAATAAATAGAGATTCCTTCGACGTTTTTATTATTAACTTGCCAATTTGCACGTTAGATTTAGATGAAAATAACAAATATGGATGTGGTTTAGACCATAGTCATAAAAATTCTGTGTGTGTGTGTTAATTTTTAAATATGCATAAAACACAAAAAATAATAAGTCAGTGATTTTAAACTTTAAAAACCCACCATTTTTGGAAAAAAACCAAAATGAAAAAGATGTGTTTTAAGTGGCTTTTCATGTACTATAATGACAAATTGTTGTTTTGAATTTTTTTTATTTTTATTTGTTGCTTATTTATTCAGTTTTTTGATGTTGGGATTATTAGTTTTTTACCTACTTAAATTTTCCCTAATTTTTATGTTGTGAAATAGCTTCTGATTTTTGTGCATATTTTTTTTTAAGAAATCGATTTTTATCATAGATAAATTTCTTGAGACAGCATCGAAATCCCAATAGGGACACTCACTAGACGTCGGTGACCATACATGAGCCTCTCTCTCTCTGTTGGCCAATGTCCACTAATATTTGCTATGCACAGTGGTTGCGTGAGAGCAATCTCATTCTTTTCTTCTTTTGTAATTTTTTCCTCCACACTGCTGATAGGGAACCCTTTTGAATGCTATTCCCACTCTTACGGGCTAGCCAGTTCTAGGTTCTCCTCAGTATCGAGTTCATGTTTAGTGTATCTGGGATTTAGTCTTTACATTTTTGTTTGGGTGGAGATGATGACGGTTTTGCCTTGTTTCATTGAGATAAATTCCAAATATTTCTTTCACATTCTTATTATGATTGAGTTTTTTTTTTTTCTACATAAACTTAAAATGGCCCCAAACTCCCTGTTTTATCTAGAAAGATACTCAACTTTTGCAAGCTATATATATTCACTAACATGCAATTTTTTCTTGCAATTATGATTCGAAGGTGACAACCAAAATTTACAGCAATAAGATGGACCTACAAGATTCAGGATTTTTTGTCCAATCAAAGGGTAACCGGTGGTAATTTAAGTCCGTAGTGGTGCCAACTGCATTAGGTTTGGGTTAAGACGTTAAAGACTCTTTTCCCAATTTTGGAAAGGAGCAGATTCAGTGTCTTCAAATTGAATATGCAATAAAATTTGACCTCAATGAAGTGAATGTGCAATTGGTAGTGGAAATGCACCAAGTTTTGAGAGAAGAACTTAATTATGCTTATGTGTGCAAGTGCAAAGATTAAAAAAGAGGCCCATGAAATCATTAGTTATATGTTGGTCATATCCTGCTCATTTATTAGTAGAAGTTTCATATTTTATTGTATGGTCTGCGATTTTTGTGGAAACAATGTCTAATATCGGTTAATGAAAAGCAGTAATTTGACAATCTGAACTCAATTGATGAAAAGTAGTGCCAAAGTAAGACGAGAAAAATTGCCAACTCCTTCAAAACATGAAATATGAAACTTGTACTAATAAACGAGCAGGACATGACCAACATACGAGAAAAATTTTATTGCTGTAAAATTTGGTTGTCACATTCCCGATCATAATTGTAAGAAAAAATTGCATATTGTAGCTTGCATTCCAAAACTTGAGTATCTTTCTAGATAAAACAGGGAATTTGAGGCCTTTTTAAGTTTACGTAGAAAAAAAGACCTCAATCATAATAAGAATGTAAAAGAAATATTTGGAATTTATCTCAATGAAACAAGGCAAAACCGTCATCATCTCCTCCCAAACAAAATGTAAAGACTAAATTGCATAAATTGCAGATGGTAAAAAGAAGATACACTAAACATGAACTCGATGCTGAAGAGAACCTAGAAATTCCAAACAAAAAGGAAATCTAGGAAAGGTACCATCCGCTAGCACTTAGAGTGGGAAAAGCATTCAAAAGGGTTCCCTATTAGCAGTGTGTTTGACAAACAACGAGGGAAAAATAACAAAATAAGAGAAGAATGGGACTGCTCTCACGCAACCACTGTAGATAAAAAATATCAATGGACAATGGCCAAGAGAGAGAGAGAGAGACTCATGTATGACCATCGACGTCTAGTGAGTGTCCCTATTGGGATTTCGATGCTGTCTCACGAAATTTATCTAGGATATATATCGATTTCTTAAAAAAAATGCACAAAAAGCAGAAGCTATTTCACAACATAAAAATTAGGAAAAATTTAAATATGTAAGAAACTAATAATCCCAACATCAAAAAACTAAATGAATAAGCAACAAATAAAAATAAAAAAAATTGAAAACAAGCAATTTGTCATTAAAGTAGATGAAAAACCACTTAAAACACATCCTTTTCATTTTGGTTTTTTTCCAAAAACGGTGGGGTTTTAAAGTTTAAAATCACTGACTTATTTTTTGTGTTTTATGCATATTTAAAAATAACACACACATACACACATGATTTTTATGACTATGGTCTAAACCACATCCATATTTGTTATTTTCATCTAAATCTTAAGTGCAAATTGGGAACTTAATAATAAAAACGTCAAAGACATCTCCACTAATTAATTTAGTCATAATGGCTGAAGACTATAAATATCGGGCCTCAGGGAGTCCAATGTCCTCAACCCAATAAAAAAGAAAAACAAGAAACCTTAGACTTCTTTTACCAACCATTTCTTTCTTTCAAAGAGAGAAATGGAGATTGACATAAAACTGAGAGGCTCCATTGCAAAAAATGAAGCCCTTCCAGCAGAGAGCGGGTTCCTAGTAAATATAGGGCTCTTCTTGAAAGATACATTGAACATCATTCGGGAAAGATTGTGAGGTGACAAAGAGCCAACACTGCTATGAGCAGGAAATCGTCACCAGGTATTCTATGCAATATGCAATGGAGTCTACGCAGCTTACCATCATCTTGCATAGGCAAGAGGCCATAAAATACACAGCCATAGACTACAACGGCAGCCCATCCCAGCATATGGTAATCTCATCAGTCGTCACCATTCTGAGCATAGATGGTGGTGGTGTCAGAGGCATCATCTCAGGCGCCATCCTGCGCTTCCTTGAATCAGAACTTCAGGTACTAATTGCTTAGTAACCTACCAACTTCGCCTGCACACTGGGTAATAATCGTAGATTTCTTCATGGATGAGTACACCTAGGTGACTGATGTTTTGGGTTTAAAATTGAGCCCCTGCAGATCGAATAGCTAATTGGTGGTGGTGATTGAACGAGAGGCCGTAACCAGCCTTCTTTTTTCATTTATTGTCTTTAAAAATGCTGTCTTTTATTGGAGCCTAATCCTGCTCTTTGCTATTAAGGGCCCAACGCAGAGACAAATGAAATTCCTTTGGGCGGGTGCTTGTTAATAGCCTGTGAAATGTTGGGCATTTAGAAAGGCCTGAAACAATGGGCAGCGAATTGTAAATTATGCGGTGGGAAAAGTCTAACGGGGAGAAATGGAATGAAGGGAGAGAATGGAAGAAAGGGAGAGCGGGGAAGGNCCTTCCCCGCTCTCCCTTTCTTCCATTCTCTCCCTTCATTCCATTTCTCCCCGTTAGACTTTTCCCACCGCATAATTTACAATTCGCTGCCCATTGTTTCAGGCCTTTCTAAATGCCCAACATTTCACAGGCTATTAACAAGCACCCGCCCAAAGGAATTTCATTTGTCTCTGCGTTGGGCCCTTAATAGCAAAGAGCAAGAAAAGGCTGTATTATAAGACAATAAATGAAAAACATATTTTTGATGGTAAACTGATTGATTTGTCCAAATAGTAATCTTGGGATGACTGGGAGAGTTCAATAGCATAATTTTAATTATTGATTACCTGAAAAGTAATCAAACGACCGTTTTGTGCTGAACCCAACGTCGAATTAAGTAATAAGGCAGATTTCAATTATTGAGTGTTCTGTGTCGTTGTCAGATCTTTGATCCTATCCCTTGCAGTTCTGATAAAGAGTATGCATGTGTGTGTGGAGGGTGGGCATGGGGGTGACTCTGAATCAACAGATTTTCATCTGAATTGGTAAAGCTTGGGGTGAATTGGCATATTCAAATCCAAACTAACAAAATATGTTGAATTGAGTCTTACCAGTCCCTACTGAGGTAATGACTCATTTTGTACTCACTGTTTATGTTCCAATTATTCCTCCAATGAGAGAAAGAAAGGAAATTCTCTTTTCTCATTCGGAGGGATGTTAGCTATCCATGACTATTCATGTCTACAGGATGAGCACTTGATGAAAAATGGCTGATTCTACTGGAAGGATTCCTCTTTGGCTGATACTGGTAGGCTGTTCTTGTGTTTGGTTTAATTGGTGTTTTCTTCCATGTTTCTTAGTTCTGATTGGGATCAACACTGTAATAATCAGATGAATCGTACTGTAGACATGAAAGAGTATAAATTCAGCAGGACCAGACCCTTCCTTGTGTGTAATTGCCACAGATTTTCCTGTTGACTGTTGTGTCTGCTGCCTCCTTTTAATTATTCTTCTTCCCTGTATGTTTTTGTGCTCACCATTTTCCTGAGCAAAAAGAGTACCAATGTATCATGAATAAACAGTATAATTCATTTTTTTTATAATATTGATTCAAGCTCATTTCCAAATCCTTTTGTAAACCAATTTGATGCAATGTTATAAGAAGCGTAGGCTTCACACTCAAAAAATACGACTCAAAGCGTTTTTCTCAAAAAAACGCCTTGAGGCAAGGCAGTGAGGCGCACACATCCTTGAAGCATGCGCCTCATTTGGTAGAGGCGTATGCCTCCATCTGTGGCACGCCCCTTGAGGAGTATGCCTCAAGGACAAATTATAAATTCTGTGATCATTTTTTAGGGTTTTTGACACCGAGCTTCGATTGGAGGCTCAATCGGTGATCATTTTTGGGGGGTTTGGTTCTGATCGATTCTCCTTGGATTTATCTTTCGTTGAGAGTGAAAATCTTGAAGATCAGAGTCAGATTGAGCTGGATTCGAGCTATAGAAGTAATATGAGGCGCTGTTTTGTTTTATGGCTGACCAGTCTTTGATTCCGGTGACTTTTCCGGTGATAGGACGATCAGATCAAGGTGCTTTGGTGGGGTTAGATCTGCAACATCCTGACGAACATCTCCACCAAATTTGGGGTTGATCGGACCACAGACGGTGGAGATGGAGGCGACGGCCGGAAATCGGCTGCGCTTCACTGGTTGACTCTGCCAGTGGCGGCTGCGACCCAATATTCTTGAGATTATTGGGATTCTTATGAAATCCGGTGAACTATCTACTTGGTTTTGTGCTTAAATTGATTATCTGTTGATTGCAAGTGATTTCATTGTTGGATTTCATCGATTTGGAGCTGAATCTGTCGTGGAAGATGCATTTCTGTGGAATTGGGCGGTGGAGCTCTGAAGACAGAAGTTGCAGGCGACAACAAACCTCAAATGGGGCGCGATTCTCCTTGGTTGATCGGATTGAGCTGAATCTGGGGGAGCCCAATCCCCTCATCATGCTCTAGTTGTGGACCAATTTTCAGGATTTTTGGAGGATTCCTGAATTTCTAAAATTTTTTGAGTTTGGGTGACTTTGACAGAGGCCAAGCCTGAGAAGAACGCCTAGAACCATCATCAAGGCTGAGCCTCAACACCACCTCGATCTCATTTCATGCTTGAGACAATTTACCCACCGTTGCCATCATGTTGAGTATTCTTACGGGGGCATATTAGTTCTGACTTTGCATGAGTTGCTTACTATTAACTCATTTATAAAATTAATCCACACTTTTAGAAAAAGTCTTTATATATTCATTTTAAGAAGCATCTCTGCTGATAAAAACAGTTAAGAATTACTTATTATTATTATTATATAAGTACTATTTTTTATTATCCTATGTCTACATAATTATATTGTGCACATAACGGTGACTTGAAAAGATAATTAACTACAATGTTCACTAAAAGCATCATTAAATTACCAAACATGAGCAACACAACAAGCCATGCACCCAAGAATCTCCCTTTTATATTTATATTTATACTTGCTTTGAGACCCAAGTTGTTTGGATTTTTTTTTGTATACATTCTATTTTGTTTCTTTCTCTATGACATTTACCAGTTTACGACAGGTCGTTCTATGTGCAATTTTGCAAGCACTTATTGTACTATGTATGTTATGACATTGTACTTATTTGGATTTACAAATTATTGTGGTTTGCATATGTTGTATATTGTTTTTTATTGATTTGCTTAATATTGTAGTCACTTTTTTTTAGTTTCGTTGTTATTTTTATAAATATTATAAAATTCACAAATTTGTCTGTGAAGCTTACACTTCAATTAATGCCTCACCTCACTTTATCGCCTTTTACAACATTGATTTGATGCAATGAGAAGAAGTTCTTGCAACATTGACTCAGACTCTTCAGTTACAAAATAACTAATGTGTGCATGCCTATTCATTCAGTTAATGTTCTTTGACAATTTTTTTGAAATCTATCTTTTTAGTTAAATATGTTAGGCAGTACTAGGCGGCAGCCCAGAAAAAGCTCTACTCAGGGCCTAGTGAGTTCTGTTTGGCAGTTAGAAAGAAAGGAAGAGGAAAGGAAAGAAAATGGTGGGGTTTTTTAAGTTCCTTTACCTCAAACAATATACTAGAATATTGAACTAGCAAAATAAAAAAATTTGTAGCATTAAAATTTTTAAAATATGCACATGGAGAAAGGACAACAGTTAAATTTACTGAGGAAGAGAAGCCATCTTTCCCCTTGGTCTTCCTTCGCTCGAATCCGGACGAACTTCTTCGGAAGGAGAAAGGATGGTGCTAGGGATGTCCACGGGTCGGGCTCACCCGAAACCCGACAGGATTCTGGATCCATTCAACCGAGCCTGGATCGTCCGAGGAAGAAAATAAGATTAGAAAACTTGAGCCTGAGCCATACCCCGATCCGTTATGCATCTTCAGCTCAGCAGCTGCCAAATGGGTCGAAGCCTATTCGAGTCCATTGTAGTTGACAAAGCCTATTCCGACGGTTGTGCTTTGTAAGAATAAGAGCTCAAGGTTTTCCAGCTGACTCAGAATCAGGATCTCAAAGGTGGTCTTCACATTTGTCCAATCCAATGAATATGCCTCCATGGACCATGATGAACAACCCCGCCGATTTGGCTTGGCCAAATCAAACTTTGTTTTCCACCAGCATCCGTCATTTCAGAAAATGATGGCATGTTAGAGAGAGAGAGAGAGAGAGAGAGAGAGAGAGAGAGTGAGTGGTCTCACAATGTCTATTAGGGTTGCTTACTTTGGAAATGGTTTTATATTTCTGAAGTCTGCAATATGTATGTATGCTGTACTCCACATCATATAAATAATAGACGTGTTTGGCTATTTATCTGTATCTTTCTTCTTTTCTTTTTCTGTTATAAATAGAGTTTTCAAGTTGTAAATCATCTGACTTACCTTGCAAGAGACGAATATATATATATATATATAACTTAAACATGCATATAAACCTTGTGTTTACTTTCGAATACTTGAAATCTCATCAGGCCATGCCTTATTAGACGTGTAGAGAATAGTCGCTTTTGCATTTATGGGTTTTGTTCAATTAACTTGCCAAAAAAATAATACGTCGACAACGTCATGCACCAAGATAGCATAATGTGAACTCAAGTAATTTGACAATGTCATGGACCATGCCTTACTCCTGGCACGAACCACTCTTCGCACAGGCAGAGACCTTGTGTGCTAAAACCCTCTCAGCTGAGTCAGCTCAGACTCGCGTGGGGTTCATTGGATCTCAACTCTGTCTAGAGGATACAATTTTTTTATGAAATTTTGTTTTGCACTAAGATTTTTTGCACATTCCTCGGAATTTCGTGTGTAGAAAGGAGTGTAATTTTTTTGGTTGATTATTTCATTTTCTTTACGAGCAGCTAATCTGGAAAATGCCTACATCGTTGGTTTGAAGGACTCTACGTAAAGCAAGCTCCGATGTTGGAATCAATCAAGGGAAAGAGGGGCCTTCGGCTCCACTCCGATGGTTGAATTTAGAAAACTAAGAAAAACATGTTTTTTCTTTATTAATGATCATAGTATGCACCACAATCTTTTTTATTTTCATTTGTTATTATGGGAATGTTATGCAACAAGAAATTAAGTTATTTCTCGTTTTATTCCTTACAGGGGAAAATAGTCGATATTCACTGTTAACAGCCAACTTAGCAGGAATAAACTGATAACTGTTCGAATTAATTTAAAAAACCCTGGGTGTCTTTCTTGCAATATTTGGAAGTATCTTTTATTATTATCAAATTGTTAAGTGTTATGATACTTTGTAAGTATGATCTGAGTGATCAGGGGCGGAGGGAGGGGGGGCCCACCTAGGCCATGGCCTCACCCTAATGAATTGAAAAAAAAAAATATTGTAAAAAATAAATTTTTTTTTTGCCCTATGTATTTTTTAGTTGTGAGTTCAGTTTGGCCCTACCCAAATCAAACCCAAAAAACTCAACCTCCATTTGGCTTTCCCCTGAAAAAAATCCTGGCTCTGCCTCTGCGAGTGATCATGGTGCTCGAAAAACTCTGATAGAGACTGGAAGCATGACGAAGTGCATGCATGCAATGGTGTGATATCGAAAATAGTCAAGTACTCACTTGGAATTAGTGATGCACGAAGCCAACTCAACTTTTCCCTATGTAAGCTCGACTCGGTCATACTTGCAAAGTATCAGAGCAATTACATAACCAAGAACTCCAAGCAACATAATGCAGCAATATCATTTGAAAACACACTAACTATTACATAACCAAGAACACCAAGCCAATTTGCACAAGGCAAAAACAGGGACGCAACCATCTGTCAAAATTTAATTCCATGGCCAGCAACCAGAGCCAAGTCGGATCGGCAAGTTGGGCAGGAGTAAGTTCCACGGAACAACCACTCGAAGAGACATGAACGATGGTAAGTATGGTGGCATGTAGTGACGACGATGTGATCGGATTGAACTCTTCACAGCATATGGCACAGTCATCATCACCAAGGTGCTCGAGGAGCCGATCGCAGCCATGTTTGCCACTGGGTTTACCAGCCTCTTTGTCACTTATCTCTATCATGCATTCTACACGGAGCTCCATAAAGACGGTCCAAAGAGATGGGTTGTCGTTACTTACCACTTCCATCTTGCTCATAATGGTTCTAGCAACCTCAGCTTTCGCCTTCTCGACAGCCCCGGGATCCATATCCATGTCAACATGGAGGGTATCGTAGGCCAGTTGCTCCACATAATTAATATCACAGATTTGCGTAGAATACCTGGTGACGATCTTCTGTTCATAGCAGCATTGGCTCTTTGTCACTTTACCATCTTCCTCGATGACGTTCAACATATCTTTCAGCACGAACCCTATATTTACTTAGAACCCGCTGTCTGTTGGGTGGCTTGCTTCGGAGGCCTTCATTTTTGCAATGGAGCTCTTCACTTTGATGTGAATCTCCCTCTTTTTTGGAAGAGATGCCTTCTATTGGGGTGAGGACATCGGACTCCATCATCCTCGTAATTATAGTGGAGATGCCTTCGACGCTTTTCAATTTATTTTTTGCTTATTCATTTACTTTTTTGATGTTGGGATTATTAGTTTCTTACATATTTATTAGTGGCAATGAGACGAAACAAATATGCAAATCGCATATAAGTTAAAAAAGAAAACAGATATGCAAATCGCATGACATTGTCAAATTACTTGAGTTCACATTCTGCTCTCTTGGTGCAAGACATTGTCTACGTATTATTTTTGGCAAGTTAATTGAACAAAACCCATAAATGCAAAAGCGACTATTCTATATAACACAAGGTTTATTTGCATGTTTAAATTTATATATATATATATATATATATATATATATATATATATATATATATATATATATATATATATATATATATATATATATATATATATATATATATATATATATATATATATATATATATATATATATATATATATATATATATTCGTCTCTTGCAAGGTAAGTCAGATGATTTACAACTTGAAAACTCTATTTATAACAGAAAAAGAAAAGAGAGAAAGATACGGATAAATAGCCAAATACGTCTATTATTTATATGATGTGGACTACAGCATACATACATATTGCAGACTTCAGAAGTATAAAACCATTTCCAAAGTAAGCAACACTAATAGACATTGTGGGATCTCTCTCGCTCTCGCTCTCGCTCTCTCTCTCTCTCTCTCTCTAACATGCCAAAATTGTTTGTCCAAATTACTTTACGTTGGTTTAACTTTATAATGTAAGTAGCACCAACCATATGATAGCTTGAAGGATTGATTTTTTCTAAGTTATGATGACTAAGGTGAGCTGGTGTCAAATGAGTCACTTTTTTTTTTTCAAATCCACACAAAAAAAGAACTTTTTTTTTTCAAATGAAACTGAAATCCACACACAAAAAAAACTTTTTTTTCAAATGAAACTGAAATCCACACAAAAAAAAAACTTTTTTTTCAAATGAAACTGAAATCCACACAAAAAAAAAGTGTTAAAAAGTTAATATAAATTACCAATATGCCCCTGAAGATGAGAAACGGTGTCGAGCATTGCATGCATGCACTTCGTCATGTCAACATTGTCAGTTGGCTCTAGCCAAAATTGTCAGTTGCTATAGTCATCCAAGAATATAATTCATGTCCACTTTGTTTTTTTTTTTTTATGCACATGGAGAAAGGACAACAGTTAAATTTACTGAGGAATGGAATTTGATCTGCAAACTTTCTACTACTTATTGTAGTATGAAAGAGGCGCAAATTTCAGAACATAATGTCCGATGCAGTTCTTTGAACCTCTGCCGTTAACCTTTTCTTTGGCAGAAAGCTCAAGGGCTGTGGCTATTGGGGTTGAAGTGTATAATGCTGGCAAGCGTTGCGTGGATCCTTCGAGGGTTAGTGATATAGGTAGATCATGGCGGACTATGTAAATACCAGCAGAATCCAATAGCCGATTTATCACCCGTAGACGAGCCATCAATCAGACATGTTGTATGAATGAAACATCTCATGAGAAAGGGAAACTCTTATTAGAAATGAGGGGGAACAATACATATAGTAAGAAAACTCTCCCATATCCTAGTGCCCAGCTTGGATATTTGGTCAACATATTCTAAAAAATCCACTGGAGAAGGGACTTTGGTCTTCACTCGGGCAGTGAAATTTTCTGCCGTGCATTTGGCTTATAAAAATTCTTTCTATTTCTCCACAAAGGAAACTGATGTTTGCCCAATGAACCCATTTCATATTGGTTTCGCAAATGGCGTTGTTATATGTACTTAACCATGAGTACCTTTTTCAACCACAAGTTTATATATTTTCTTATTAGTGCTATCTTTTACTATTAACTTACATGTTTATAACCCATCACCATAATTTTTGATTATATATACGTATCTATACAATATAATATATATTGTATAAGTATATATAATATATATAATGTATGTACATATACATATATGTATACACATACTTTTATATATATATACAACTGCCAACTATTGTCTTCTCGTAGTAAAAAAAAGAAAAAAGAAAATCTGCAAAAAGGTGGTGTGAAAGTGTATGTTTGGATGCAGTCAAGCGATTTATGATTTCGACACCAATCAAACACATGTCATATTGGAGTCAACTTTCCGTTCTTTTATAAACTTATTCAATTTGAGTCGGTCGAGAAAGACCAACAAAAGACACACCGAAAATAATTTAGCCGGAAACCGGTCTACACTGAATAAACTGAATAAGCTGCAGAATATTGCCAAAAGTCAGGGCTGCCACCGGGCCGCACCATAGGGCCCGAGCCCGGCTCGGGACCCGGTTGGTGGAAGGGGGAGAAGGAGAGGAGGAAGATGGGGGACGGGAGGAGCAGGAGCCAGGAGGAGGATGGGGGACGGGCAGGGCCACCACCGGGCAGCACTATCGGGCCCGAGCCCGGCACGGGACCCGGTTTTCCTGTTCCGGGTACCCACCGGCGGCCCAGCCCGACCCCAGGCTTACATATACAGTCTAGTATATTCATTGGTAAGCTAACACTAAATGAAATTCTGTAAGGGCAACTCCACTGGCAGCAAAAAAATTTTTACTTGAAGTATTAAGGTAGGAATAAACAAAATTTTGTGGGTCTGTGTAGGTTATTATGTATAGACTAGAGGTCGGCAGACAAAAAAAATTTTAGTTGAAGAACTAAGGTAGGAATAAACAAAATTTTGTGGGTCTGTGTAGGACTTACTATGTATAGACTATCGGCCGAGCAAAAAAATTTTAGTTGAAGAATCAAAATGATAGGTATATATATATATATATATATATATATATATATATATATATATATATATATATATATATATATATATATATATATATATATATATATATATATATACACATATTATATTAATGGTCTGAAATCTGCTGGCAAGGATCTAAAATATAGGAACTTCGAAGTCTTAATTAGTCGAAGCGTGGCTCTTGAGCCTTTGACCATTCCAGGGCTGCATGAAGATAATGTTAAAAATGGATAATTATTGGGTCTAGATCGACGATAGGTATCTCTTGCCATACATCCTTTAAGGGCAGGTGGGCCTAAGCTTTGAGTTTTCTGCCATGTTCCAGGACCTCCTTGTTTCTTGAGGCTTGCCCATCTGTTGTTTGGTGCATTGGAGCCTCGGAGAATGCATATGTTCTAATTAAAGGCGAATAAAAGGTGTTCTATAAATCTGTTTCAGTGATTAGGCAGTAACATACTGTTACTGTTGCTAAATGCCCCCAAAGAACACAGAGTAAAAAATTCGTTTCTTTGTGACAGCGAGAGAACATTATGATCCGAGAATTCAGTGTTCCCGGCAAACAAACGCTGCTCCTCATATTTTGTCCCGTGCAGCAGCCAAGATTTGAGCACTTAATTGCCTTGGTCAAACTAAAATATCAATATAAATGGTTTGATTTAGAACAACGCAAATAGAGAGGATAGGGGTCTAAATCAAATCATGCACTTTCATATTTTTTCAATATAAAATATCGTCTTAAAGAGTAGATGTCATTTATGTCCACATTTATAAGGAGTCGTGTTTATAGATTGTATTTTAATAATGTGACTGGCAGCCTTATCTAAATGGGACGTCTTAAAGAGTAGATGTCATTTATGTCCACAACATCATGTGTTCTGGGATTGCAAAACTGAGAAATCAAACAAAAATTAAGTTACTGATGTGCCGCAGAACGTCAGTAAATGTTTCAACAAGGACTTGTCACTAACGCTGCCTTCGAGTCAGGCATTTCGTCAGCAAAACTTTTACCGATGATTATTGGGGTTTGCAACTGACGTTATGTTTATGTCAATAAAAACCTGCTTTTTAAAAAAAAAAAAAATTTTTTTTAGTGAGGATTCTTTCAATGGTCTTCAATTCTACAATTCTATTGGCCAATGAGTCTAATTTTGAAACAATCACCATTCACCAACTTAATGGCATTGTCACATATATCGTGTACAGATTATATGGTGAGAAATTTTTGAGGTATAATACGAAAAAATTTTATATCTCAGAAAAATTTTGGTATTTTTTTAAAATTTAAAACATTTAATAAATCTTAAAAATTATAAAAAAATGAAATTAATAAAAAATACAAAAAATGTGAAAAAACATGTTTTTTATTTTTTGCATTTTTTAAAAAAGACGCGTCGGCTGACTTATCTTTCAGATATTATACGTGTTTTTTTTAATAATAAGTGTTTTATAATTTGTTTATGCCCTTACCATCCTTTCTAATTTGTTTCTTGAGTTTGAGATTCAGAATTTGTGAAAACTCGAATGGCTTAAGGGATAGTCGTTAGTGAATGCTCAAAACTTTTTTTATTTAACTATCCTGATGCGTCTTATGTCAATAAAACATCTCTTGTTATTTCACTTGCTGCCTCTTCTTATTAAGCCCTTAGAAAAGTATTTCAAGAATATAACAACCCAGTGCTCTAAAAAGAAGCCCCATTGCTTCTCAGCAAGGAAGGACAAACAAAGTGATAAGGAATTAATGGACATACTCAAAGGTCTAAGGTTCACACAACTAAGCGTGAGTCCACACCATTTAGGACGGAAAGGAGACATATGAACTTAAGGCTCATTAATATTTTTGAGCAGTCCAAACTTGACAGCTTGCGCCCTCACCATTCCAGTCAAGACCATCTAGTGGTTACGATATTTCATATGTTCAACGTCGTTGTCTCATAAATTTTGGAGCTTGAATCCCAGTTCAAAATTGAGGTTGTCTACATAAGCAACGTTTAATCTTGAAATGATAAAGTTGTTTGTCGCCCATAAACATGTAACAATTACATAAATATATAAATAAAAAGCAAATAACAAATTAATGAATTGACTTGTCAAGTAAAAGTTCTTATTAGTGGGTGGCATGTACATAATGTTAGACTAATAATGTGAGTCAACCTGTTAGTTGACAACTGTATGACTAATAAGCTTAACTGAAAATTTAGCATATAAATAGCATTATCTTTGTGATTTTTTTCCCTTAAAAATAGATGTCAGTATAGGGTTCCAAGAACCAGCAAATTAAATATGAAGACCATGGGGAGCACAGTGAGTCAACATGATCAATCATACAACTCAGTAAGTTTTCATGTGCTAAAGCATTTCTTTTTGTTAAAAATGGATGACAACAGTGGTTGATTAGAAGCTTATTTGGAATATTACCACTAATTTAATGTATCAAGATACATGCATATGTACATACATTTAAGGGTAGTTTGTTAGAAATGATACTTTATGAGTGTCTCATGAATCTGACAAAAAATTGTGACAGATTCATGAAACAATAGTTTCAATGTTCCACAAATCTTAGTATTCTATGGATCTATACAATTTTTGTAGCAAATTCAAGGGATAGCTCTGCACTACCCTTTCCGGTTCACAAATATATGGCCTTATATTTGGTTACTACAGATTTTGAAAGGGAAAATGACAGGGCGGATCCATGCATGCAAGGCTCCCATTAGTGAAAGAAGACTTGGAATTTTCAACTAATTAGTCCCCAGTGTCAACATTTTTTTCAAAGTTGGCGTGCAGTTATCGCCTATAAATAATCCCATGCATCCACACTGCAACTCACAAGAAAACTAGAGAAGCCTGAGATTCATTAGTTAGTACTCTTGGTTGAGAATAACTGTGATTTCTCTTGGTTTTCAATGGCTTCCTCTAGGATCTCAAGCTTCCTCCTCCTGGCCTTCGTCGCCCTCATACTGGCGACTGCTGGCCCAGCAAATGCACAGCTCTCTGTGAACTTCTATGCCACTTCGTGTCCCAGTGTGTTTAATACAGTAAGAAGTATAGTCAGGTCCACTGTCAGCAACGAACCACGCATGGGTGCATCACTTATCCGTCTCTTCTTCCATGATTGCTTTATTAACGTGAGCTGATCTCTCTCTCTCTCTCCCTCCCTTCTTCTCTCTCTCTCTCCAATTCTATATCTGAAATTAAATCTGCCGGAGAAACTTTCAGGGCTGCGATGCCGGTATTCTTCTGGATAGCGGCGGAGAGAAGCAAGCGGTGCCAAACGCAGGCTCAGTTAGAGGGTATGAGGTCATTGATGCCATCAAGTCTCAACTCAATACTTCCTGTGGTGGCAACGTCGTCTCTTGCGCAGACATCGTCGTCATTGCTGCTCGTGACTCCGTTGAAGCAGTAAGCCTCTCTCGCTCTTTTGTCTCTCCTTCTCTAGTGCAGAGCTCACCATTAATTTCCTTGTGCGTCGTTCTGCAGCTGGGAGGGCCAGTTTATTCCGTGCCGGTGGGCAGAAGAGACGCGACTACGGCCAACCAGAACGCTGCCAACACCCAGCTCCCGGGTTTCAACGAAAACCTCGACGCCATCACCGACAAGTTTACTGCCAAGGGCTTCACTCAGAGGGAGATGGTGGCGCTCTCAGGCGCACACACGGTGGGTCAAGCCCAATGCTTCACGTTCAGAGACAGGATCTACGGGGAGACCAACATCAACGCCACATTCCAAGCTACCAGGCAGCAAAGCTGCCCAAGAACAGCCGGCCAGGGAGACAGAAACTTGGCTCCGCTGGACGATAGCACCCCCAACACCTTCGACAACGCCTACTTCCAGGGGCTCATCAACAGAAGGGGGCTCCTCCACTCCGACCAGGTCCTCTTCAACGGCGGCGCCACCGACTCCATCGTCACCACCTACAGCAACGATGCCAACACCTTCAGCAATGACTTCGCCAACGCCATGATCAAGATGGGAAACCTCAGCCCGCTCACCGGAACCCAAGGTCAAGTGAGGCTCAATTGCAGGATTGTCAACTAAAACCAACATGATGGGATGTATGGAATTCTTTAGTGTCCCTAATAGCAGTTAGTAATGTCCCTGAAAAAGAATGCTCCGGCAGGCTGAAGGTGTGCTCTGTGCTGCCATTTTCTTCGTTCTCTCTCTTGGTGGTGCTTGACATGGTGTCTTTCTGCGGTTTCGTGCTCTTGCTTCTCTGATTTGAGGAGCTTGCCTTGCCATCAACAGATCTTCTGCAAAATACAACTACTGAAAATTATGTCAGCACATCAATTTTACTTTTGGTTTCAGTAAAATAGAAAAAGCAATGCTATGAAATTTGAATCATGCCGCTGCCGATTCAATCGACAGTTTGTCATGGTTTCCATAGTGGACGCTTAATTTTCGTCTACCCTTGTCAAGTTTCATGAATCTTATACCGAACCAATAGTTTGGTTGACCAGCACAATTCATTCCCAAGGATAAGGACCGATTGCATTAAAAGAAACTGAGTGCCAAAATTTACGGAAAAAGAAGTTTTATGACTTTTATCTTTGGTTTAAGATCATAATTCACTTTACAGTCAGGAAGTAAGTTGGTGACCCAGTTCCAAGCTATGTTGCTAATATCATGAGTTACCGAACTCTGCCGACAATCAACGCTTAGTGAGAAGCTAAAATCAAACGACACTCCTAGAATTGATGCAAGGTCTGATTCAATCGACTTAACGTTTCCATACTTTGTATAAATTGGTTGTTTGCAAACATGTGCTTGTTCTTGGCGGGTTAAGTGTTTCTTGAATTAGTGTCCCTTTACCAAAAATTTCTGGGTGGGTGCAGTTGCCCACACATTACTCCTTTTACTTTGGACACTCAGCCATTCTTAGTTCAGCAGCTTCTAAATAATGGAAAGCTGGTCATATATGCTGTACTGGTGCACGAAGCCCAAGTACGGTTATAAAGATGCTCTTGTTTGAATAGAAAAAAAAAAAAAATTTCTTTTGTACGGGTAAAAAAGGAAATCGGCAAAAGTGAAGACTCAAAATGACATTTATTTTTCTAGAATTTCAAAAATATCTCTTTTTTCTTTTGGCGTATGTATGTTGTGTGCAACGACCCCACAACTCAAATCCTAAATAATGATCACATGTTCTAGACTAAAACATGGTCAAATATTTTACTTTCGCATATATATATATATATATATATATATATATATATATATATATATATATATATATATATATATATATATATATTATTTTCAAAACAAAATTTTTTGCATGTCTTGAAAGAGTTTATTGTCATTTATGTTTACATGAATAAGGACTCATGCTTATAGATTAAATCTTCGATAATGCGAATGGCAGTCCTAACTAAATGGGTAATCAACGTGAACGTGAATATATCCAATGATATACGGTCCGATTTGATTGAAACAACACAACATTATTATGCTATCTGGGATTGCTACGAACTTAAGGAATCACTTAAAGATAAAGGGGATCCTTCCCAAAATTTACTGTTCTACAGTTTTCGTAGCTGAAGAGTCCGATTTTGAAACAATCGCCAATTTAATGGCAAATCAAAACTATCTTACCATAATTTTTCATTAGTTTTTTGAGTTTGAGCTTTAAAACTCATGCCCAACTAAATCACTTAAATGATAGTCTTTAAAAACTTATCTCTTAGGGGACGACACAATGGTCCGACTTGAGACTATATGCAACGCATCAAACTTTGGTGGTGTCAACTTTCTTACTACAAAACTGATATGCAAAGTAAAGCATAACGGGCCCGATGCCATCCCAAGGCAACAAAAGTAGCCCTGGGGAGGGAGGGAGAGGGGGGCGTCCACATTGACTCGAGCATTGGAATTTTCTTCCGGCACACCCGATAGTCGTCAAATTTTTTTTCTAATTTACCTTTTCTGCTGTATCTATCAATCAACATCACAATGTCAATGTTCACTTCTTCTCTGTTCTTAGTATTTTCCATTGGAAAAGTATTCAGTCAGAACCAGCCATCAGGAACAGACAAAGTGATAAGGAATTAATGATATATATGGACAAAGGACTAAAGTTCACACCATTAATTATGAGCCCAGACGCAGGCCAGCTGGGAAATGAGCCGTCCAGTTCATCGGCTTTTTTCGAGTAGTCTGAACTTGGCTTGTGCCCGTCACAAGCCGATCTAAGACAACGCCATTTACCAGCGAATTTGGCTTGTTTTGCGTTGTCTCCCGTAGAAATGGTTTGCCTATTACTATTACTGGTGGAGCCTACAAGTCTCAAGTTTAATCATGAACCATAAGTTGTTTTCATCACCAGTGTCACAGATATGGTGAGAATTTAAAAATTTTCATGAGAACTTTCTTTTGCGATTTTCCCCCGAGATTTTAATATTTTTTATTGAAGTTTTCATTATTTGTAAAACTTTTAATTTTAAGATTCTATTCTCGTGAAAATTAGATTTTATGATCTGAAATGGCTGAGTTAAAGTTACATATCACTTTCTCTCGAGTCATACAAGTGCTAAGGTTGGTGCTTGCGTCAATAAGGTTGGGATATATATATATATCCAGGAGGCACTAAGAGATAGAGAGAGAGAGAGAGAGAAATGGAATTTGTGTTGAAAAATTGAAAATTAAGTTAGTTAATCAATATAAAAGTTGGTAAAAACCAGACCACTTGGGTAAGAGACAAAAACAACAGCCATAAAATTAATTATTAAAATAACTTTTTATAATTTAACCTTATAGATATAATATTAAGAGCAATTTGACGAGAAACATATATTAGATTAGTTGTCTTTTTAGTTAAATAATGTTTTTAATAATAAAAAATGAACGTCTCTTATAACATCAAAATTTTGATAGCAGAAAGATCAATTGTTTAATAAATTAAATTAAAACATGATTGATATTAAATAGGTTGTTTCGCAACTCTAATACTTTTTTCGTCGGTTTAATTTTGGCTTTTCTTTTAAAACAAGGTAAACGAATGAGCCAAAACTTATTAAAATCTTTTCTGAATATATTTTCTCCTTTTATGTTGATTATAATACGTGGATTTCATATATTTTGTTTTATTTTCTTTGTGACGTAGAGTTTTGCTATATTTTAGAAATTTTGGGCTTCACCAGGCGTCTATCGATTATTCATAGTTTAATAAAAAGGGAGATACTAATGATAGGACGATTTTTCATGAGGGATGATTAAAAAAAACAACAAGAAGAAAAATGTGATGGCAATTTTTATTGTACGGTATTAATTCACATTTTTTTTCTTTATTTTCTTGTTAACCATCCATCAGTTTCAAATGTACGACGCTAATTAGACAGTCATATGACTTTAGATAGCTAGAGCCATTAATAATAATAATAATATTATTATTATTATTATCATCATCATTATTATATATATATATATATATATATATATAATAATTATGATATTAATAACAATAATTGAACAGCAGATCGCAACATCTCAAATCTGATGTTCAGCAGTTGGCCAACTACAACGTCGCTTGTTTTCATGAGCGACCGTGCTCATGTAACTTAGAGCTAGCAATAGCATGCCTCAGTGAAAGTTAGGCCCATGCCTTCGTTCTTTCAATTGAACAGCCACAAGAAATTAGTAATACCGCGATATCATATCTTTGTTTAACCAATGGATATCAAAGCTTGAGCTAAAGCTGCAAGTCGAATTAGAGTTACATGAGCTCGACACCGTTTGTCATCTTCAGGGGCATATTAGTAATTTATATTAACTTTTTAACACACTTTTATTTTGTGTGGATTTCAGTTTCATTTGAAAAAAAAAAGTGACTCATTTGACACCAGCTCACCTTAGCCATCATAACTTAGAAAAATCAATCCTTCAAGCTATCATATGGTTGGTGCTACTTACATTATAAAGTTGAACCAACGTAAAGTAATTTGGACAATCAATTTTGGCAAGTTAGAGAGAGAGAGAGAGAGAGAGAGATCCCACAATGTCTATTAGGGTTGCTTACTTTGGAAATGGTTTTATATTTCTGAAGTCTGCAATATGTATGTATGCTGTACTCTTCATCATATAAATAATAGACGTGTTTGGCTATTTATCTGTATCTTTCTCTCTTTTCTTTTTCTGTTATAAATAGAGTTTTCAAGTTGTAAATCATCTGACTTACCTTGCAAGAGACGAATATATATATATATATATATATATATAACTTAAACATGCATATAAACCTTGTGTTTACTTTCTAATACTTGAAATCTCAATCAGGCCATGCCTTATTAGACGTGTAGAGAATAGTCGCTTTTGCATTTATGGGTTTTGTTCAATTAACTTGCGTAAAATAATACGTAGACAATGTCATGCACCAAGAGAGCAGAATGTGAACTCAAGTAATTTGACAATGTCATGCGATTTGCATATCTGTTTTCTTTTTTAACTTATATGCGATTTGCATATTTGTTTCGCCTCATTGCCACTAATAAATTCATGCGCCTTGCTTGGTTAAAAACCCACTTAAACTTTTTTTATTATTGATCAGAAATTCAAAAATTCCGGGAGCAGTCTTACGTGATGTTTCGGGTTACCAAACGAGTGGTTTAAGAATTTTTTTTTTCTTTTGGACATTAGACATGAAACTATAAGACATGTAAAGATTGTCCTATCATTAGTATCTCCCTTTTTATTAAACTATGAATAATCGATGGACGTCTGGTGAAGCCCAAAATTTCTAAAATATAGCAAAACTCTACGTCACAAAGAAAATAAAACAAAATATATGAAATCCACGTATAAAAATATGCACAAAAAATCAGAAGCTATTTCACAACATAAAAATTAGGAAAAATTAGGGAAAATTTAAATATGTAAGAAACTAATAATCCCAACATCAAAAAACTAAATGAATAAGCAACAAATAAAAATAAAAAAAAATTGAAAACAAGCAATTTGTCATTAAAGTAGATGAAAAACCACTTAAAACACATCTTTTTATTTTGGTTTTTTTCTAAAAATGGTGGGTTTTTAAAGTTTAAAAATCACTGACTTGCTTTTTTTGTTTTATGTATATTTAAAAATAACACACACACACACACACACACACACAAATTTTATGACTATGGTCCAAATCACATTCATATTTGTTATTTTAATCTAAATCTAACGTGCAAATTGGCAAGTTAATAACAAAAATGTCAAAAGCATCTCCACTTATTAATTTAGTCATAATGACTGAAGACTATAAATACCATGCATGAGAAAAGGAAAAAAACCTTAGATCAAAGTGAAGAGCTCCATTGCAAAAATGAAGGCCTCCGAAGCAAGCCACTCAACACAGAGCAGGTTCTTAGTAAATATAGGGTTCGTGCTGAAAGATATGTTGAACGTCATCGAGGAAGATGGTGAGGTGACAAAGAGCCAATGCTGCTATGAGCAGAAGATCGTCATCAGGTATTCTACGCAAATCTGTGATATTAATTATGTGGAGCAACTGGCCTACGATACCCTCCATTTTGACATGGATATGGATCCCGAGGCTGTTGAGAAGGCGAAAGCTGAGGTTGCTAGAACCATTATGAGCAAGATGGAAGCGGTAAGTAACGACAACCCATCTCTTTGGACCGTCTTTATGGAGCTCCGTGTAGAATGCATGATAGAGATAAGTGACAAAGAGGCTGGTAAACCCAATGGCAAACAGGGCTGCGATCGGCTCCTTGAGCACCTTGGTGATGATGATTGTGCCATATACTGTGAAGAGTTCAATCCGATCACATCGTCGTTACCACATGCCACCATACTTACCATCGTTCATGTCTCTTCGAGTGGTTGTTCCGTGGAACTTACTCCTGCCCAACTTGCCGATCCGACTTGGCTCCGGTTGCTGGCCGCAGAATTAAATTTTGACATATGGTTGCGTCCCTGTTTTTGCCTTGTGCAAATTGGCTTGGTGTTCTTGGTTATGTAATAGTTTGTGTGTTTTCAAATGATATTGCACAAGGCAAAAAGAGGGACGCAACCATCTGTCAAAATTTAATTCCGCGGCCAGCAACCGGAGCCATGTCGGATCGGCAAGTTGGGCAGGAGTAAGTTCCACGGAACAACCACTCGAAGAGACATGAATGATCGTAAGTATGGTGGCATGTGGTGACGACGATGTGATCGGATTGAACTCTTCACAGTATATGGCACAATCATCATCACCAAGGTGCTCAAGGAGCCGATCGCAGCCCTGTTTGCCACTGGGTTTACCAGCCTCTTTGTCACTTATCTCTATCATGCATTCTACACGGAGCTCCATAAAGACGGTCCAAAGAGATGGGTTGTCGTTACTTACCGCTTCCATCTTGCTCATAATGGTTCTAGCAACCTCAGCTTTCGCCTTCTCAACAGCCTCGGGATCCATATCCATGTCAAAATGGAGGGTATGGTAGGCCAGTTGCTCCACATAATTAATATCACAGATTTGCGTAGAATACCTGATGACGATCTTCTGCTCATAGCAGCATTGGCTCTTTGTCACCTCACCATCTTCCTCGATGACGTTCAACATATCTTTCAGCACGAACCCTATATTTACTAAGAACCCGCTCTGTGTTGAGTGGCTTGCTTCGGAGGCCTTCATTTTTGCAATGGAGCTCTTCACTTTGATCTAAGGTTTTTTTCCTTTTCTCATGCATGGTATTTATAGTCTTCAGTCATTATGACTAAATTAATAAGTGGAGATGCCTTCGACATTTTTGTTATTAACTTGCCAATTTGCACGTTAGATTTAGATTAAAATAACAAATATGAATGTGATTTGGACCATAGTCATAAAATTTGTGTGTGTGTGTGTGTGTGTGTGTGTTATTTTTAAATATACATAAAACAAAAAAAGCAAGTCAGTGATTTTTAAACTTTAAAAACCCACCATTTTCAGAAAAAAACCAAAATAAAAAGATGTGTTTTAAGTGGTTTTTCATCTACTTTAATGACAAATTGCTTGTTTTCAATTTTTTTTTTTATTTTTATTTGTTGCTTATTCATTTAGTTTTTTGATGTTGGGATTATTAGTTTCTTACATATTTAAAATTTTCCCTAATTTTTACTAACTTTTATGTTTTGAAATAACTTCTGATTTTTGTGCATATTTTTTTTTTAAGAAATCGATTTTTGTCCTAGATAAATTTCCTCGAAACAACATCGAAATACCACTAGGGACACTCACTAGACGGCGGTGGCCATACATGAGTCTCTCTCTCTCTCTCTTGGCCATTGTTCTCTTATTTTGTTATTTTTTCCTCATTGTTTGGCGAACGCACTTCTAATAGGGAACCCTTTTGAATGCTCTTCACACTCTAAGTGCTAGCGTCGTTTGGAATTTCTTGGTTCTCCTTAGCATCGAGTTCATGTTTAGTGTATATTCTTTTTACCATCTGGATTTTGGTCTTTACATTTTGTTTGGGTGGAGATGATGACGGTTTTGCCTTGTTTCATTGAGATAAATTCCAAATATTTCTTTTACATTCTTATTATGATTGAGGTTTTTTTTTTCTTTTTTTTCTACATAAACTTAAAAATGCCCCAAATTCCCTGTTTTATCTAGAAAGATACTCAAGTTTTGGAATGCAAGCTACAATATGCAATTTTTTCTTACAATTATGATCGGGAATGTGACAACCAAATTTTACACCAATAAGATGGACCTACAAGATTCATTATTTTTTGTCCAATCAAAAGGTAACTGGCAATTTAAGTGCTTAGTGGTGCCAACTGCATTAGGTTTGGGTTAAGACGTTAAAGATTCTTTTCCCAATTTTGGAAAGGAGCAGATTCAGTGTCTTCAAATTGAATATGCAATAAAATTTGACCTCAATGAAGTGAATGTGCAATTGGTAGTGGAAATGCACCAAGTTTTGAGAGAAGAACTTAATTATGCTTATGTGTGCAAGCACATAGATTAAAAAAAAAAAAAAAAGAAGAGGCCCATTAAATCATTAGTTATATGTTGGTCATCTTCTGCTCATTTATTAGTACAAGTTTCATATTTCATGTTTTGAAGGAGTTGGCAATTTTTCTCGTCTTACTTTGGCACTACTTTTCATCAATTGAGTTCAGATTTTCAAATTACTGCTTTTGATTAACCGATATTTGACATTGTTTCCACAAAAAACACATACCATACAAAAATGACGGATGCTGGTGGAAAACACTTGAGCTCCTTTGAGATCGGACAAATTTCAAGACCTCCTTTGAGATGGTGATTCTGAGTCAGCTGGAAAACCTTGAGCTCTTATTCTTACAAAGCACACAAGGGAATAGGCTTTGTCAACTAGGTGAATAAGCACTTATTCCTCCGTTTGGTTATTTTATTCTCATTATCTGTGGGCAAGCATGATGTTTCTATTGTAAAAACAAGCATCTACTTCAAAGGAAAGGGATGTAAAATACGATTTCTATGGTTTCCTTAAGAAAAAAATACTTGTCAAATTGCCATTAACTTCGGGTTGCATACAATATTAAGTAACAATGGATACCATGGGAGTCTTAACTCTTAGGTTTTCCCAAACGAAGATTACTTAGTATTGTGAAGCTGTAAAAACAACAAGACTTTTATTCATTTGCTAGAATCGTCCTCTTTTCGCCTCTGTCCAAAACCTCCTCCCATCAAAGATAAAAACTTCTTTTTCTGTAAAATTTGGCACTCACCTTTTATTAATTTGTTGGTCAATTTTTATTAATTTGTTGTTCCCTCATCAACTGCTCTGTAGTTGGTGACTGAGGAAACAGAGAGAAGTAGATGCTTGATTGTCATCTACTCAATCGTTTCTCTGGCACAACCGCATGGGCGATATTAAACAAATCAACTTAAACTTAAGTTATTTATTAAACAAATCAAGTTCAAGCTAATAATAGCTCAACTCGAAGAAACTCGAGCTTAGCCGAAATGCTGTTGAGTAGGTCCCGACCCATTTGGTTGCTCGTGCTGGGGCCCCAACAACAGCCGACCTCGAATCTGAGTACAGAACTCGGATCTGAATTTAAAGTTGGACCCGAATAGGCTTCGACCCATTTGGCAGCTGCTGAGCTGAAGATGCATAACGGATCGGGGTATGGCTCAGGCTCAAGTTTTCTAATCTTATTTTCTTCCTCGGACGATCCAGGCTCGGTTGAACGGATCCAGAATCCTGTCGGGTTTTGGGTGAGCCCGACCCGTGGACATCCCTAGCACCATCCTTTCTCCTTCCGAAGAAGTTCGTCCGGATTCGAGCGAAGGAAGACCAAGGGGAAAGATGGCTTCTGTTCCTCTTCTCCGGCTCTCCGTCGTCCCTCGCTCTCCCAAAAACCTCACAGCGAAACCCTTCTTCCTCAGGCGCCCGCCATTCAGGCCGCAATCGCTTCCTCGGCTCACCCCGAGAAGCCAGCCTACCGTTGTCACCTCGGCGTCCTATAGCCCGACGCCGGCGACTTGACCGGCTGATCGCGGCGGCGGCCTATTGCCTCCCTTTCTTCAACGGCCTGCAGTACATCCAATTAATTGAAATCCATCCGCTAACATACCTACTTCTAAATTGTATAGAAGTCAATGAATCGGATATTGAGATCGAATATCTCATTAAATTGCTTCAGTCGGTCTAATACAGAAAAAAAACATATTATTTAATTAAAAAATAAATTCATATTATTTTTTTAATTACATTTAATTAGGATATGAATTAGTTTTAAAAATACCATATATCCAATATCCATATGAGGCTTGGATTTGGAAAGGTGTGATCATTGGACCGTGAATTTAAAAAAAAAAATTAAATCAGATTCGAATTCCAAATTAGAAAATTAGATATGAATATATAGACTTTTATTCTTTTGTATTCGAATAAGAAATTATTGTGATAAATGGTACATTCGATTTCTATCGACTTCATTAAATTAACCATTTTATAAAGTCCTGAGTGCACAACTATATATTTTTAAGTGCGTTACCTAAGCGTAAAGTTTGAAATATTGATAGAAAAATCAAGTTTTAAACAAAGCTTGATATTTTATAAACGACCAAATTTTAAGGTGTCAATACATTTGGTGCATTGGTGTGGGCAAATGCCCACACCAGATCAGATGTGGTGTGACCTGAAACCGTAGGTCGTTAGTTTGTTGTGACCGGGTATAGGAAGTCACAGGTCTGGGCATTCGGGATTGCGCAACAAAATAATATGACCGTTGTAGCTTGCGTGACATCTCAAATATATTTAATCACTTCTTGTGTCTCTCTTCCGTCGTCTCTCTCCCTTCGCGCCTCTGTCATCTTCCCTCTCTTCGGGTTCACCCCATCCCCTCTCGTTTTTATACTCTCCCCACCTGAAAGCACCCAAGATTCTCCATCTTGATCAGTGCCGATCAAACTCTTGATGTCAGCGACGGGAATAACCAATATCACACTGTGCAGCTACCAATCTGCCGACGGATTCCCCCTGCTTCATTCCGGCGTGCATCGCCAGAATCTGAAGTCCACCTGAACGATTTTTATACCCAACAGCGTCAAGAATCCCAACAGAGGAACGACAGAAACAAGGCAGCCATCGATTCTCTCTGTTCTCTCAACCGTGCAGCCATTGAATCCGGTCGCCGCCGGTTACCCACCCGCCCACGGCCAATATGTTCCATCCCAGACGTGCGGCCCGAATGTTGACTCTCGTGCGGTGGTGAACCGTCAATTAGTGGACAAGAAGCCTGGACGATGACGAACAAGTTTTCTTGGCATTCCAGCAGATTCATGGAGGACACTTTCCTTGCCAAACGCCACCTGCCGAGCAGCCAGAGACTGTGACACCACAATAGCATGGCGGACTCTGAAATCCGCCTTCGGAGACGAGCGAAGCATCTCGGACGGTCGTCTTCGGTTCTTTCCTCGGCCAGCTGAGCAGGTAAGTTTTTCATACCTTGCAGCAGGCGTCGGGTCCTACATGGCCTGCGACATCGAGCTTCTGTCACACCTGATAGGTTGTTGTAACGAACTTTTAGAGTCCAAGGTCGGCGAAGATTGATCATCAGTTACTACTGTTATTTGATTGATTCTTTCTACGTCTTTAGACAAGATTCATGCTCGTCATTGCGAGATCTCATTTAAGTTCAAGTTGATATGGACACTAGATTAGTTTCTTGTAGCCGATCATGATATTGAGTTATGCATTGCATAAATGTTTGTTCCTACAATTCAGATTGACATTCTCCTGTACTCTGTTCACTTGAGCGCGTCTCCCTTAATTATATCAACTGAGTGATCTCAAACTATTAAACTAGCTGATTGTTTACTAGTACTGTCGTAAAGAGTTGCAGATATTCACTTGTATCAGGAGAAGATCGAGCAAATCTCCATCCATTTGGTGATGCTTTTAGATGGACTTCCCTTCTGCAGGTCCTAGTCAACCATTTGTCAATCAAATGGATGTGTCCAGCAAGATGCAAAACATGATATAGATCAACCTGATCTTGGCATGATTTTTTAACAATGCGGCCTTCGGAGGCGAGCGAAGCATCTCGAACGGTCGTCTTCACTTCTTTCCTCGGCCAGCTGAGCAGGTAAGTTTTTCCTACCTTGCAGCCGGCGTCGGGTACTTCTTGGCCTGCCACATCGAGCTTCTGTCACACCTGATAGGTTGTTGTAACGAACTTTTAGAGTCCAAGGTGAGCGAAGACTGATCATCATTTACTACTGATATTTGATTGATTCTTTCTACATCTTTAGGCAAGATTCATGCTCGTCATTTCGAGATCTCATTTAAGTTCAAGTTGATACGGGCACTAGATTAGTTTCTAGTAGCCGATCATGATATTGAGTAATGCATTGCATAAATGTTTGTTCCTACATATTCAGATTGATGTTGTCCTGTACTCTGTTCACTTGAGCGCGTCTCCCTTAATTACATCAACTGGGTGATCTCAAACTATTAAACTAACTGATTATTTACTAGTACTGTCGTAAAGAGTTGCAACTTTCACTTGTATCAGGAGAAGATCGAGCAAATCTCCATCAATTTGGTGATGCTTTTATATGTACTTCCCTTCTGCAGGTGCTGGTCAACCATTTGTCAATCAAATGGCTGTGTCAACAAGATGCAAAACACGATATAGATCGACCTGATCTTGGCTGTAACTTTTTAATAATGAAAAGTCCACTTGAACTGGTCGACATAATATCGTTTATCCTTGATTTTGAGATCTCCAAACTAGCATCTGTAAGTGTCAAACTCATTCATCCTTTGCTTTGAGATCTCCAAACTAGCATATTTCCATATCAATCCGTAGATTATATTTTATGTGTACTTGTCTACTTTATTTGGCAGCCGTAATTCGGACCAGCGAGTGTTCTTGGAGTTTGATAATGTTTTTGAAGAATCCAAACAGATGGATGCATGGATTCTCTATATGTCCCGAAACGATCAAAATCAATAGTGTCAGCTTTCTCACCTCACAAGGTCAAGGTAAAATCTAATCTAAACATGAGATTGTCCGCCCCGCGGTTGTTCCTGAACTGCTACACATTTTTTTTACTTCTTTTCTCAACCATTGTGCCATATAGTTGAATTTGTGAACATCTATTTGCTTGCAGGCCTCTGAAATCTTTCTTGGTATTTCTCTCATTCATTAAATTGCAACCTCTAAATACACGTTGACGTCAGATCAATTGCAAGACTTGTTACTAAACAAACTTACATGTGCTTAGATAGAGTTTAGTCATCTTACTGGATTGTTTGATTCATGTTCAAACATTTTGAAACTGGCACTCTGTTTGGTGCATGTCACAAATTTGTTTTGAATAGAGGACGTAGTACTCCTTGTACTGCAATTGACCATTTCCAATCTGTTTTCTATCCTTGTTCCTATTACAGTCTGCTACCTTACGTTACAGCTCCCATATCAGAATATAACAACATAAGAGTTAAAAAAAAGGGCATCGCCCAAGTCTTTCATTGTACAGCCGGGCAATTTTTTGTGTATAATTTTGGATAATTTCATATTTAAAAAAGTTTAATATTTTTTATAATTTTGTTAATACAACATTTGACAATATATAATCTTTGTACGAATAATAAATACCCTATGCTAATTTTTATTTTATATTTTCTTTTAGAAAAATATACAAGTTTTTTTAATATTGCTTACATGATCTTTTAGGTCTTTAAATAATTAAACATTATTTTTCTTGTACAATTGTGATACTTTCATACTTTATCTCTTTTTTTTTTCAAGACTGTACATTGTTGAACTCTTTGATTATTTAAGCTTTACTATTATATATCTGTTGATTTTTTACTAAACTTATTTATGTAAATATTTTAAAGTTTAATATTTGTTTTCTTTTACAAGATTGTTTCATGGAATTGTGTTTTATTGAGTGCTATAATCGAACATGAATTTTATTTAGACATAATGACTTTCTTTTTCCATTTTATATTTGACTGTACTTAAAAATTTGTTCGAATGTACGCTAGTGATAAATTTATTGCTTATGTAGTCATGTCTTTTTTGTTCGGATGCTTTTTACAAATGGAGCTCTTTAAACAATTTTTAAATTGTAAATTCTGTTATATATTTTAACTACTTGAGGATCCAATTTTGATAATTTTATGTTTGACATTTTAGATTTTTTTTCTCATAGGAAAAAATATTTTATAGGCTTGGTTTGTTAAAACATCATGAATCTCCATTTATTACGTGTTTAGCTTTTTAGAATGTATCAACTGTATTCATGAAGTTGAATATTTATTTTGAAGTTTTTATTTCTTTGGGAAGAATATTTGTTTTTATTTCTTATCATCTATATTTATGATTTACTTTTTTTGGTTTTTTTATTTTTTAATTTGATGTTATTTGGGTCTGTTTTTCATATATTTTATTTTCTTAAATTACTTTTCAATAATATTGATTTTAAAAAGTTTCATATTTTTTTAGAATTTTGTTATTGAAGAAAAATTTAATGAATGCAGTATTTGACAAGTCATGAAATCCTTATATGAATAATAAATATCGTGTGATAGTTTATTTAATTTACGTTTTCTTTTGAAGTTATAATTTGAGCTTTGTTTACTACTATGTTTTGTTTTTACAATTACAATTTTCTTTTAGGTTTTTTAATAATTTAAGGTTATTTACATTGTATTGGATTAAATGCTATAATTTAAAGATGAACTTAGTTAGATAGATGTGATGAATTTTTTATTCATTTTATTTGACAAGATCAGGTTCCTAAAATTCTATTAATGTTAAAAGCGTTTTTATGATAAATTGTGATTATTTGGGTTATGTTATGTTTTATTTAGAATAATTTATGCTATTGTTATCTTTCAATAAATAAAAGTTATTTATCTTGTATATAATCACGATGTTATCATACTTATGTCTTTCTTTTCAAAGTTTTTTATCATTGAGCTCGTATTGTTGAATTGTATTGGATTAAATGTTATAATTTAAAGATGAACTGTAGTTAGAAAGATGTGATGAATTTTTTATTCATTTTATTTGACAAGATCAGGTTGCTAAAATTCTATTAATGTTAAAATCGTTTTTATGATAAATTGTGATTATTTGGGTTATGTTATGTTTTATTTAGAATAATTTATGCTATTTTTATCTTTCAATAAATAAAAGTTATTTATCTTGTAATCACGATGTTTTCATACTTATGTCTTTCTTTTCAAAGTTTTTTTTATCATTGAGCTCTTTGGTTATTTAGACTTTATTTCTTTCATATATTTTCATATTTTATGAAACTCATTAATTGATTGAGCATGTTTTTTTTTTCTATTAGAATTATGATATTTTTATTTATAATAATTTCTGCTGTTACTTTTTTTATATGTTATTTTCCAATTAATGTTATGATTTGTTTTATTTAGAATCATTTTTACTTTATTATCTTTTGACAAATAAAAGTTACTTGTCATGTATAATCAAGATGTAATGTCGTTCTTTTTTAAGGTTTTTTATTATTAAGGTCTGTGGCTATTTAGACTTTATTTTTTACAAATATTTTCATACAAATATTTTCATTTTTCTACAGAAAGAGAGTTAGGGATTACCATCCGGGCTGCGGCCGGGTTGCCTCCGATCTCAGCCGCAGGAATTGTGGCCGGGTAGCAGTGATGGGGGTCGCCTGCAGCACGTGGCACAGCAGGGCGTCTCAAACCAGACGAGTGCCTACTGTTGGCTGGCCTTCCAGGTTCCAGCGGCGCGTCAGCTCCAGCAGGCACCCGGCCGTAACCTGCTCCTGCTATGGGTCTGCTGGAATGCGCCCTGTTGCAGTCACAATCGTCTGTTCGCACAAAACGCAGCTGTGGACGCGCGGCAGCTAGAGTTGACTGTGCAGTTTCCTCCTCGCTCGACTGGACGAACACAACCACACGAGCAGAGGTCACAGTCCAGAAATAAACATAGACGGCGGAGATGAGGATTTGGTTAGCAGACTGAGATCAAACGCAGGCAGCAGCTGCTTCCGGGCGCCGATGTTCCTGCTACAGGCATGTTGGGATCGTGAGGAAGTTAGAACGATGGAGGATCGCGGACTGTGCACGCCGGTGACAGGTTCAGCTTCACAGGCCCGTAGCTCCCAGCTCATAGCTCGGATTTGAACGTGGCTCGTTGGAATCGGGAGGACGTTTGGTCGTCGGTGGTGGAAAGACTGTGTTACGGAGGGCGGACGTTTGATCTATGTCAGTCGGATGGCTGGTCTGCAGCACAGCAATGTCGCACACGGCTGTGAACGCGGTACCGGCCTGAGCAGCGGCAGAGAACCACAGCAATGTCGTACACGGCTGTGAACGCGGTACCGGCCTGAGCAGCGGCAGAGAACCACGCTGGAGTGGTCGTTGGTTGCGTAGGGATTGCTGGCGTCGTGGTGTACTGATATGGGCCAACCTTCAACTTGGCCTAGAGCGGCCACGGATGTGGCCAAGAGCAGCCGCAGAGGAAGGAAGAGGTCCGCTCGTCACTCGGTCAGGGCTGAACCCAGCTCGATTGACCCAAGTTCGGGTCAAGGGGAAGGTGAGGGAGGTGAGTTGCAGCAAGGTTCAGCCGGTGTTCATCAGCTTGGAGTTGTCACAGAGAGAGGTGCGGGTGGAAGTGCAACGGCTCTAAGCGAGGCTAAAGAATTCCAAAGAGGTGGGTCAAGCTCTAGCGTGTTCAAACCCACCCAAGCTGTGTTCGAACCAGGTCTCTTAGGGCCAACCTAGGGTGTCCCTAGGTGAAGCTCGGTCCAAATCAACGCCTAATGCATAATTGGGCAAGAGGAGGATCGATTTTAAGACTTAGGATTTAATTCTTGCGCATATTGCTTTTGTACTTTGAATTTTGCGCCAATTGCTTTTGTTTAGATCTGATATTCAGATCTGGATCAAGTGTCGGATCCAATTTTAATCCAGAACTATAAATATTTAGAATTCCTTTGTTTTCGTATGCTTGAATGAGAATTGAATCTTATTTTTCGAAAGTAGTCTCTCTCCTCTCTCGAGCTCAAGCTCCTTCTCCCCCGCACGCCTCTTCCCTCCCGCGTGTCTCTTCTCTCCCTCTCTCGAGTTTTCACATTTGGGGATTTCGCCCCTCTTGCTGGAAATCAGAGTTCTTTTCTCAAACCCGAGGGCTTTTCCTCTCCTTTCCTCGATCTCTTTTCTCTTCTCAACCAGCTCGCCCAAAAGGATCGACGGCTTGGAACTCTCTTGGTGCTCCGGCGTGAAGAAAGCTTCAAGTTCCACGGTTTTTCCCCTCTTCATCAATCGGCTGCCAAGGTGCAATCCCCCTTGACCCACGAAGGAGGATTTGAGGCCAAACAGCCCACGGGAAGGCTTGGAATCCTTAGGCAACTAAGGAGGAAAAGTATAGACTGCTCGGTTAGATCCTTGGAGGTAAGTACGCTCGATCTTTTGGAATAATTGTGCAATTCGCATCTTGGATTTGCTTTGAGTTTCTCCTCGAGAAGTTGCTGGGTTAATAGCTGTTCTAGCCGTGAAAAGCAGAAATCTCCTCGGTTTAAACTCTTATCAAATCCACTATTTCGGTGCCCAAGTATTTCCATAGATCTTACGTATCTTATTACCAAGTTTTGTTAAAATCCGCCGGTGAAATTGGGCTTAAATCTCCAATCTTTGTAGTCGGTTTATTGCTGGAAAACTCGCCGGAAAAAGCAGAAAAAGAAAAGAGAATAGGGCGTGAAAAAGAAGAAAAGAAAAATAAAGAATACGCCAAAAAGAAAGGTTTAAACTAGCCTAAAAGGGCCATCCACGGAAAAGCTAAAAACACGGTGTAACGTGGGTGAAGTCCGACGGCTAGAAGAAGAAAACCGGCGAGGAAAAAGCATATTCCGATTTACATTTGAATTATTCCGGCATACATTTGGGTATTCCGGCCACTCCTACACTTTTTCCGGTAAACCTTTGTCAAATTTCCGGCGTGGTTCGCCCGAGGGTAGAAGCTTGTTCAAACCCTTTCGTGGAGCCCTTAGTGGCGAATGCACTTTGGAAGATTGGTTTGAAGAAGGGGAAATTCCGGCGAACATTTGGGGATTTTCCAAACTCCGGCGTACATTTGGGGATTTCCGGCCAGCCCTCCTAGGTGCGAGGTAAGTTGATCTCTCCCTTGATCTTCTCGCCACCTCATCTTCACATTTGTCCACGTGGCAGCCTTGGAGAGAGTGAGAAGTCCAGCTCGAGCCACCTCTTCCACATTTGGTGGGACACCTCACCATTAGGTGAGACATTTGTGGAAGACTTCACCACCTAGCTAGGTTGACCTCCACGTTCTTAGGAGTTAGAAGTCTCTCATCCTTATCCCTTCCTCCATTAGCTCGTCCTCCTCGTTCCCCAAGCCGCCACCTAGAGTCCTTCATTTGGCCCAGCCGTGATTAGGAGCCACCTCACCCACATTTGCCTATTATCTCTCGCATTTGGTCCAATCCCCTTAGCCGACATTTCCTCATTATCCTTACCCCTTAGCCACCTCGCCCAAGCTTTTAGGAACTCGCCTTAGCTAGCCCCAACCGTTCCAATCATTAGCCTACCTACCTCTTTACCTAACCCACCTGGTCCCACGTCACATTAGGCGCATTTGCCTTAGCCTCGCACTCACCCCTTAGCGCTAAACCTAGCCTACCTATTTTCTAGGACCTAGCCGTTTAGCCTCAACCTTTAGTCAAACCGAGTCAAGCCTTGATCCTCGAGTCCACTCCAGCCTAGTCAACCTAGAACCGAGCCTACTACCTATACCTAGCCCAGACCCATTAGGTTACATCTGGTCCGAGCCCACTTGACCCAAACCTGGTCCAAGGCTCGCACTAGTTGGTTCTAGCCTTAGTCCTCAAGGGAGACCGCGGGTTAGTCTACCGCACCCTTGACTTCTAGAACCGGCGAGTCTCACTACCGGCGGCCACCAGCCAGCTCCGGCCTCCTCCGGCCGCCCTTGCCGCCACTCCGGCCAGCAATCCGGCGGACTTCCCGAAGTGTCCCTTCCACCTCCGGCGTGCCATTGGAAGCTCCTAGACGATCACCGGTGAGGAGTCCTCAACCGGCGCAAGTCTTGGGCGCCTCCATCTTTTCCGGCGGCCACTTCCGTTCAGCTCCGGCCAGCTCCGGCCAACTCCGGCGACCGCTGCTACTTTTCCGGCGACATTTTCCGGCGAAGAACCAGCAGCCTCTCCACTTCATTCGGTACCATCTTAGCTTGCTTATTTGGGTTTTTCGGATTGTTTTATTTCAAGTTCTTAGTTGTATTCGCTTCCGCACTAGTTTGATTTTGTTTTAAGTCGGGGTTTTCTATCCGACTTGGGTAGATAGCTTGTATTGCTTTAATTAGGAACTCCTTAGGCCAACTCCGAGGGGATCTTGGGGGTAGGCACGGCCGACGGCGTGGCGGTTTTGACCGGCGCTAGGCGAGACCCTACCAATTTGGTATCAGAGCCTCCTTGGAGTCTTGTGCACCTTTCCGCGGCACCTTTGGAGCAGATTTCAGTTTCGGCATTCGTTGAAGGAGCTGCAGTCCAGATTTGAGTTAGGAATTTCAGTGTTTTCAGATTCGAGATTTAGAATTGCAGATTTGCTTTAAGTTGAATTTCAGAATTGCTTGCAAGTTTAGCTTTGAATTCAGCTCGTTTTTGCTTAGAGATTTAGTGTTGCTATGGATTTGAGAAGCGGGCGTACTACCATGCCCGGAAGGATGGACATTGTCCCGGCTTCTCCCCAAGTTGAGGCAGACCCCTCACTTGAGAGAGAAGTGCCTTCGGCTGAATTGGAAACTCAAGCCGTAGGAAGAATGGTCCAACTTGAGAACGAGGTTCTCATGCTTCGTCAGGAGATAAATGAGCACACGCAACAATTGACTAAACTTGATGAGCTCAAGGAGATTAAGGAGATGCTAAGGGCCATGAATGCTAATCAGGCCGCCAACCAAAGGCCTACCCCAGCCCCTCCTTCCCAGGTGACTCCTCCTCCTAGACCCGACAAGCAGAAGGGTGTGTTGGGCGGACCTCCTAGTGCCGACCCTACACCACCCTCGTGGCACATGCAAGCAGGCCCGAGTAGGCCTCAGTTAGGATGGAACCCCGAGCATTTTGAGGATTATCAAGGAACTAATGGGGGACACAATGGCCAGCATATTGACCCGACAGTCAACATAGGCGGGCCTAGTGGCCACCATAATGGGTATAATGGGCACAACGGAGGACAACAACACTCCACGTCTGGATTTGGGAACCGTGAGACATACGGCCCCCAAGCAAGTCAGTATGGGTCCAGATTTCCTGGAACTCAGTGGGAGAATGCTAACCCTGAGCGTAGGTATGGTGATAGGCCTGAGCGTGACCCACCAAGCTGGGAACCTCATAGGGAGCCTTATAGAGAGCCCTCTAGAGAACCTTATAGGGAACCCTATAGAGAACCTTGCAGGGAACCTTATAGGGAACCTTATAGAGAGCCCTACAGAGAGCCTTATAGAGAACCCCAACACCCATACAGGCCGAACCAACCTAGAAACCTCTCAGTTANAAGCACGAGCTGTAGAGGAAAGACTGCAGAAGAAACGGGAACTATACCGACAGTGGAGAGCACCCAACCCCGTTAAAGGACGAGAAACACCTCAGCGTCCCAAGCCGTTGCCTGCACCAACTAGGAAGGAAGAGCCTAAACCTGTGTTTAGGAGTAGGATCCCTCCTAACATGACTCGTGAAGAAAGAGAGGAATTGAGACGTAACAAGAAATGTTATTGGTGCAAAGATAATTGGGATCCCTCTCACAGGTGGAAGAACGTAAGGGTGTATACGGTTGAGCAGGAATCGTATGAAGTGACGGAGGATGTACTGCCTCAAGAAGTTGAAGTAATCGACGAACCAGAGATTCTTGAGGAAGTTCTTAAGTCTGAAGAGGAGCAACCACCACCAGAGGGAACCATACACATGATGAACGACCCGCAGGAGCCAGATGCTATGAAAGTTGTAGGACGTGTGGGCAACCTCGACGTCCTCGTGCTACTTGATTCGGGAGCGACCCACAACTTTGTGGGTGAACACATTGCTGATAGATTGGGGAGCATTGTTAAGGAGCAGTCCGCGATCCGCATTCTGGTGGCTAATGGTGACAGCCTCCCATGCACTAGGAAGTGCACTGAAGTGGAGCTTACACTTCAGAAGGTTCCATTTAAGGTCGAACTTTTAGTCGTCCCTCTACCCAACGTGGACATTATTCTTGGAGTCAAATGGCTCAAAACTCTAGGAAGAGTTTGGTGGGACTTCTCGACCATGGAGATGTGCCTGCCTAAGGAGGGTGGAGAGGAGGTAGTGCTAAAAGGTATTGACCCCAACATGGAGCCAAAGGCAGCGTTAAAGGCCATCATGGTGCAACAACCTGCAGCATGGTTGGTGTCTATAGCAGAGGATTTACAATCCGCTGAGGACTCAGGGGAAGACGTCCCTGAGCTAGTGCAGAAAGTTTTGGGAGAGTTCGGTGACATTTTCGATGAGCCCAAGGGACTACCGCCCCAACGGTCCTATGACCACAGGATCGTTTTGGCAAATGGCACTGAACCAGTTAATGTGCGCCCATACAGATATGGATATGCGCAGAAATCTGAGATTGAGAGACTGGTGAAGGAAATGCGAGAAAGCAATATCATAAGACCCAGTTCAAGCCCCTTTTCATCGCCCGTGCTTTTAGTAAAGAAGAAGGATAACACGTGGCGGTTCTGTGTTGATTATAGGGCTTTGAATGAAGCAACCGTTAAGGATAGACATCCAATACCCGTCATTGATGAGTTATTGGATGAATTAAATGGAGCTCGCATTTTCTCAAAGTTAGATCTGAGATCTGGTTATCACCAGATAAGAATGAACGAGGAGGATATCTCCAAAACGGCATTTAGGACCCACGATGGTCATTACGAGTTTCTAGTTATGCTGTTTGGGCTTACCAATGCACCGGCTACCTTCCAAAGGTGCATGAATGATGTGTTCCGGGAATTTCTCCGAGACTTTGTTTTGGTGTTTTTCGATGACATCCTAGTATATAGCCAGAGTTTGGAACAGCATGTGGAGCATCTTCGCATCGTGCTGAAGATTTTGAGAGAAAATACTCTGTTCGCTAAGATGTCAAAGTGTAGTTTCGGTCAGACCTCCATTGGATACTTGGGACATATCGTGTCACAGGAAGGAGTTCGTGCAGATCCGGAGAAACTCCAAGCTATGGAGCAGTGGCCCCTGCCTAAAGACCCCAGAGGAATGAGAGGATTTTTGGGTCTAACGGGCTACTACAGAAGGTTCATCAAAGGGTATGGGTTAATCGCATCACCCTTGACTCACATGCTGAAGAAAGGTGAGTTTACTTGGAGCGACAAGTCAAGGGAAGCATTCGAGAAGCTGAAGGCAGCTATGATGAGCGCACCAGTACTTGCACTACCAGACTTTTCCAAGGAGTTCATAGTTGAGACGGATGCAAGTGACATTGGAGTAGGTGCAGTGTTAAGCCAAGAAGGCCATCCGATCGCCTTCATGTCTAAGGCTCTGACCAGCAGAGCCAAACCCTACTCCACGTATGAGAAAGAACTTCTGGCAATAGTCCTGGCGGTTGACAAGTGGAGACCTTACTTAATAGGAAGAAGATTCGTGGTAAGGACTGATCATAGCAGCCTGCGCTACATGGTGAGGCAGAGGGTTTCGACTCCAACCCAACAAAGGTGGTTAGCCAAGCTTCTTGGCTATGATTTTACGATAGAATATAAGAAGGGGTTGGAAAACTCTGCTGCAGATTCTTTATCCCGTATGCCTGAGCAATTGAGGACTCTCTCCGTAATTGGAACTGACTTGTGGCAGAGATTGATTCAGGAGCAAGACCAAGACTTGAACTTAAGACTTCTCAAGCAGTCAACGCGCCAAAACCCTGGATCAATCCCTCATTACACTTTAAGGGGAGATATTCTCTGCAAGAAGAGGAAAGCTTTGGTCCCAAAAGATTCAGCCCTCAGGCAGGAGTTGCTTCAACATTTCCATGACTCTAGTGCTGCGGGTCATGAAGGCGTAGCCAAGACCTTGGGACGAATCAAAGCTCAGTTTTGGTGGGACGGCATGAAGAAAGATGTCAGGGATTACGTGAAGGGTTGTCCCATCTGCCAACGAGAAAAATACGAGGCGACCAAGCCTCCAGGATACCTAAACCCCCTTCCTATTCCAGACAAACCGTGGGAGGATGTATCGATGGATTTTATCGATGCAATGCCCAAGTCAGAGGGCAAAGAAGCAGTCTTAGTGGTGGTCGACAGACTGACCAAATATAGTCATTTCGTGGCATTGCCCAGGCATTATCAAGGACCGATGGTGGCAAACTTGTACCAAAGGAACATCGGTAAGCTTCATGGCATGCCGCAATCTATCGTCTGCGATCGGGATTCTATCTTCCTCAGTGCGTTCTGGAGAGAATATATGAAGATGGCAGGGACAATTATCAACTTCAGTACGGCCCATCATCCACAGACGGATGGGCAAAGTGAGGTAGTGAACAGGACCCTTGAGACGTATTTGAGGTGTTTTGCCGGTGAGCGACCCAACACATGGGTCAAGTACTTATCATGGGCTGAGTGGTCCTACAACACCAGCCTACATTCAGGAACCGGCGTGACACCATACGAAGCCCTGTACGGCTACCCTCCAACATCAGTCCCCAGATATGAGGTTGATACTGCCAGGGATGAGGAAGTCGACTGCACTCTCAGGGATCGTGATGAGATTCTTGCCACCCTGAAGAGGAACATCCAGAGAGCACAAGTCAGGATGAAGAAAGCGCATGACAAAGGGCGCAAAGACAGAGAGTTCGTGGTAGGGGACATGGTTTGGCTGAAAAGACTGCCAATGAGACAGAAGTCCTTGCTTGGACAACCCTATTCCAAGCTCCTGCCACGATATTACGGGCCCTTTCAGGTGTTACAAAAGATTGGCAAGGCAGCATATCGCATTGCATTGCCTCCTACAGCGTTGGTTCATCCGGTTTTTCATGTCTCACGTTTGAAGCCGCATCATGGACCCGTTCCAGAACAGACAGAACCATTGCCAGATGTCACACCCCGGCCGTATCGCATATTGAAGCACAGATGGGTGACGCGCAATGGAAGGCCTCGTCATGAGGTGATGATTGAATGGGAAGGCGTGAATGGTGGTACTTCGTGGGAACTATTTGACAAGATAAAGACTCAGTTTCCTACAGGAGCTTGGGGACAAGCTCCATCTCAGGAGGGTGGATCTGATACGGGCCAACCTTCAACTTGGCCTAGAGCGGCCACGGATGTGGCCAAGAGCAGCCGCAGAGGAAGGAAGAGGTCCGCTCGTCACTCGGTCAGGGCTGAACCCAGCTCGATTGACCCAAGTTCGGGTCAAGGGGAAGGTGAGGGAGGTGAGTTGCAGCAAGGTTCAGCCGGTGTTCATCAGCTTGGAGTTGTCACAGAGAGA
>JAANDH010000481.1:189747-238825 GCA_011799765.1 Nymphaea thermarum
ACTTCCGTTCAGCTCCGGCCAGCTCCGGCCAACTCCGGCGACCGCTGCTACTTTTCCGGCGACATTTTCCGGCGAAGAACCAGCAGCCTCTCCACTTCATTCGGTACCATCTTAGCTTGCTTATTTGGGTTTTTCGGATTGTTTTATTTCAAGTTCTTAGTTGTATTCGCTTCCGCACTAGTTTGATTTTGTTTTAAGTTGGGGTTTTCTGTCCGACTTGGGTAGATAGCTTGTATTGCTTTAATTAGGAACTCCTTAGGCCAACTCCGAGGGGATCTTGGGGTTTGGCACGGCCGACGGCGTGGCGGTTTTGACCGGCGCTAGGCGAGACCCTACCATGTACCTTCGGGAGTGCAGCGAATCTCAGATGCTTCACGCAGGGGGGGAAGCATGGTCTGCAACTATGCGCCGGAGAAGACTCACGCTGGAGTGCTCGTCGTTTTTCTCATTGAAGGGGAGGATCTCGGCTGGCCGCGGGCGGCTGCTGCTGTGCAGCTACAAAGTACAAACTGTGGTCACTACAAGAAGAAAACGCAAGCAAAACGACGCGCCCGACCCAAAACGCTGCAGTCTTGGATTTGTGCTGAACGGATCTGGAGCAGTGTGCCACGAACTGGTGCGCAGGTTGCATGCTGGTCTGAACCTTAGCGTAATCTTCTCCAACGCTGGGCTGCGCCTAGCGTCCTCCTCCTTGCCGGGCCCAAGGCTGTAAGGGCGCTGACTGCTTCAAGGCTGGATGGTTGCTGGATCGTCTCCTTGCTGAGCTAATTGCTGCATGCTAGGTGAGCTGAAAAGGGATCCTCAAGCTCCTGTAGGCGACGGGGGAGGCTGCTGTAAAAGCCCCCGAGCAGCTGAGCTCCACCTGGCGGCACCCAGTCAACCTCTTCTAGGCCACGCCTGGCCGAGTCTTTGGGTGACTAGTGGGTAGTCACGGCTGCATCGTGCTGTGGCTGCTGGGCGTTGCTGTGGTACACTGAAGTTGGGGCAGGCCTCATGCTCCCGTGGGTGTCCATGGGCGTGCAGTTGAGGCCCCCATCGGCCATCCTGGCCGGCCAGGGGCCCAGGGGTAGGGTCGCATCTATAAGATTTATCTAGTAAATTATGTTAAATCAGATATTTTTTTCATTTTTTTATAGATGTGATTTATCTTGGTTAGAGATTTCTTTAAAATTTAAATGTTCTTTTATGATAATTTGTTACGAGATTTTAATTTATTAAATGTTCTTTTATATAATTCGTTTGGAGATTTTAATTTTCAAGAGCTTGCTTGAAAGTCTGTTAGACTTTTGTGAGGACGCTTGAAGTCCTCTTTGTTAAAAAAGAATTAATTTTTTGCTCGTATAAGTTTGATTTATGAAATTTTATTAAATCTTTGTCGACTAAATTTAAGTATGATAATTGACTGCTTTTGAATAGACTGTTTTGGGTTTTTATAAGCTGTTATTTTCTTTTTTGGAACTTATTTCATATTTTAGCTTCTTTTGATGTTAAGAATGTTACTTTTTCTAGTTTTTGTGCTTTTTGGGGTTATTTGGAGAGTGTATATCTCCCGATAATGTAATAAGCTCTTTAGGGTTGTTTGTAGGTTGCTTGTGGTGGATATGCAAGTTTTGCAATGAGAACTATGCCACTTAGTTTATTCTGCTTTCCACTTTAAATGGTTTAGAGTCTTTAGGCAACAGTATTGGAGCACACATAGTAAGTAGAATACATATCTTCAAAGGCAAGTATTATCTAATAGTCACAAGTTGGTAAAACCCTTAAATCCTCTATAGACATGTTAGGAGTCGGTCTGAGCCAACTTGTTCGGCGTCTATTAAGCTTAGTAATTTACTTTAGTCTGCGCTTTTGTCTGTTCTAGTGTGTGGTAAATGGGTCGGTTAATGGACCCAGTACTTGGGTCGGGAAAGGAATTAGAAAGACTAACCCAACCCACTTAATGCTTGTATATAACCGAGCAGGAGATTACAACCCTAATACTAATGAAATTTTCACTGTTACGAAGTGAAGGCTGGGCTTTCACCAAGAGTTGGTGTGCATGTGCTGTTTAGCGTGAAGTCCTCACAAGACAAGAAATATGAACTCATTGGTTAAACTAAGTTCTATGTACCAATGCTACTGAAGAATCTATATGTTTCATGGATAGTAGAAATCATATTTCTTGGCTAACCATCGTACTGAAGATTCTCAGTCTTAATTAATTGAATTGAACTTTCCATTGTTGCTTCTTCTTAGTAGACAGAATATATACCTTTACCCTGTTTTTCCTGATGATGTATTATCTCATCTGTTGTTAGTATTATGCCTTTTATTGTATTATTTCCTTTTTCTACATTTATCCGTTATATAGGCAAGGGGGATGAGGACCATCTCATATGGTGCCAATTTCAGATGGGCTCAAACTTTAGATAAGGATGTCTCAGGTAATTTCTTGGCCATTTAACTTGATCATCTTTGTCTTAGACATGATGTTTGTGCATAGTTCAACATTCTTGTTGGGAATATGTCTCCATTTAACCATCCATTTGTTTATAAATTTACATTGATGGCATGCTGACATTGCGAAGCACCTTCCCGCTAAAAGACTTACTACTGTATCATTTCATGGTGACAATGTTCTACATCAGGAAGTCCTAGCTCATTTTTAGACAGTATTTTCAAGTCCTTTTGCTTTCTAAGATCTAACAATTTTAGTGTAGTAGACATATGCAGCCCGATGCCATTACCATGTTGGCAAGAAGTCAACAAGTGAGGGGAAAAGGCTGAGAGCCGAGAGGCCGAATTCCTCCAGCTGGCTGGAGGACTCACACGCATACAGCGGCATCGGGCTGTGGGTATTAGAGGCCAGATGGTCATATGAGTCCAGTGCTTCTATGTCCATGGGCAGATGTATGCTGTGATGGATGTTGTCTGATGATTAGAAATTAAAAATCTTTTACTAAAAGCGCTATTAATGGTTACTAAAAACATTATGAACCATCGTTTCATCATAAACCATCATACATGCTCATGTGCAACTATTTTTTAGTCACACATGCTCAAAGTCGATGAACCATGACGCAAGAAAATATGCAATTAATGTTCAACATGGAAGAGTGTTTTCAAGAGAATACGATTGTGGTGCAAAGACAAAATGCAGTTGACGGCTGATTCTGTGGGGAGTCCGGATGCAATGTGCAAAGAGCATGATGAACAACTAGAATAACAAGCATATTGAGGCGAGAGAAGAACTCAGGTGCCGGAAAGACATTGTGGAAAAAGAATAGTGGAGGATCAAGTTGAGGGTGTGGACGAAGGAAGGGAACAAAGAGCTAAGGGTGAGGGAAGGAGCCAAACAACCAGTTCCTCAACCCACCAATAAGAATGGGAAGGAGCAGGTAGAACAATTGATTGCCCAAACGAACCACCACTCTACATGGAGCAACTGTTGGACCATCAACATACAAGCGGTAGACAAATGATGCAACCATTGATGGGTGGTGGCTGGATGGATTGAATCGTGGTGGGCATGGCTGGACTTATGCAAAAAACAAGGGCAAACATACCTTGTTTTAACCCCTAGGTCATGCGAGCCTGGTCTGGGCTTGCTTTTATGACCCTAGGGTAAAGCTCGGTCATAGGTGGCAGCAACTACGTTGCATCCATGCTTGGGCATGAGCCACACCTAAAACATCGAGCTGGCCTTTCTCCGCGTCCATGACGGCCTTAGATCCCACTGTTGGGTTTGGTGCTTTGGGCAGCTCAGATGGGCCTGCCGAAGGTGTGGGAGTTGGCTCATGGGTTGGGACCTTTGGTGCAGTCAGGTGAGTGGTAGATGGCGTGCTCGGATGGGGAAGGTTCCTACGGGTAGGGCTCAGTCGGGGACTGTTGTTGCATGGGTGGAGTCAGTTGGGGTGCAGCCACTTTCAGCATTGGTGGGTTGGGCGGCCAGTGTTGGAGCCTGCCATGCCGAGGACCGTTGAGAGGTGGTCGAGGCAGCTCGGCCAAACGGGGTAGGGCTCCAAGCGCTCCAAGATCTTGTCAATGACAGGTCTCTACGAGGCTCCCGGCTGGACAACAACCCTATCTAGTCCCACGAGTCAATTACAAATGGTTCCAACCCCGGAAATTAATCCTGGGCGTCGGGCCAGGCCACCGCCGGGCCGGTTCAGCCCGATCGGGCTCGGGTCCGAGCCGGGAAAAACCTGGCCCGGGCCGGGCCCGATAGGCAGGCCCGGCCCGACTCCCGCTCTTCCCTCCCTCCTCCTCCCTCCTCTTCCTCCTGTGACCCCGTCCCCCATCCTCCTCCTCTCGTCCCCCTTCCGCCTCCACCACCTCCTCCTCCTGCCCCTCTTCCCCCTTCCCCCTTTCCGTCCCCCATCCCCCTTCCCCCCTCCTCCTCCTCCTCCTCTCGTTCCTCCTCCTCTTCCCCCTTCCGCCTCTACCTCCTCCCCCCTCTCGTCCTCTCCTTCTTCCCCTTTCCCGGTTTCCTCCCTGGGAGGGGGTCGGGCTGGGCCGGGCCAGGACCCGGAATATTGGGCCGGGCTCTGCCCAATGCCGCCCTACCAAAAATCACATCAAGAACTCAATCCAACAAAGTCTAGGCTTTAATCAATACAAATCACTCGCAGCTCGCTCCAAACCACCAGTATACATGCCTAGATTCGACCAAACCACTCCCACTCAAGGGGGGGACCACGGTGCCCTGCGCACAGGGAGAAGACCTCAGACGGTTGATGGCCAGTTGCCGGGTGAAACCGGGTGAATTAAAAAAAATGCACCCTTCCCCAATCTATAGGGTGTTCAGTGAATTACCAGCCGAGCACTCTCGGCATTGTCGGGCAGCAACTGGCGTGAAGGACTTACGACCTCCCAAGCCTGCCGACTGAAGGAAGGAAGGGAATGGCTGCCGTGTGTGAACCCCCTGTTGCGGCAATGACAGCTGCTGACCGATTTGTTAGAGTGGGGTCTCCTTCCAGCAATTGAAGATACTAGAGCAGTTAGCTTGTGCATAGAGAAATTACAGAGTAAAGCAAAGGGAGGGTGCTAGAACATCGGATAGGACGGGTGGCCCGTTTTGTGAATAACGGGGAGGCTTGGCTTTGAAGAAGCTAGTTTCTGCTAGATGCTATGGTGAAGGCTAGCTGCAACACCTGGCTTTTCCCTCGCCGGTCGGATGGAAATGGTACAAGGTAGAAGTTGTGCAGGAGCTCCCTAGGCATGTTGAAGGGTCTCACTGAGAGTGAGGTTGATGGGGTGCGTAGGGAAGGTTGGGTGCAGCGAGCACCTCTTGGCGAAGAAAGCCGGTACTTAGGTGAGATCCCTAGTGATCCATGTTGGATGCGAGGATCTCCTGGAGGTATCACGGTCATTGGCTTGGGGAGCCTCACCAATTAGGTCCCTCAGTCTTCGTCCCTTCGATGGATTACACTTAGCAGGAACACACAAGGAACAGAAGGTTAACCCCGACAAGAAAGAAATAGATGCAGGAAGAGGGGTAAAGTGCTTGGAAACATCACTGACAGATCTGGATTCCCAGCTATCAAGCGGACAATAACGAAACAAGGGATAGTCGGGAATCCTTGATTTCGGCGAGCTCCGACACGTCGATGTTGTCGGCAGGCTCACCGTAGTCGGTGGAGCCTACTTGGAGGGAGCAAGGGCATCAGTGTTGCAGGTGGTGTCGGAGAAGACCAACGTCGACGTGCCAGAGCCCCTTTGAATCGGAAGACTCTGTTTACAAATTTTAATCAAAAGCCCCTTCTTCGTCGCTCTGCTGGGTTTTGTTCCCCTGGGGGAGCGAAGGGCTTGGCTTGTCCTACCCGTGACTCGGTTCTTCAGTCGATACAAAAACCAAAACGAATCAAGGTCCCATCCACGGTCCGTGACTCAGTTCTTCAGTCGATACAAAAATCAAAACGAATCCAGGTCCCATCTGGATCCCAGAAGTTCCCCTTGACCTGACTTAGATCTGGATCTACAAAACTTCTCGGATCCAACCCATAACACAAAATGAGGGACCCGTGTCCCTCACCCGTGTCGTATCGATGTCAATTTGTTAGAGACTCGAAGTAGACACAAGCCGACTTGCCTTATTGTCCCGTTCCTGTTTGAGTTGCCACCAATAATGGTGTCAAGCCGTCTCTTTAGTATTGATCTGTGGTTGATTCAATCCTATGCATCGGTCAGGACGAGACGTGGGTCCCCCACACCCGATTCACGTCCTCAGCAGGCACACACAGGGAAAATAGAAGGTTAACCCCGACAAGAAGGGCAAGAAGAGGGGTAAATTGTCTGATGGCAGGGACCATGGCCTCTGGCTGACATGTACTTAGAATGACACCATAGCATCCACTGCTTGTTGGCCGTCACCCAGGTACGGGTACGAAAAAATGGTATGGGTACGACGAAAATATTATTTTTTAACTAAAAAATTATAAATTAAAAAAAATGATATCATTACATTTTTACCAAGCGGGAACGACATTTTTGACAAGTTCCTAGGGGTCATAGGACTTGACCCAACCTAGGGTTCTTGAGTTCGTTAAGAGAAAGGGGGGGAAGATGAAAATTGTTAAAGTTTCCTAGAGTCAATTTGAGTCTTTCTGAAATATTAGAAAGTAGACAAGGGTCTACTTATTGTTTTCTTATAATGTTAAAAGAGATTAGGGTTATGTGAATGCAACAAGAAAGTTTCCTCTCTCTCTCTCTCTCTCTCACGTCCCTTTCTTCCTCCAATATTCAGCATAGTATCAGAGCAAGAGACCTAGGGCTGTGCGATCTAGGGTTTTACACCTAGGGTTCATGCTCTTTACAAAACAAGCAAGTTGATTGTTTGGTGGAAAAGGGCTAATCACCTTTAACATGTAGAAACATGATCAGCACCCTTGTGTTGTTGTTGCCGTGGAAGACATGGAGAAATGTTGATGAAGTTGCTTCCCTGGAAGAAGATGGTGGATCTGATCAGGATGTTTATCAGATCTGATTTTCTGCTGTCGTGGAAGAAAACCTATGACGTTATTATGAGATATGCCCTATAGAGATCTGATTTTTTTCTACCATGGAAGACGATCTGTGACGTGATATATCAGATTTTCCCTTTTGTTGTCGCTGCATAAGATCGTGTGGGGAGAGTTAATCTGCTGGTTGTGGGTATAGTGTGACGTGAAAAGTTGTTGTGTGTGGAGTCATGTTGCTGGTTCAAGATGCAGTTTGACTTGAGGAGAAATATCTGCAAATCGTGAATGTGAAATCAATAAAGTGAGGCTTTGTGAGGTGTTAATTGCTGCTAATCGAGTAGCAACAGTCTTTTGTCGTTGGGTGAAGAAGTTTTAGTCATCAGATCTGACCTTTGTTGCCGATGAAGAAGTTCTTGGACGTTAAGATCTGTCTAGTCGTGTGGTGCTTGGTGGATTCCCACAGGCAAAGGTATGTCGTGGTAGCAGGTTTCAGTCTTTTCTCTGCATTGTTGAAGTGAGACAATTTTTTTTCTCTCTGCTATTAAACTTGTGCTTGTTTGCTGCCTATTATCGACATCTGAAAGTGCTGCCTGCTATCCACGTCTGAAAACAGTCTGCTATTTTTGTGTTTGTGTTCAGCCTACTGCACATCATTTGGTTGTGGTCTGCGTGTAAGGGTGGGTATCGGGCCGGGCCGGGCCGGCCCGGTTCGGCCCGTTGGGCCTGAAGCCCGGCCCGTAATATTGTCGGGCCGGGTCGGGTATCGGGCCCGGGCTCCCAAAATCAGGCCCGGCCCGGCCCGTTTGGCGGACTGGACCGGGTGACTCGGAGTGCACGCAGGCGGAGCATGCCGGAGGCAGTTCTGAGTTGCCGCCCTCCTTGAAGATGCCGCCCTTTATCCCCTGCAAGATTGGGGATGTTAGGTTCCGGGCTGACAGGGAAACAGATGAGGTTCTCGTGAAGCTGAAGCTTTTTCCCTTGAGCCCAATGGAGGATGGCTTCAGAGGTGCGGAAGAAGAAGATAGTTTCAGTGAGAATAGCGGATTGGATGTCGATAAACCCACATCTTTCGCCAAGACCTTGACGCAGTCAGACGCCAACAATGGGGGTGGCTTCTCGGTGCCCCGTTTTGTGCTGAAGCCATCTTCCTGAAGCTTGACTACTCGAACGATCCCCCCGTGCAGACTGTCCTTGCAAAAGAGAGAAGGGCTCCTGGTCCCCATTCCTGATCGGCAGCCCTTGTTTGCAGCATGAGAGTAATAGAGACAAAGCGCAGGCAGAAGAAGGGAGATGCTCCGTCGGGCGAGGGCAAGCGAGCTGCAGACAGTGGTGGTGGGCGACGGGCAGGCGCTGAGAAAGCACGCCGACGTTTGGGTGCTGTGGAACGGAGAGGGAGAGGAGGAGGGAGACGAAAAGGGAGAGGGGGAGTGGAGAGGGAGAGGAGGAGGAGAAGGGAGAGGGAGACGGGAAGGGAGAAGAGGGAAAGTGGAGAGACGAGGGAGGTGCTCTCGCGAGGAGAGAGAAGATTGTGCGAGAAAATGAAAAAGCATTTAGGTTAAACAACTTTTATATCAAATTTAGAAAATTACAAGAATGGTCCACCAAATTTACGATTTTTTCAAACAAACGGTTATATAATTTTTAAAAAATCATGAGGATTGGGCCGGGCCAGGCCGCCGCCGGGCCGGCCTATCCGGCCCGGGTCCGCTGCCGGGTCAGGTTTTCCTCGGCCCGGACCCGGCCCATACCGGGCCGGGCCGGGCTAGCGGGCCGGACGCCCAGGCCTGTATGCGTGTTCGAGTACAATTTTTTTTATGGCTGACGATAGTAGGTCAGAAGGGTCTTCTTCATCTACTGCAACTTCGTCACAGTCTACAAATGCTATGGTTGAGTCTCCTACCTGTTCTCCTATACCTCCATCGTATTATCTCAACTTAAGCAAGCAAGAATATGATATGGTTCTTGTTAAGAGGTCTACTCCTGCCTCAACCAGCACAACTGCAATAGGCTCGGTTCTCTCTGTTGGTGCCCCTACCAGTGACCCAGGTATGATATGAATGATTGACTCAGGAGCATCCAGGCATTGTTGTAATCAGCCACACATGTTTTTATCGTTTACCAGGTTCACTACACCACAACACGTTAGGTTGGCTGATGGCAAGTTGTCCCCTATTCTGGGCAGCGGTGATATCTCTATCTCACACCTTTTGGGACCATTACACATATGCTATATGCTCCTCGATTTTCTGTTAACTTGTTATCTGTTAGACAATTGGCTAGAGATTTACAGTGTAGAGTCATTTTTTTGTCCTGGTTCATGTTCTTTTCAGGACTTACAAATTGAGAAGATGATTGGTGGCGGCCATGAACGGGAGGGGCTCTATTTTCTCTCTATCCCTATAGATGTTGCTGCATCCTCTTTCACGTCAAAGCCTTCTCCTTTGCAGTGACATCTCATATTGGGTTATCCGTCTGTGTCCAAGCTTCGTCGCTTTTTTTCAGATATTCCTGCATCAGAGTCGTTCTTATGTGATGCATGCCAGTTAGGCAAACATACACATAGTAGTTTCTCTTCAAGTCAAAGTCCATCGAGTCAAAGTCCCTTTGATCTTCTGCATGTTGATGTTTGAGGTCCAAGTCATGTTTTCTGTCGTTCACGTTTCTGGTATTACCTTGTTTTGGTTGATGATTTTACTAGAGTCAGTTGAATATTTTTGTTACGAGACAGATCTGAAGTCATCTATATTCTTCAGAAATTTGTCAATTAAATAAAAACTCAGTTTGGTGTTATTGTTAAAAATATTCGCATTGATAATACTCTTTAATTTAAATATTCAATTCTACTCCAATTTTATGCCAATCATGGGATCCGACCACAATATACATGTCCTCACACATCCCAACAAAATGGTGTTGCTGAACGCGCAACTTCTAAATGTGGCCCGTACCATCATGTTGCACACTCATATGCCTGCCTATTTTTGGGGTGATGCTATTCTTACCGCATGTTATCTCACCAACAAATTGCCCTCGTCTGCCATCCAAGAACACATCCCCATTCAAATACTATATCCAGATCGACCATTATTTCATATACCCCCTAAAGTATTTGGATGCTTGATTTGCACACATCTTGGGCCCAAACAAAACAAACTTGCTGCCCAAGCAAATGTGTGTTCATTGGATATTCTGCCAATAAGAAAGGCTATCGATGTTTTGATCCCCATACTAAAAGAAAGAGATTGTCAGTGCGGTTGTTGCTGAACTTCCCATGTCTGTTTCTCTTCCTATTCCCCTAATATCACTTGAGTCGATCCCATCCTCTCCACCATTGTCAGGTGATCGTTTTCTTGATCCTCAAATAGTCTATACCCGACGTCAAGGTCCCTCTCCTAACCGCCCACGAACGTCTTCTCATGAGGTAAGTTCTAATGATAAGAGTGACTTGGGAAGAAATAATGATTATTCTGCAGATGATCTACCTATTGCTATTCGCTAGGGCCAGCGACAGTGCACAAGGCATCTAATTTCTAACTCAGTTTCTATGGACCATTTGAGCACAAGTTTGGTGCAGTTTGATCGAGCTATGGCTAGTCATACTATTCCAACCTCTGACCACCAAGTCTTATTAGATTCACGATGGAAGCATGCTATGCTGGAAGAAATGGATGCTCTTCTTTTTAGAGAGACTTGGGACTTGGTGGACCTAATGTTGAATTGTGATGTTGTTGGCTGCAAATGGGTATTCACCATCAAATATCATTCTGAAGGGTTTGTAGAGGGATTGAAAGCTCGTCTTGTGGCTAAAGGCTATACATAGACTTATGGGGTGGAATTTTTCGAGACGTTCTCGCCTGTGGCACGGTTAGGTACTATTCGCGTAATTATATCTCTCGTAGTTCAGCATGATTGGCCTCTTTTTCAACTTGATGTGAAAAATGTATTTCTATATGGTGATCTCTTTGAAACAGTCTATATGCAATAACCACCTGGTTTTGAACGACAGGGGGAGTGTTCCAAGGTATGCAAACTCAAAAAGGCTATATATGGACCTAAACAAAGTTCTCGTGCATGGTTCCATAACCCGTGCATGGTTCCATAAGTTAAGTGAGGTTGTCTCTAAATGTGGATTTCGAAGATCCCAGCTTGATCACTCGTTGTTTATCAAGCGAGAGACTTCTGGCATAGTGATATTGATTGTATATGTTGATGATATTGTCCCCATTGAATAAAGTACTCAAGAGATAGCTTAGATAAAGGAGTTCTTATAAAAACACTTTGTCAGAAAAGATCTTGGTCTACTTCGATATTTCCTTGGTATTGAAGTGGCTCGTAGTAGTAAAGGAATTGTGATGTCTCAAAGAAAATATGTTCTTGATCTTTTTGCAGGAAAGAGGGTTATTGGGAGCCAAACCTGCTACACTTCCCATGAATCCTCAGATTTATATGCATCACGATGAATCAGAGGCTTTTGACTCTCGTTCTTACAGATCTCTGATAGGGAAACTTTTATATTTGACCATCACTCGTCCAAACATCGGCTTCGTTGTAAATAAGGTTAGTCAATTCATGGAGAAACCTCAGAAAGTTCATTGGGAGGCTGTTTTAATGGTGATAAAATACTTGAAATCAGCCCCGGAAAAGGGAGTTTCAGAAAAAGAGAATGTGTAGACATAGAAGCATATAGTGATGTTGATTATGTAGAATCAGTAAATGATAGATGATATACTACAGGTTTTTGCGTCTTTATTGGCGGGAATCTTATTTCTTGAAGGAGCAAGAAACAAAATGTGGTTGCTAGATCGAGTGTTGAGTCTGAATATAGAGTTATGGCTCAAACGGCGACTGAAATGTCATGGGTCAAATCAGTGCTTCTAGAATTGAGAATTTCAGTGAAACTTCCTATGAAGATGTATTGTGATAACAGAGCCGCTACCTACATTGCAAATAACCATGTCTTTCACGAGAGGACGCACACATTGAAGTTGATTGCTATTATGTTCGAGACTTGGTCCAAGAAGGAGTCATTAGCACGATCCACATTTCCTCTAAAGATCAAGCAACTGATATATTTATTAAGGCTCTTTCCATTGGAGATTTCTTGAGAGGATGTAACAAGCTGAGCATGATTGATATCTATTCTCCAGCTTGAGGGGGAATGTTAAAGTCTTCTAGAGTCAATTTGAGTCTTTCTAAAATATTAGAAAGTAGACAAGGGTCTACTTATTGTTTTCTTATATTTTAGTGGATTGAAATTGTAAATATGAAATCAACATCCTAATCTCTTTTAGGGTTACGTGAATGCAACAAGAAAGTTTCCTCTCTCTCTCTCTCACGTTCCTTTCTTCCTCCAATATTCAACAAAAATTTGGTAGGTGAAGAGTCCTGCAACAAAACAATGGTGGAGGAAGAGGCGGTCTTCTCCTTCATTATTAACTTTCGCCTCTTTCTCCTCCCTGGTTTTCTTCTTCTTCGTCTTCTTCTTCTTGAGCATAACATTGCGAGGCTCTATGGAGACTAGGGCAGACGTAATCGAGAAGGGCAGAGCCCTGGGTTGTTGGAATACAAGCCTGTTGATGGAGGGCTTCTTCGTGCCATAGCTTCTTTTCATGGGTTCTCAAAGACACAACAATGATATCAGGGAGGGCCCCTTGTCAAAAACGACTCTCACATTTGAAGAAACCAAACAACTAACGTTGCCCACTCACCGTCTGTCGCTTCCGTTACCGTCACTGTCGCCATCCGCCGATCGTCCGTTGCCGTCTGCCGCCGCTGCCTAAAAAAACAATGAACTCAAGAACCCGCTGTCGGAAGAACGAAGAAAGTAGAAACGAAAAAACTCAAGAGGGAGAAACAACATCTGACTTCTTTACATTTTTGATATGGTTTGGATCTGGTTCCAACCCGAAACCAGATCCAAACGTACCATCACTTACCGGCGTACCGATACGGGTACGCGGGTCGACCTGGCGTACCACAGTGACATAGCTCTTAGCTAAGTCAGCCAAGGGCCCACTTCACTCGACATGATGAACCATGCTCACAAGTGCGATCAAGCACCTCTTGGCTACGGGGGCTCCCAGTGTAATTCGTGTGCTCGGAACCCGGCCTTGATCGAGCGTCTCTCGGCTACGACTACCTTGTGCTCCTTCCATCCTTGGCCAAGTCGAAGGGCTCAGAGCCACGCGTAGCAATGTCTGAACTGAGTACAATGCTCCATTCCCTTGGTTGTCGTGTGTTGTGTCCCCAGGGCTTCGTAGTGACTGATGGCTTACTGGGCAAAGATTGACAATCATCGGTTGTTGCTGTTGTGAAAAGGGCCAAATATCCTAGCTGAGCCCTGCGTTGCCCCATCTTTGATTCATTAGCAAAATAGAGGGAGCTACTCGATCTGGAATTGTCTAAACTTGACTGTCAGCTGTGATTGGGTTCCAGCAAACTCTTCCCTCTAAGCTTTTTTGTTCTTTTTTCTTTTTTAAGAAAAAGATAAAGCTCGGCTAAACTCAGGCTTCTAGCGCTGAAGTGAGCTGAAGGTCGTTTAGATTGACTTAGATTAACCAGCAAAACCAAGAAGCCTTTTGTTTATTCTTATGCACCATGGTAGTTCCATTACATGAAATATTCTGCTTCATATACACTACAACCGAACTAACTAAGGACGAGCAGAACCGTAGATAGGACTCTAGGAGGCCGTAGCAGAGCAGCCTCTGCTAGCAGTTTCATTTCAGGTCGGCCTTGGAGCCGCTGATTTCGCCGGCAGACCGATTTTCCACAATGTCAATGACCTTAGGCTGTCTACCCTTCCCTTCCGCCAGCTTGGGGATGGCTACCTTCAAACACCATTCTCCAGGTGCGCCTTGATGGCATCCAAGTTCTTATTGAAGAGCAGCCGCTAGTGCCGCTAGAACTTGCAGACGGGCCTCTCCTGCTCTGTAGTTGGTGACTGAGGAAACAGTGAGAATCAGGCTGGTAGTTCGATCCCCATTGCTATTTTTCTAAGGGAAGCGGAGGGAGGGTTTCCACAGAGAGCATCAAGTAACTCCCAAATGAGGCAAAAAACCAGAAACAGAAGACAGACAAGAGTAGGCCAGACAGAATTGAATAGTTAAACAGCAAAACCAAGAACCTTTTTATTGATTCTTACGCACAAAAGTAGCTCCATTACAGTAAACATTCTGTTTCACTAACTAAGGATGGACAGAGCAGTAGAGGGGACTCTCGAAGGCCGTAGCAGGGCAGATCATCCTCCGGTAGCGGTTTCATTTCAGATCGGCCTTGGAGGCTGTTAGAGCCGGTCCAACTGCGGCCAAAACAGCTCCTCCAAATGATTATGAAGGGACGCCCAAAATTTGACTGGAATCCAAGCACTCTACATGTGACTCGTTGAAGCTTGAAGTGGCCAATCTGTTGCAGCCAAGGGGAAAAACAGGCAGTGAGGGTGAGACTGCGTGAGAGTAAAGGAGGCGAGAGAAGAAGGGTGAGAACGTGCGGGCAGAGGGTGCTGACGGAGAGGGGAAATTGAGCAAGGGGGAAAGGGCTGCACAGGAGGGAGGAGGAGAAGAAGGACGAGGAAGGAGGAAGAGGCGGAGAGAGATCAGAGGCTTACCAGCGCCACCGCTGCAATCCTCGCCGCCGCCCTGCACCACCTCCGTCTTCTTCTTCAGGAGAAGGACGAGGGAGAAAAGGACGAGGGAGAAGAGTGAAAAGCGAGGAGAAGAGCCCTCGCGTCGGGCTCCTTCACGAAATAGATTTCGGGTCTGGGTCTGAGTCCCGATCCAACCCGAACTGCCCAAAAACAATCAACGTCACACATAGCATAATTAAGTTCTCTCAAAACTTGGTGTATTTCCACTACCAATTGCACATTAAACTTCATTGAGGTCAAACTTTAGTGCATATTCACCGTCATAATCTCCACCCATATTTAAAATTTAAAATCACTGACTTGTTTTTTGTGTTTTATGCATATTTAAAATTAACACACACACACACACACAATTTTTATGATTATGGTATAAACCACATCCATATTTGTTATTTTCTTCTAAATCTAACATGCAAATTGGCAAGTTAATGATAAAAACGTCAAAGGCATCTTCACTTATTAATTTAGTCATAATGGTTTCATACTATAAATATCGGGCATGAGGGAGTCCAATGTCCTCACCCGAATAAAAGAGGAAAGAAAGAAACCTTAGACTTCTTCTACCAACCATTTCTTTCGTCTAGAAAAAGATGGATATTGACATCAACGTGTGGAGCTCCATTGAAAAAATGGAGCCCCCCGAAGCTATTCACCCACCAGACAGTAGGTTCCTAGTAAATATAGGGTTCTTCTTGAAAGATAAGTTGAACGTCATGGGTGAAGATGGTGAGGTGACAAAGAGCCAATGCTGCTATGAGCAGAAGATCATCACCAGGAATTCTATGCAAATTTGTGATAGTTATGCAGAGCAACTGGCCTACAATACCCTCCATGATGACATGGATATGAATCCCGAGGGTGCAGAGAAGGTGAAAGCTCAGGTTGCTAGAGCCATTATGAGCAAGATGGAAATGGGCAGGAACAACAACCCATCTCTTTGGACTATCTTTATGGAGATCCGTGTAGAATGCACGATAGAGATAAGTGACGAAGAGGCTGGTCAACCTAGTGGCAAACATGGCTGCGATCGGCTCCTCGAGCGCCTTGCCGATGATGACTGTGCGATATGCTGTGAAAATTTCAACTCGACCGATCACATCGTCGTCACCACATGCCACCATACTTACCATCGTATTTGTCTCTTCGAGTGGTTGGTCCGTGGAAATCACTCCTGCCCAACCTGCAGATTCTACTTAGCTCCGCTCATTGGCCTTCAAATTAAATTTTGACAGATGCTTGCGCCCCCGTTTTTGCCTTGTGCAAATTGGCTTGGAGTTCTTGGTTATGTAATTGTTAGTTTGTTTTCAAATGATATTTCAGCGTTATGTTGGTTAGTCAGCGTGCTTTCTCACGTCAACTTACATTTTTGATATTTTATGGACAAAACTCATTTTCTTATGATTAGAAGATTCAAACATTTTATATATGATCGTTCAACTTTGCTTGGTTAAGGGTAGTGGTTTGCGCAAGAAATTCAGAAAATGGTTCCCATTTGGGTTGCAAATTCATATTCTAGTGGCCTATGCTTGTATCTCATGATTTTATCATTACGAGGCAACACGAGTTGCAATTTGGGAATGCCAAATTATTCAGTTTAGGATGTAAACATCCTTGTGGTTTTTATAGTTTAAAGATTAATCAGTTGTTTTCATTATCTTAAGACAAATAATCATAAAAGTAGCAAATAGTAAATTAAAATAGTAATTTGTCAATAATTGGGCGGAAACAAGAAAAATAAAAAACAAGAGAAAGGAAAATAAAATGGATTATCAAATACAAGGAAATTCTCTTCACAAACCTTGCAAATCCCCCATGCATGATGTGTTGCCTTACCCGTTTGTAAGGGCAGTTGTTGTGCACAAGCCTATGCATATTGCCAGCTTCATCAATACAGAACGATTGAAACTGCCATGATGTAATCTGGCCACTTATGCAATATTTTGAGTCTGTGTTTGCAATTTTGTGTTGCTGCCAACTTTAATGAAATTCTATTTAGGTCAAGTATCTTAATGCCATTCCAGCAACTTCCTTATTAGCTTAAATGCTTCATTTCTAAGTCATGCTCTTCAAGCAAAGATCGCCTCACATCCTTCCAAAGCTTTTGAAGAAGTGATTTATTGCACGAAAGCGAACAAGATTTTTGAGAAAGTACAAGAGGGTTTGAATATTAATGTCAGCACATCAATTTTACTTTTGGTTTCAGTAAAATTAAAAAAGTAATGCTATAAAATTTGAATCATGCCGCTGCCGATTCAATCGACACTTTGTCATGGTTTCCATAGTGGACGTTTAATTTTCGTCTATCCTTGTCAAGTTTTATGAATCTTATATGAACCAGTAGTTTGGTTGACCAGCACAATTCATCCCCAAGGACCAATTGAATTGAAAGAAACTGAGTGCCATTCGACATGCCGGAAGGACAAGGAGAGCATCGAGAGGTTAACGCAGGAAGAGACACCGATCCTACATTGGAGGAATCCAACCGAATCAAAATCAGAAGAATAAGGAACCATACGAATCGGGTTTACAGAAAAAGAAGTTTTATGACTTATATTTGCTTTAAGATCATGATTTATTTACAGTAATGAATTAAGTTGGTGAACCAGTTCCAAGCTATGTTGGTAATATCATGAGTTACCGAACTCCGCCTACAATCAACGCTTAGTGAGAAACTAAAATCAAACGAGACTCCTAGAATTGATGCAAGGTCTGATTCAATTGACTTGAAGTCGCACCTTTCCATGCTTTTTTTTTCTTTTCAACTTTTTCTTTTGTTGCTACTCAATTTTTCTAAATAAAATATCAGTTTTTAAATTATGAATTGGAATAGACCAGTTTTGGCACTCAATTTGACTAGTGGCAGAAGCTCATGTGGACTTGTGGGTGCAGTTGCCCACACACTTTCACGAAAACTATTTATTTATATAAATTGGTGTTTGCAAACAGGTGCTTGGTTAAGCGTTTCTTGAATTAATGTCCCCCAACTAAAACTTTCTGGTTCTGCCACCAGTTTTGACGAACAATAATAGAATGAGACGTATTGATAATGAAACTCATAGGAAGAGGGATTTGGGGTCCATACAAGTTCTCCATAACATTACTGCTTTTACTTTGGACGCTCAGCCATTCTTAGTTCAGCACTTTAAAATAATGCAAAGCTGGTCATATATGCTGTACTGGGGCATGAAAAATTTCATGCGCAAGTACGTTAATGATAAAAATGCTCTTGTTTGAATTGATTTTTTTTTTGTGCGGGCTAAAAAGAAAATCGGCAAAAGTGAAGACTCAAAAGGACATTTTTTTTTCTAGAATTTCAGAAACATCTCTTTTTTCTTTTGGCGTATGTATGTTCCGTGCACCGACCCCACAACTAAAACTCTAAATAATGATCACATGTTCTGAATTAAAACATGGTCAAATATTTCACTTTCATATATATATATATATCTATATATATATATAGATATATTTTTATATATATAATTTTCAAAACAAAAGTTCTTGCATGTCTTGACAACAATTTCATGATGTTATTGACCAGCGACAGTTAACTTCATTTGATGCAGACGGTTGTCGGTTTACTTGGATCAACAACCAAAAACCGCCGTTGTTAATTAAGAAGAAACTTGATTGGGCCTTGTGCAATGGGGAGTGGCGACATTGTTTTTCTGATGCTTCTGTTCTGAATCTTCCTCATGCTCATTAATCATGCTCTCGTCTTTTCGTTTAGATAACTAAACGAAAGCAGAGCATGATTAATAAGACGAGAAAAATACACATCACCATTTTTTATTTATTATTCTTTTAAGCATCCATTATATTAGATCGGATGGTCTTGGATGATTTTGTGACATTAAAAAGTTAGAGTCACCTTCAATTATATATATATAATAATAATAATAAAAGACATTTTTTCTTTTTGGTTTTTATATTGCCAAAAAAAGCTGCTTCCATCTTGTCCACGTCAAACAATGAAGCAATACATAAAGAAGATAAAGGTAGCACGAGTTAATCGTCCCTTTCATATAATAAAATTGGTAGAATGCACCCATGACGTCCAATATATGTGCAACTCACTATTCTTAGAGCATAAATTAGCCAAATTTAACAGTTTTCTTTTTCTTTTAAATAAAGTTATGTTAACAAATTTAAAGTACTGGAAATTGCCTCTTCTAGCAATTTTCCTATGAAATAGTCAATACCCAAGAAACACTTTCCTATCAAAGCATAGTGTTGTTCATACCACTATTTCTAATTCAGAAGAGCAACATCTACAAGAATCAACACCCCACGATGAATATATATATATATATATAGAGAGAGAGAACCAGAGGTATGCGAAAGGTTTTCATCTCTAAAGTTTAGGTTCTTTCAAGACTTGGATGGTCCTACCCTTCAATTTGAGTGTTGCTCATACCACTATTTCTAATTCATAAGAGCAACATCTACAAGAATTGAAGTGTAAATGCATTGTTTCACTTCTTTGAATATATATATATATATATATATATATATATATATATATATATATATATATATATATATATATATATATATATATATATATATATATATATATATATATATATATATATAGAGAGAGAGAGAGAGAGAGAGAGAGGGGGGGTTTGCAAAAGGCAAAAAACTATCTCTTTTTTCCATCTTTAAGACCCCGTTTGATGTTGAAATTTTGAACATTAAAGTTATCATAAAAAAAATTCACCGTAAAAAATCGGAACTTAGAGGGTCCGATTTTTTTGCAAAGTAAAATTACATTGTTCCATCTAATTTATCATAGTAATCTTTCTTGTGTGTGATTTGAAAGTTGTATAGAAACTTGCAGCGTCCCTCAATGCCCACTAAAATGCATGTGCATCAAACGAGACCTAAAGTTCGAGATTGCTTGGTGACTTAGAATGGTCTTGTGATGAATGTTTGCTCTTACTACTACTGTTTGGAGTTCATAAAAATTGCATCTACAAGAATCGAAATGAGAACTCATTGTTTCATGTTAGCATTTGGGCGAAAGAGTAAATTGGCCAATTGAGCAAATAAGGGCTCCAGCCTCTGCCCAATTTTGGAAAGCCACTCACTCAACCTTTTCAGCTACTTTTCAAACTACTTTTTTCAACGTTTAAATAAATATATTATAAAATGTTCCTTGAGATCAAAATTATCTCCAAAAAATATATAAAATTAAAGAAAAAGTACGGGCAGTGCCTCGGAGACTTGAGTTCGAGCGACTGCACGCCGTGTTTGGCTACGGCTGTCGAGCGGCTTAAGACCGTCTGCGGACCGGCCATGGCCGGAGATGTGTACTTGGCTAAGTGCTATGCACGGTACTGGGCAGCCGGATACTACCCGGACAATTCTCCAGGTACAGATTCAGACTTGCAGCATCATCTTTGATCTAAAAATTACTGGTTAAAAATTTTTGACCACTCCACATAGACCCGGCTGATTCCATCAATCACATTTTTGTGAAAGTGTTTCTTGGGTATTGACTATTTCATAGGAAAATTGCTAGAAGAGGCAATTTCCAGTACTTTAAATTTGTTAACATAACTTTATTTAAAAGAAAAAGAAAACTGTTAAATTTGGCTAACTTATGCTCTAAGCATAGTGAGTTGCACATATATTGGACGTCATGGGTGCATTCTACCAATTTTATTATATGAAAGGGACGATTAACTCGTGCTACCTTTATCTTCTTTATGTATTGCTTCATTGTTTGACGTGGACAAGATGGAAGCAGCTTTTTTTGGCAATATAAAAACCAAAAAGATAAAATGTCTTTTATTATTATTATATATATATATAATTGAAGGTGACTCTAACTTTTTAATGTCACAAAATCATCTAACCAAGACCATCCGATCTAATATAATGGATGCTTAAAAGAATAATAAATAAAAAATGGTGATGTGTATTTTTCTCGTCATTTCATGCTCTCGTCTTTTCTTATAAATAAAAAATAACTAAGGCTTATTAATCATGCTCTCGTCTTTTCGTTTTGAGATGGCTTGGCAATACCATTCTGCTTTTGACATGGTTTTACATTAGTCTTGGAAGGATGATTTGTCTTTGCATGAATTGCTAACCTCGCTTCAATTCACTTTCAAACAATGGAATCACACCGTTTTTGGTAATATCATTCGAAGGAAACGACATTTATTAGTTAGGCTTGGTGGTGTTCAACAAGCCTTGGAAACTAGGCCTCATCCTTTTCTGTATAATTTGGAAAAACAATTACTGTAAAATATAATACTACTTTGGCACAAGAGGAGATGATGTGGTTTCAGAAGTCTTGTTCGAATTGGGTGCAATTTGGTGATCGAAATACAAAGTTTTTTCACACCACCACGATTATTCGGAGAAATAGAAATAGAATTTTGTCGTTGAAAGCAGATCATGGTGACTGGAGTTTGAATCCTGACCTTATCAAGCAATTGGTTATTTCTTACTTTCATAAGGTATTTTCTGCAGAACATGTTGATAATAGTTTTGAGTCTAGTTGTCCTAAGACTAGTGTACTACTGGGGGATCAACAGGTTCTCAATCTGTCTCATGTTCCACAGGAAGATGAGATTTTTCTAGATTATATGAGGAAGAAAGAAAAGAAGAGGAAAAAAAGGAAATGGTGGTGTTTTTGAATTCCTTTACCTCAAACAATATACTAGAAGTTTTAACCTGGAAAAATAAAAAAAAATTGTAGCATTAATTTTTTTTTTAAAAGATCTTGAGGCACCTAGGTACCTTTGCCCTAGGCGATTAGGCTATTGCCCAGCACCTAGGTGGGAGCCTAAGGATGCTTTTGACTACACTGTAATCTACTCACTGCACCGCAACTTTAGTTTGTCATATGTGCTATAGATAGTCAATTTTAGATTATCAGAGAACAGTCTTTGTTACATATTAAAAATGTTGCATGCTATACTGCATTGTTGGATTGTTAACTGTCCAGTTTTGACAGTTCATATGATTCCAGAAGATGGTCTACAATTGGATGATTGGCCATGCTTTATAATTTGATTGGCCTTTACTTTAATTTCAGCTTAATGAATCACTTCTTTTATTTCATTACAGGTTTTGCTACACCAATGTAACAAGGCTGGACTAGTGATACCGTGATGGGATCTGCGGGATAAATGAACTCAGTTTTGTAATCAGGGGTATTTACCCGTTGAAGAATATATTTCTAGCTTCAGAAGCGATGTTGCTTGTCTGAGTATTTCATCCAGAAAAAATTTTGGAGGATGCTATGGTTGCTGGCTTTTCTAGTCAAAATTATCAGTTGCTATACTCATCCAAGAATAAAATTCATGTCCACTTAGTTTTTTTCATGCACATGTAGAAAGGACAACAGTTAAATTTACTGAGGAATGAAATTTGATCTGCAAACTTTATACTATTTATTTTAGTATGAAAGAGGTGCAAATTTCAGAACATAATGTCCGATGCAATTTAGCCTTTTCCTTGGCAGAAAGCTCAAGGGCAGTTGCTATTGGGGTTGGAGTTGGTCTTTCCACAAAGTTCGAAGTGACTATAATGCTGGTAAATGTTGCATGGATCCTTCAAGGGTTAGTGATATAGGTTGAGTATGGCAGACGATGTAAGTTCTACTTGCTACTGGCTCCTGAATTTTTTGTTGTTGCAAGAACAGAAAGTAATATAGAATTGTTAAAGAACGAAGAACAACTAATTGCATATGAATTTAGAGACTATTTGAAATGGTGAGGAGAAAGGTATACTTGTGTTCATTTATTGGCATGGAAAATAATCTAGTCAGCTAGGGGGATTTACCTACACAGTTATTTCGAATTAGAACACTGAAATTTCCAAACTACTTGCTCATGAAGTGTACCACCTTTTCCAATTTATAGTCATTCTGATAATGTATGAAATGGTTGACATCGAACACGGAGATGCGATCAACGTTCATCTTTCGTTAATCCTTAAACTTACCATAGGTCTCTATTTAGAATTTCATATAAATCAAAGGCCCAATATCAGCATCATAAGAAGCGTTGAGGCCAAATTTTCAATTAAGAGAAGATCGTCCGTTGAACAAAAAAAACTCCACCTTCTACGATATGATTCTCACTGACATAGACTTCCATCGAATGAGCCGGCCTCTTTTGGTTATTGACTCGTAACGAACACGGTTTACGTTTTATAGTTTCCCGCTTCTGACAATTTTATTTAAAACTATCAGACACGAACTTTAAAGTTTAAATTGAATACCGTCCTCTCATAAAGATTTTTGCCATTACCTATATCATCCTTTTAAGTTTTAAAGTTCGTTATTCTTGTTAAAAGATTTAGAAGGTTAATATAACTTTCACAGCCTGATTTAGTTGAAGTTGTAGTAAGAGACAATGATAGATGTAGCTGGCCTCCGGTGAGCCGCTCTAAGCAAATGCTGGGCCAGCACTGTACAACTTTGAATTAGTACGAACTCGTTTTCTGAGATTATGATAAGAAGGTGAATGCCCAAACGAAAATTTTTGTTAAGTACCTAATTCAAATGACTTGCTCTTAATTGAGTAGTTTTTGAATCGAACAGATTCAAATGACTTGCTCTTAATTCTTGATTTAGCTTGTTTGTAACTCGGTTTTCATTCTATTTTTGCAGGTTATTGTTAATTAGCATAAACTGTTTTATTCGTATTACTTGTTTACTTAACAATATGCTTTAAGCTAAGATTGTCATTCCCGCACCTCGATCTCGGTGCTTGCATTGCGGCTTAGTCTTCCATGATTTTACAAAGAAAAGATAATTAGAACGCTGGGCCAGTGACCCTCTCAAGGTGCAACGCTCACTAATGGGAAGCTATGCAATCAGGGGGAATCAGGCCTTTGAATGGTGACCTTACCATGTCGCTCAACCATTTGGGCAGTTCACTTTGGTTGTCAAAGAAGATGAAGGCATCCAAAGGCAAAAAGCAACTCAACAGAGTCCATGTACACCAGAACAAACCAGTGGTGCTAAAGCACAGAAAGCTCCACGGTAAGCGTGTTAAACTGAAGACAGCCACATTCAAATCGAACGCCCTTATATTGATTTTAGTGACTCTTCGCCCACATTCAAATCGAAGACAGCACAACTTATATCTACTGTCCAATTGGAACTTCAATTTTTTCACATATGCCTGTGTTTAAGGAGCTCATTACTATGTAAGGGGCATCTTGATCAGTTTTAAAAAGAGGCATTTCTGTTATTTTGTCCAAAGAAAGCTTTTTCCCTTTCTGTGTTTAGAACTTAAGTTCTCTTTTTTTTTTTTCAAAATAAAGGGGCATTGTGGTAGTCTCACATATCCGGCCACGAGCACATAACCTTCTCCGTTGTATTTAGGTTATGTTCTTCATAATTAACCTAGCAAAAACCTTTAACTTGGGTTAGGTTCACACTCCCAAAACATGAACTAACTTAAACCTCGCCCTTCACCTGTATGGAGAAGAACCCTAGCTAAGTAAAGTTTCATGTTATATCTATGTGATGTAAAAGAGGGTAGACACGATATGCAAGTTGAAGCATAGTTGAAACATCACCCCCAAAGCACCTAAAGCAGACTCATACTTGAAGGGATAAGGGGAGGAGGGAAAGAGTCTTCAGATCACTTGTTGGATAGTAGGTTTAAATCCTCCTCCTAGCATCTAACCAACCGTATCATGAAAGCACTTGATGGCTTTAATCCGTGATGCCAATAGTATGGCATTATTGCCAGCTCTTTTCACTAAGATCAAAGATGCATGAGCTGATAAATTATCCTTTTGCCTTATGAAACCAGTCCGTTGTTCTGATGTGGATTTGAGTCTGTTATTCCTTTTATTTATGGATCTCAAGTCAGACAGGATGGGGGACTGATTTGTGATTCGCAAGTTTCATGACAACAAATATTACAATGCTAAATATAGCATAATCCTTGCATTTTCCATACATAGGGCTTTATAGCCTTGTAATAAATCAAGGATATAAAAAACTAGGAATATATAATATCCTAAGTTCTTACATCACCTCAATCTAAGATTATGAGGAAATCAAAAACTTTGGCTGACATGAAATGAGCTGAAAAGGAAAATGATAAAGATTGGGGACTGGACTGTGGGGTTCCTTGGGGTAAATGGAACTGTTCTCTCCAAGAACAGATTGGAGTTTATATCGTCTTCCGCAGGAAAAAGGATAAAAAGGCGTTGCTGGGCTGGTTAAGGCACAGCCAGGGGACATTACCTATGGCATCAACCGATGAGAAATGTTTGAAAGCAGTGGACAGCAGGTGGAATGCTTCCATTCCTGCCATCTTTCAATGTAACAACAGAAGATGGCTACGTTATCTTCACAGAGTTTCAACTGGTATACACAACCTGCAAGCCCAATTTTGTTTCTTTATGGCTGCAGTCCACAACAAATAGAATTCAACTGTGATTTTCCGGTACCAGAGGTCTGCAATTTTGTTGCTAACCCACCGGAAATCCCTCTCATTTAATGAAATGAACATGAAATGGGGATGATGTGTGGCTGTTTTTTGTGGGTTTGTGTTACCTTAGAGACCTATGCCTTCCATTTTGTTGTGAAGTAAATGTCTGCTTTTTGCTAATAAAGGATGAAGCCAAGTGCAATTTTTGCTGTACGTAATCGTTGTCAATAGTCAGTGTCGGGCTGCATCATGAGAGACTTCGTTTAATTGGAGATGAAGCCCCAAACTAAACTTAGGGAAAACCACTTTCGGCATAAACCCCTAACACCATACCTTTAAATTTTCAAAATTTCTGCTTATTTCGGGGCTTAAGTGGACCTCCAACATCAAAGCGTGAGAGTGACCATGGAATTCAAGCCTTGGACCCTTTGAGCGTGAAGCTGTTGTGCTCCGATTACTAGCTTTATCACTAGATTTAAATCCATCCCATAGCAAATCTCATATTTGAGAATATAAATAAAAATGACCGCTCTGCTTATTACCAAAGAAACAGTTTTCTGCAGTAAATAAAATGGTTATTGCTAGAGGACATAAAGTGCATTTTAACTGCCAACACATGCTCATGTTGCAGCGTCCACCCTTATGTGAAAGTGAACCAAGGAGTAACTAAGGACAGAGGCCGTTCAGTACAGCTTTGGGAAGTCATTTGCATCACTCTTATTGAAAAATAGGGAAGTACAAGCTAAGTCATGCAGTGGACTAAAATATTGCTACAATACGTCTTAACATAGTGTTGATCGAGTAACTAATAGAAGCGGGGCTTCCAATTTGAGCTTCAAAGGGGTATAATATCATAAAATGTTGCTTTGATATTCATTGGTTAAACAAAGATATGATATCCCAGTATTCTTAATTTCTGTGGCTGTTCAATTGAAAGAACAAAGGCATGAGACTAACTTTCACAGAAACATGCTAGCTCTAATTCACATGAGCAGGGTCGCCCAGGATAACAAGCAATGTTGTAGCCAACTGCTGAACATCAGATCTGAATGTTGCGATCCGCTGCTGATGATGACGACCATAATATAATAATAATAGTTCTAACTATTTAAAGTCATCCGGTCATCTAATCAATGTCTTTCATTAGAAATTGATAGATGGTTAAGAAAAAAAATAAAAAAAACTGTGAATTAATAGCACAAGATGAAAATTTCCATAATCTTTTTCTTGTTTTTTCTCTCAACCATTTATTATGACGAATCTTAGGTGGTTCTGAGTAGATGGGGGATGATTGTGACAAGTCAAATCACCATTCAAATGGTTTATATATAAATATATAATAAATAAATAAATAAGTAGGCCTCCAACCATCAAAGAGGGACTCTTAGTCTCTCCCTACCATTGTCAGCACGATCCGCCTGGCAGGCCAGGTAGCTGTTCGCGACTCTGTTGAAGCAGTAAGCCTCTCTCGCTCTTTTGTCTCTGTCTGCTCCCACCTTCTCCAGTGCAGAACTCACCATTAATTTCCTTGTGCGTCGTTCTGCAGCTGGGAGGGCCAGTTTATTCCGTGCCGGTGAGGAGAAGAGACGCGACTACGGCCAACCAGAACGCTGCCAACACCCAGCTCCCGGGTTTCAACGAAAGCCTCGACGCCATCACCGACAAGTTTACTGCCAAGGGCTTCACTCAGAGGGAGATGGTGGCGCTCTCAGGCGCACACACGGTGGGTCAAGGGCCCAATGCTTCACGTTCAGGGACAGGATCTACGGGGAGTCCAACATCAACGCCACATTCCAAGCTACCAGGCAGCAAAGCTGCCCATGAACAGCCGGCCAGGGAGACGGAAACTTGGCTCCGCTGGACGACAGCACCTCCAACACCTTCGACAACGTCTACTTCCAGGGGCTCATCAACAGAAGGGGGCTCCTCCACTCCGACCAGGTTCTCTTCAACGGCGGCGCCACCGACTCCATCGTCACCACCTACAGCGACGATGCCAACACCTTCAGCAATGACTTCGCCAACGCCATGATCAAGATGGGAAACCTCAGCCCGCTCACCGGAGCCCAAGGTCAAGTGAGGCTCAATTGCAGGAGCGTCAACTAAAACCAACATGATGGGATGTATGGAACTCTTTAGTCACCCTAATAGCAGTTAAGTTATGTTCCTGAAAAAGAATGCTCCGGCAGGCTGAAGGTGTGCTCTGTGCTGCCATTTTCTTCGTTCTCCCTCTTGGTGGTGCTTGACATGGTATCTCGACTGCACCATTGTACTGTTATGCATTTTCTGCGGTTTCGTGTTCTTGCTTCTCTGATTTGAGGAGCTTCCCTTGCCAACAACAGATCTTCTGCAGAATACAACTACTGAAAATTATGTCAGCACATCAATTTTACTTTTGGTTTCAGTAAAATTAAAAAAGTAATGCAATAAAATTTGAATCATGCCGCTGCCGATTCAATCGACGCTTTGTCATGGTTTCCATAGTGGACGCTTAACTTTCGTCCACCCTTGTCAAGTTTTATGAATCTTATATCGAACCAATAGTTTGGTTTTCCAGCACAATTCATCGCCAAGGATAAGGACCGATTGCATTAAAAGAAACTGAGTTGCCAAAATTTACAGAAGAAGAAGTTTAATGAATTTATCTTTGGGTTTAAGATCATAATTCATTTACAGTCAGGAACTAAGTTGGTGACCCAGTTCCAAGCTATGTTGCTAATATCATGAGTTACCAAACTCTGCCGACAATCAACGCCTAGTGAGAAACTAAAATCAAACAAGACTCTCCTAGAATTGATGCAAGGTCTGATTCAATTGACTTAACGTTTCCATGCTTTTGTTTCTCAACTTTTTTTTTTTGTTACTATCCAATTTTTCTAAATAAAATATTAATTTTTAATTCTGAATTTGAATAGACCAGTTTCGGTACTCAATTTGACTAGTGGCAGAAGCACATGTGGACTTGGGGGTGCAGTTGCCCACACATTTTCACGAAAACTATCTATTTTGTATAAATTGGTTGTTTGCAAACATGTGCTTGTTCTTGGCGGGTTAAGTGTTTGTTCAATTGTTGTTCCTCAACCAAAAATTTGTGATTCTGCCGCCAGTTTTGGCAATAATAGAATGAGATCTACTCATAATGAACCTTATGGGAAGAGGGATTTGGGTCCATACAAGTTCTATCACTCTCTCCATAACATTACTGCTCTTACTTTGGACGCTCAGCCGTTCTTAGTTCAGCAGCTTCTAATAATGCAAAGCTGGTCAGATATGCTGTACTTGTGCATGAAAATAGTACGGTTAATGACAAAAATGCTCTTGTTTGAATAATTTTTTTTTCTTTTGTACGGGCAAGAAGGAAATCGGCAAAAGTGAAGACTCAAAAGGACATTTATTTTTCTAGAATTTCAGAAATCTCTCTTTTTTTCTTTTGGCGTATGTATGTTACGTGCACCGACCCCACAACTCAAACTCTAAATAATGATCACAGGTTCTAAATTTAAACATGGCCAAATATTTCACTTTCTAAACTATCTTACCATCATTTTTCATTAGTTTTTTGAAACAATCGCCAATTTAATGGTAAATCAAAACTATCTTACCATCATTTTTCATTAGTTTTTTGGGTTTGAGTTTTAAAACTCATGCAAAGCAAATCACTTAAATGCTAGTCCTTCAAAACTTATCCCTTAGGGGATGGCACAATGGTCGAACTTGAAACTCTAGGCAGTCTGTTATTGCTTTGGACTTTCGTGGTGTCAACTTTCTGTACTGCAAAACATATGCAAAGTAAAGCATAGCGGGGATGCCGTCCAAGGCAATGAAAGTAGCCCTGGGGAGGAAGGGAGAGGAGGTTCCGCAATCACTTGAGCATTGGAAAAGTATTCAGTCAGAGCCAGCCATCAGGAACGGACAAAGTGATAAGGAACTAATGATAATGATCTATATGGACAAAGGTCGAAAGTTCACGCCATTAAATATGCCTGGGAAATGAGCCATCCAGTTCATCGACTTTTTTTTTAGTAGTCTGAACTTGGTTTGTGCCCGTCACAAGCCGATTAAGACAACGCCATTTACCGGCGAATTTGGCTTGTTTTGCGTTGTCTCCCGTAATCATGGTTGGCCTATTACTATTACTGGTGGAGCCTACAAGTCCCAAGCAACGTTTAATCATGAACCATAAGTTGTTTTTATCACTAGTGTCACAGATGTGGTGAGAATTTAAAAAATCTCATGAGGAATTTTATTGCGATTTTCCCCAGAGATTTTTAATATTTTTTTTGAATTGATTAAAGTTTTCATTATTTTAAAAATTTTTAATTTTAAAAAAATTGTCGAGATTTGCTAGAAAAGACTCGAGAAATGAAATTTTTTAGAGAACGATATTTGTAACAAAGGTTTTGGCCCATGTACACATAACACTTACACATATTTAGAAATAAGAAATAAAAATAACAAAAGAATTAAAACGCAAGAAATAAAAAGACAGGTATGCAGTTTTTCTAAAAAATAGGGTTCCAGTTATATAAGGACCAGCAAATTAAATATGAAGATTATGAGGAACAGTGTGAGACAACTTGAACAATCACACAACTGACAAACTATCACGTTAAAAGCATTTATATTTTTGGGGTTAAAAGTGGATGATAGCATTGCTCTCTAGGATATTTAATATGCCTTCCGTCCCATGGATGCCAAAAATATTTTAAGATGTTTTTCTTGTAAACTCGATCATACAAACAGATGCAAAATATATGAAAATATAAGAATAGATGTAACATCTTTCAAGATTCTATTCTCGTGAAAATTAGATTTTATGATCTGAAAAGGCTGAGAGTTAAAGTTACATATCACTTTCTCTCGAGTCATACAAGTGCTAAGGTTGGTGCTTGCGTCAATAAGGTTGGGATATATATATACATATATATATATAAACAGCACTAGATCTGCTTAGGAACCAGGAGGCACTAATAAGAGAGAGAGAGAGAGAGAGAGAGAGAGAGAGAGAAATGGAATTTGTGTTGAAAAATTGAAAATTAAGTTACTTAATCAATATAAAAGTTGGTGAAAACCAGACCACTTGGGTAAGAGACAAAAACAAGAGCCATAAAATTAATTATTAAAATAACTTGTTATAATTTAACCTTATAGATATAGTCTTAAGAGCAATTTGACGAGAAACATATATTAAGTTAGTTGTTTTTTTAGTTAAATAATATTTTTTGATAATAAAAAATGAACGTCTCTTATAACATCAAAATTTTGATAGTAGAAAGATCAATTGTTTCATAACTTAAAATAAAACATGATCGATATTAAATCAGTTGTTTCATAACTCTAATACTTTTTTCATCGGTTTAATTTTGGCTTTTCTTTTAAAACAAGGTAAACGAATGAACCAAAAATTATTAAAATCTTTTCTGAATATATTTCCCCTTTTTATGTTGATTATAGTACGTGGATTTCATATATTTTGTTTTATTTTCGTTGTGACATCGAGTTCTACTATATTTTAGAAATTTTGGGCTTCACCAGACGTCTATTGATTATTCATGGCATAATAGAAAGGATGACACTAATGATAGGACAATCTTTACATGTCATATAGTTTCATGTCTAATTTCCAAAAGAAAAAAAAAATCCTTAATCACTAGTTTGTTTACCCAAACATCACCTAAGACTGCTTCTGGAATTTTTGAATTTCTGATAATAAAAAAAAAATTAAGTGGGTTTTAACCAAGCAAAAATGCATGAATTTATTAGTGGCAATGAGACGAAACAAATATACAAATCGCATATAAGTTAAAAAAGAAAGCAGTAAATCAATGCCATATGCTGGAGGCGATAGGGATCTTTAATTTAATTGTACAACTGATCGAAATTCTATAATATAAAATTCTAGACATTCTAAACCGCCAAATTGTTTGTTTTTGTAAATCCTTTAAAGAGTTTTTGCAAGTTTTGTTGACATACCAAAATAATACAATACGATTTTGCAAGTTTTGTTGACATACCAAAATAATACAATACGATTTGATGTTCATTTCTCGATACCTTTCTAAATTTTAGAGAATGTAGGCGATTAAAGTGTCAAGAGCTTGACAACAATACCCAAAAATTTGATTTCCAGATTGCTCCGAATCAGATCCGGACTGTCTAGAGTGCGGCGGTTACTCAGAGAACACGTAATGGGGAGAGAGTCTTTTCCAGTACCGACACTGGAAATCTCTAGATCGATCTCCTTCCTTCCACATTCTTCTTGACTGGTTTCTGCTTTTCTGTTGGTCGCCATGGCCATTAGAGAGACCAAAGGAATCAGGGGACGAGTCTAGATAGATGAACCCCCACCATCTCCATCTCCCCCTATAAATACCTCGACCGAGCTTTTGGGGAGGCATCAGTTTGGTGTTTCTGCGCGTATTGAACAAGTTAAACTATCAGGTCTCGTTTTCGCTGTGTCTCTCAAGTGCTTCTGATTTGAAGGCAGAAGGTGGGTGGTGACGGGAAGATGAAGAGGGCATCTTTCTTGGTGTTGTTAATCGCGTCGTTGGTGGTGGGGGTGGCCTTCCTGCCGCAGAAGGCGAGCGCCCTGCTGCCCTACAGTAGGCTATGGGACATGATGATTCCTCAGGAAGCCGTGGATCCCTTCAAGATCCTGGAGCATTCCCCTATTACAATTCCCAAGTCTCTGGATGCGACCTTGACCCTTGCTCGGTCCGATTGGAAGGAAACGTCTCATGCTCATCTCATAACCCTCGACGTTCCTGGTACGTATCATCTTCTTCGCGCCCTCTAATCTTTCGTTGGTCCCTGTTCTTTTGTTGTTTTGCAGTTGTTATCCCTCTTTGAACAATTGAACTCCAAAAAATGGAAGAATAGGAGATTGGTGCTTTATCTCTCTCGTTCTCTTGGTTTTTTGAATTGGAATGAATGATTTCTCCAATAGTAGTGCTGAAGGAGAGATATGTTGGGGAATGGAATTGCAGGGGTGAAGAAGGAGGACATAAAGATTGAGGTAGAGGAGGGAAGGGTACTGAGGATCAGCGGGGAGAGGAAAGGGGAGGAGGAGAAGGAGGCGGAAGGCGACAAGTGGCACCGTGGGGAGAGGCCCGTCGGCAAGTTCTGGCGGCAGTTCCGGCTGCCCTTCAATGCGAACTTGGATGCCGTCAAGGCGCACCTGGAGAATGGAGTTCTGAAGGTAACCATCCCCAAGCTGGCGGAAGGGAAGGGTAGACAGCCTAAGGTCATTGACATCGTGGAAAATCGGTCTGCCGGCGATATCAGTGCTTCCAAGGCCGACCTGAAATGAAACCGCTAGCAGAGGTTGCTCTGCTACAGCCTCCTAGAGTCTCACCCACCGTTCTGTTCGTCCTGAGTTAGTTGTAGTGTATATGAAGCAGAATGTTTCGTGTAATTGAGCTACTTTGGTGCATAAGAATAAATAAAAAGGTTCTTGGTTTTGCTGGATAAACTATTCATCTCTGTCCCGACTACTCTTTTTCCGTCTTCTGTTTTGGTTTTATGTGGCATCTAAGGGTGTTCGCAAACCAATTTTGGACCTAGCTGGGCTTGCTCGAACTTGACTACCGAAAGACTCAGCCCAAAGGCGAACTCGAACTACATCTAAGTCAATCTAAGAGAGCTCGAGCTCATTTCAGCTAAATTAGCTCGAGCTAAAAGCTCGAAGCCTGAGTTTAGCCAAGCTTTATAACTTCACAGCACCTTACTTGAACAACAATACTTACAGGGATAGGGATGATCGAGTGGAAGGCCCTTTTATGTTACCTTTTAGAAGAGTTTACTCCACTCCAACCTCGGCTCGTTCTCGGTCGAGTTGAGATCGAGTAGCATGATCCATTTTGCCGCATCTTTTTATGTTCACCTCTCACAGGTGTTTACTCCAATCTCAGCTCTTTCTTGAGTCGAGTTTAGCCAAGCTGGGATCGAGTAGCTCGATCTATTTTGCATCTGAGTTTACCTCTTACAAGTGTTTACTCAAGCCCAACCTCCGGCCAGTCTAAAGTCAAGTTTAGACAAGTTGAACGAGTATGTCGATCCATTTTGCTTTGACTTATGCTTTTTTCTCTTATAAGTGTTTAAGCCTTGGCTCCTTCTCGAGTCGAGTTTAGCCAAGTTGAGACTGTGCAGCTCGATCCATTTTGCTGCATCTTTATGTTTACCTCTTTAGAAGAGTTTACTCGAGCCCAATCTCGGCTCATTCTTGGAGTCAAGTTTAGACATGTTGAGATCGAGTAGCTTGATCCATTTTGCTGTGTCTTTATATTTACTTCTTAGAACTCATGAGAGCTCGCGTTGGAGTCGAACAGAACTTAGCTCAACTCTAGCTCATTTAGCTGGATAAAACGTAAGGTTGAGTCCGGTCTCATGGTAAAAGAGAAATGTACCCAAGGAAGGGTCAATGGTAAAATAAAAAAAGTGATGAAGTTGAAAATCATTCGTTACGACCGAAGTAGAGTATTCAGGTGATCAATCTGGGACAAAGGAAAAAGAGACAATAATAGGACAATCTTTCTCTCTCATGAGAAAGTTAAACTATTCAACTTGTCATAGTTTTAGGGGCAAAAAATTACTTTTACCGCTTAGTTTGTAACAGAAAACTTCACCAAAGCCGAAAGGGTCACCTGTACTTTTAAATTAACAACAAGAAACTTGAGTAGGCCTGGGCGTCGGGCCTGCAGTACCCTGCCCGCTTGGGCCAAGGTCCGGGCTGGGAAAACTGGGTCCCCTTCCGGGCCCAGGCCAGATGACCTAGGTTAGGTCCCGCTCCCCTCCATCTCCTGCTCCATTCGTTCCGTCGCCGACTATCGTTCCCGAAGAGAAACGTCTTCTAGAGGTAGAGAAAAAAAAAAAAGAAAAGCAAATGGATTTCTCCTAGGAACCGAATCTGAGAGGCAAATGGATCGAGTTGAGTATGCTCTTCTCCTTCCGACGCAGCTGCTCCTTCTTCCTCTTTCCTCTTCTTCTACTCCACCCATTTTGTCGCCTGATATTTCTTAAGCAGCCAGGGCTTCGGGTCATCACCCATGAAGACAGAACCGGAGGAGCGATTGCACGGGCTCTAGATCTGAATGGGAGAAGGAGAACAGCCGTACCTTTTGGAAGTTGGGCGTCTCTTCCTTCTTCTCTTGTTCGGCCTCCCTACTATGTTCCTTATTCTCTTGTTCCACATCCTTTTTGTTCTATGCGGGTGAGGACATTGGAATCCATCCTACTTGGACATTGGAATCCATCCTGTTCTATTGGGTGAGGAGATTGGACTCCATCCTACTTGGTATTTATAGTCTTAAGCCCAACTAAATTAATAAGTTGAGATCCCTTTGACGTTTTTATTATTAGCTTGCCAATTTGCATGTCAAATTTAGATGAAAATAACAAATATGGGTGTGGTTTAGACCATAGTCATAAAAATAACAAATATGCTGTTTTATTTTTATTTGTTGCTCATTCATTTAGTTTTTTTATGTTGGTATTATTAGTTTTTAACATATTTAAATTTTCCCTAATTTTTATGTTGTGAAATAGCTTCTGATTTTTGTGCATATATTTTTTTAAGAAATTGATTTTTATCCTAGATAAATTTCCTGAGAAAGCATCGAAATCCCAGAGGGACACTCACTAGACGTCGGTGGTCATACATGAGTCTCTCTCTCTTGGCCATTGTCCATTGATATTTTTTATGTACAGGAGTGTATTCCCAAAACAACGAAGAAAAAATAACAAAATAAGAGAAGAATGAAACTGCTCTCAGCAGCTACTACTGTACATAAAAAAGAGAGAGAGAGACAAACTCATGTATGGCCACCGATGTCTAGTGAGTATTGTCATTAAAGTAGATGAAAAACCACTTAAAACACATCTTTTTCATTTTGGCTTTTTTCTAAAAATGGTGGGTTTTTAAGTTTAAAATCACCGACTTACTTTTTTGTGTTTTATGCATATTTAAAAATAACAAACACACACACACAATTTTTATGACTACAGTCTAAACCACATCCATATTTGTTATTTTCATCTAAATCTAATGTGCAAATTGACAAGTTAGTAATAAAAACGGCGAAGGCATCTACACTTATTAATTTAGTTATAATGGCTTAAGACTATAAATACCGAGCCTCAGGGAGTCCAATGTCCTCACCTCAATAGAAGAGAAAGAAAAGAAACCTTAGACTTCTTCAAACATTTCTTTCTTTCAAAGAAATAGATGAATATTGACATCGGCTCCATTGCAAAAATGAAGCCCCCCTGAAGCCATTCATCCAGTAGAGTGGGTTCATAGTAAATATAGGGTTCTTCCTAAAAGATACCCTTAAATGTCATCGGGAAAGATGGTGAGGTGGCAAAGAGCCCTATTAGTAGAAAATTTGTGATGTTAGTCATAAGGAGCAACTGGCCTACAATACCCTCCACGTAGACATGGATATGGATCCCGAGGCTGTAGAGAAGGTGAAAGCTGAGGTTGTTAGAACCATTATGAGCAGGATGGAAGTGGTCAGGAATGACAACTCATCTCTTTGGACCGTCTTTATGGAGATCCATGTAGAATGTAAGATGGAGATAAGTGATGAAGAGGCTGGTAATCCTCTTATTAGGTTTAGTTTGACTTAGGAGTGAAAACCTAACAGTAAGTATCATCTGTCATTCTTCATCTAGGTCGGCCTGCCAGTCCCACTGACCCCAGTCGCTCCTCCCGCCGGCACTGTCCCTATCGGTCTGCACGCCGGATAAACGCGATCGTTCATATCCGAAGATTTATCCACTCCCAACCACAAAATCACAGGCTGGTATCTTGGAAAACCGCAGGGGAAGTCAGGAAACCACCTCTCCCTCTCACTGCTGCTCCGTTGAGTGACGAAGAGGAGAGAGAGAAAGGGGAAGAAGGGAATATGCAACAGAAAGTGGGGGGAGAAGGTGCGAGTGGTCTTCGTTTAGCGACAGCCGTTATGCAACCGCAACCATCGCCGATCCTTCCACTTTACCTACTCTCTAACTTTAACCCCCATTCCCAATAATTGGAACTCTTAGATTTTCAGCTTTTTTCTGAAAATTTTTCCCTCTTATAATTTATTTTATAAGCAGCCCGATTGCAGATTATATTAAACAGATTTGGATTCAATTGGAAGTTGAAGTTGGATCCAAATTACCAAATTTTTCATAATTTTAGTGTAACTGGTGGGCGGCCGGAGGTGGCAATAAATGTTTAATTTGGTTAATGGGACGCAGTGAGTAATATGCGGCGGTACATCTGATTCATTTATATATAATTTTTTGTTCTTTGATATCAATTCCAAGGATCCATACTGATTCAAAGGACACTTCCATCTATAAGAAATTAGAAGCCTGATCTCATGCGTTCTTAGTTTTCTTCTTCCAATTGAATGCAAATCTGTTTAATATAATCTGCAATCAGGCTGCCTATAAAATAAATTATAAGAAAAAAAGCTGAAAATCAAATTCTTGAAGAATTTAATCGTAAGAGTTCCAATTATTTAGAATGGGGTTTAAAGTTAGAGAGTAGGTAAAATGGAAGGATCGGCGATGGTTGTGCAGCGGCTGTCGCTAAACGAAGACCACTTGCACCTTCTCCCCCACTTTCCGTTACATATTCCCTTCTTCCCCTTTCTCCTCTCTCCTCTCCTTCCCTCTTCGTCACTCAACTGGGCAGAAATGAGATGGGGAGGTGGTTTCCTGACTTCCCTTGCGGTTTTCAGAGATAGCGGTTTTCGGAGTTACCATCGTGAAATTTCGTGGCTGGGAGTGGATAAATCTTCGGATATGAACGATTGCGTTTATCCGGCATCCAGACCGATGGGGGCGGCACATACGGGAGGTGCGGCTGGGGTCGGTGGGCAGGGGCGGAGTCAGAATTTTTTTCAAGGATTGGCCAAACGGTTCGTGGGTCAGGCCAAATTAAAAAAAAATTGATTTTTTCAATATAATTTTTTTTTTCCTGTGCTCACCCGGGCGATGGCCCAGGGAGCCTCCTGCTCCCGCCGCCCCTATCGGTGGGACTGGCAGGCCGACCTACATGAAGAATGACGACGATACTTACTACTAGGTTATTCACTCTTTAAGTCAAACAAAGCGTACGAAGAGGATTACCAGCCTCTTCTTCACTTATCTCTATCGTGCATTTACATGGATTTCTATAAAGACGGTCCAAAGATATGGGTTGTCATTTTGACCACTTCCATCTTGCTCATAATGGTTCTAGCAACTTCAGCTTTTGCCTTCTCTGCAGCCTCGAGATCCATATCCATGTCAACATGGAGGGTATTGTAGCTCAGTTGCTCTGCATAACTAACATCACAATTGCATAGAATACCCGGTAACGATCTTTTGCTCATAGCAGCATTGGCTCTTTGTCACCTCACCATCTTCCCCGATGACGTTCAATGTATCTTTCAAGCAATGGAGCCCCTCACTTCAATCTCCAACTCTCTCTTTGAAAGAAATAAATGGTTGGTAGAAGAAGTCAAATGTTTCTTTTTTTTCTCCTTCTATCGAGGTCAGAACATTGGACTCCCTTAACAAATATGGATGTTGTTTAGACCGTAGTCATAAAAATTGTGTGCGTGTGTGTGTTTGTTATTTTTAAATATGCATAAAACACAAAAAATAACTCAGTGATTTTTAAGTTTAAAACCCCACAATTTTTTATAAAAAGCCAAAATGAAAAAGATGTATTTTACGTGATTTTTCATCTACTTTAATGACAAATTGCTTGTTTTCAATTCTTTTTATTTTTATTGGTTGCTTATTCATTTAGTTTTTTTATGTTGGGACTATTAGTTTCCTACATATTTAAATTTTCTCTAACTTTCCTAATTTTTATTTTGTGAAATAGCTTCTGATTTCTGTGCATATGTTTTTTTTTAAGAAATCTATTTTAATCCTAGATAAATTTCCTTAGACAACATCGAAATCCTAGTAAGGACACTTACTAGACGTCGGTGGCCATACATGAGTCTCTCTCTCTCTCTTGGCCATTGTCCATTGATATTTTTTATGTATAGTGGCTGCATGAGAGCAGTCCCATTCTTCCCTTGTTTCTTATTTTTTCCTTGTTGTTTGCCGAACACACTGCTAATAGAGAAACCTTTTGAATGCTTTTCCCAGTCTAAGTGCTAGCGGATGGTACCTTCCTAGATTTTCTTTTCGTTTGGTATTTCTAGGTTCTCCTCTGCATCGACTTCATGTTTAGTGTATCTTCTTTTTAGCATCTGGATTTAGTCTCTACATTTTGTTTGGGTGGAGATGATGACGGTTTTGCCTTGTTTCATTGAGATAAATTCCAAATGTTTCTTTTACATTCTTATTATGATTGAGGTTTCTTTTTTTTTTTTTCTACATAAACTTAAAAAGTCCCTAAATTCCCTGTTTTATCTAGAAAGATATTGAAGTTTAGGAATGCAAGCTACAATATGCAATTTTTTCTTACAATTATGTTTAAGAATGTGACAACCAAATTTTACAGCAAGAAGATGGACCTACAAGATTCAAGATTTTTTGTCCAATCAAAAGGTAACTGGTAATTTAAGTCAGTAGTGGTGCCAACTGCATTAGGTTTGGGTTAAGACATTAAAGATTCTTTTCCCAATTTGGAAAGGAGCAGATTCTCACACGGCGTCAGTGTCTTCGAAGTGAATATGCACTAAAATTTGACCTCAATGTAGTGAATGTGCAATTGGTAGTAGAAATGCACCAAGTTTCGAGAGAACTAGATTAAAAAAAAAAAAAAAAAGAGGCCGATTAAATCATTAGTTATATGTTGGTCATGTCCTGCTCATTTATTAGTACAAGTTTCATATTTCATGTTTTGAAGGAGTTGGCAAATTTTCTGGTCTTACTTTGGCACTACTTTTCATCAATTGAGTTCAGATTATCAAATTACTGCTTTTGATTAACCGATATTTGACATTGTTTCCACACAAAACACATACCATACAAAAATGACGGATGCTGGTGGAAAACAAAGTTTTATTTGGCCAAGCTAAATCAGCGGGGTTGTTCATCATGGTCCATGGAGTAGGCCTGGGCGTCGGGCCGGCCCGGCCCGGCCCGATTGGGCCCGGGCTTGGGCCGGGAAAAACGTGGCCCGGGCCGGGCCCGGGCCGGGCCCGGGCCCGATAAACCGGCCCGGCAGCAGTCCCGGGCCGGGACCGGGTCCAATAGGGCGGCCCGGCGGCGGCCCGCCCGGCCCGACTCCCTCTCCCTCTCTGCGCTGCCCGACTCCCTTCCCCTTCCGTTCTCCCTTTCCCGTCTTCTCCGCTCCCATCCCCCTCTCCCGCTCCCCCTCTGTTCCCTGTCCCGTCTCCCCCTCTGCCATCTCCTATCTCCCTCCCCGGCTCCCCCTCTGTTCCCTCTCCCGTCTCCCCCTCTGCATCCTCTTCTGTCTCCCAGCCCAGCTAGTCTCCACCCACCTGTATGTGGGAGCTGGTGCTGCAGAAGATGAAGGGGACAATCCTGCCTTTGATTCCATCGTCCACAACTCAAACAGCCTGCAGACAAATCACCCGCATCTCTAGTCAACTACGGCGCCGCTGCAGGCTGCAGCAAATGTCAACACAATGGTGTCTTCCTGCTCTAGAAATCTAAGTAAACCCGGTTTTCTGCATCAAGTTCATTTACTTCGTTATCATCCCTTTCGCCCCGTCTCCCCCTTCCTTTCTCCCTCTCCCTCTCCCGTCTCCCCCTTCCTTTCTCCCTCTCCCTCTCCCCGACTCCGTCTCCCGTCTTCTCCGCTCCCATCCCCCTCCCCGGCTCCCCCTTCATTTCTCCCTCTCCTGTCTCCCCCTTCCTTTCTCCATCTCCCGTTTCCCCCTCTGGTTCCCTCTCCCATCTCCCGTCTTCTCCGCTCCCGTCTCCAGTCCCACAGCCCCGCTCCCCTCTGTTTTTCGGTGGGCGATGGCCGGCCGTCTTGGAGGCATCCGCCGCCGGCCACCCACGAAGTTGGGTGGCCTGCCACCTATCGGTGAAAGACCACCGCCGTTCGGTACTCGCAGGCGGGAGAAAGGACTGAACGAGCGGTCGAGCATGGGTTGGACCATTGAAGCGCAAAAATATTTGACCTGACCCGGCCCGCCAAACGGTTCGGGCTGGGCCTGATTTTGGAGGACCAGGCCCGGTACCCGGCCCGGCCCGACATTATTATCGGGCCGGGCCCGGGCCCAGGTTTCAGGCCCGACGGGCCGGGTTTTAGCGGGCCGGGCCGGGCCCCGATACCCACCCCTACCATGGAGGCATCTTCATTGGATTGGACAAATGTCAAGACCTCCTTTGAAATCGTGATTCTGAGTCTGGAAAACCTTGAGCTCTTATTCTTACAAACCACAACGTCTTTAAACAAGGGAATAGCCTTTGTCAACTATGCGAATCAGCACTTATTCCTCCGTTTGTTTATCTTAATTCTCGTTGTCTGTGGGCAAATTTGTGCTCCGTGCGATGTTTTCATTGTAAAATCAAGGATGTAAAATAGAAGCGATTTCTATTGTTTCTTTAAGAAAAAAAATACAAATATACTTGTCCAATTGCCATTAACTTCGGTAGTTAGTTGCATACAATATTATGTAATAATGGCTACCATGGGAGTCTTAATTCTTAGGTTTTCCCAAACGAAAATTACTTACATGAATTTAGTATTGTAAATTGCAAGCTTCTTTCTGAAAAAAGTTTGTAGGAAACTAATGCCCAAATAGTGGACTGAGTTTGCAAGTTTTCAAGTTTGGGTATAAAAGGTTCTTTTACGCTGAAATTTCTCATTTGTGCGTTTTCCTTCTCTCCTCTCGTGGAGATGCTCGTGCTACTTAGAGAACGACCAGTACTCCTTCCGACGAGCAGACGAAACCCTCTGCTCGTTCTCAGAGAACGACTGGAGCTCCGTCCGGCTGCACGAGTGACGTTTCATCAACTCGTTCTCAGAAGGCCCGCGCGCTACTCACTCTGCTCTTCCCTTTCCTCCGCCCGCAACGCCAACCGCTTATCCAGTAAGTGAGAGGGCCACCGCCTGTTCCTTTGTTTTTTTATTCGGATGTGCAGCCTTCCCTCTCTCACGGCTTTTCTCATCTGAGAAAGTAAACTTTAATAAAGGCAACTGCCCTTTAAAGCCGGTGAGGAGGTTTTGCACCTGCTCAGGCGGCAGCGACCCTTTAGCCCTCATCTATGATTCGGTCATTATAAAAAAAAGGAGGGGACAGAGAAAAAAAAAAAGATCACAAAGTCTTCTGATTGTGCGCCCTCTGTCCACCTCTGCTTTTTGTTCCTGTTACAGCGTCTCCTTTTCAAGACACTTTTGTTTTTAAAAAAAATTTGTCTGCTAGGATTACAGGAACAGAAAGTTATATACTCATGCAATATTGTCTGGCATAGTATATATAAACGTCTCTGTCTACTGAAATTCATGCACAGAAGTTTTTTCTAGTGAACTGCAAGCAACACGCTACATTCCTCCAAATTGATTTTTAAATTATCATGCTTCAAACGTTTTGCTTTGCTTTTTAGCCTAGCATGCTTCATATGCGCAGCATAGTTTTTAATCAATGGTCTAGCATGCTTTAGTCATTCAAGTTCATCCAATATCTGTGCATGGATATCGTCTGAACCTGTGCCGGACGTTGATCTCCTGTGCTCTGATACCACTGTTGGAGTGGAGTGAAGGCAGCGAAAAGGTCCTCTCAAGCTCCTCAACTGGTTCACCACCGGACGCTCCAGACTTAGGCTTCAAGTTAGTGCTTCAAGTGACTAACTGCAGAGATGTAAGAGAGAGACAGAGGAGGAAGAAGAAATAGAAGAGCAAAATAGATACTGTTAGATCTAGGGGTTTGCTTCTAAGGGGCTCCTCTAGGGTAATCAATGAGAGATCAACTCTAATAGAGAGTTGCTGGGCTTAAATAGGCCAGCCCTTAGGTTTTCCCCTCAACCTAGCGGCGGTTAGCATGACAGATTTTTTAGGAAAAAAAATTAGATAAAGATGAACTTTATCTAGTGAAATGTTGCTGCAAGAGGCAGTTGGGAGATATCTAGGGTTCATTGGCTACTATCCAACAATTTCCACTACCAATTGCACATTCACTTCGTTGAGGCCAAATTTTTTAGTGCATATTCACTTTGAAGACAATGATGCCGAAGAGAGAATCTGCTTCTTTCCAGAATATTTAATGTCTTAAGACTCTTAACCTAAACCTAATGCAGTTGGAACCAGTAGAGACTTAAATTACAAGTTACCTTTTGATTGGACAAAAAATCCTGAATCTTATAGGTCCGTCTTATTGTTGTAGTGTAAAATTTGGTTGTCACTTTCCGAATCATAATTGCAGGAAAAAAATTACATATTAGTGAATCTATATAACTTGCAAAACTTGAGTATTTTTCTAGATAAACCAGAGAATTTTCTAACTAATTTGGGGCCTTTTGAAGTTTATGTAGAAAAAAAAAAACCTCAATGGTAATAAGAATATAAAAAAATATTTGGAATTTATCTCAATGAAACAAGGCAAAATCGTCATCATCACCACCAAAAGAAAATGTAAAGGCTAAAATCCAGATACACTAAACATGAACTCGATACTAAAGAGAACCTAGAAATTTCAAACGAAAAGAAAATCTAGGAAAGGTACCATCCGCTAGCACTTAGAGTGAGAAAAACATTCAAAAGGGTTTCCTATGAGCAGTGCAGAGGAAAAAATAACAAAATAAGAGAAGAATGAGACTGCTCAAACACAGCCACTGAACATAAAAAATGTCAATGGACAATGGCCAAGAGAGAGAGAGAGAGAGAGAGAGAGAGAGAGAGAGAGAGAGAGGCTCATGTATGGCCACCGACGTCTAGTGAGTGTCCTTACAGGGATTTCGATGCTTTCTCAAGAAATTAATCTAGGATAAAAATTGAATTCTTAAAAAAAAATATGCACAAAAATCAGAAGCTATTTGACAACAAAAAAGTTGGGGAAAATTTAAGTAGGTAAGAAACTAATAATCCCAACATCAAAATGACTTATTATGAGATTTGCCCTATAGAGATCTGATTTTTTTCTGCCAAGGAAGACGATCCGTGACGTGATATATCAGATTTTCCCTTTTGTTGTCGTTGCATAAGATCGTGTGGGGAGAGTTAATCTGCTGGTTGTGGGTACAGTGTGACGTGAAAAGTTGTTGTGTGTGGAGTCATGTTGCTGGTTCAAGATGCAGTTTGACTTGAGGAGAAATATCTGCAAATCGTGAATGTGAAATCAGTAAAGTGAGGCTTTGTGAGGTGTTAATTGCTGCTAATCGAGTAGTTGTCTTTTGTCGTTGGGTGAAGAAGTTTTAGTCATCAGGTCTCACCTTTGTTGCCGATGAAGAAGTTCTTGGACGTTAAGATCTGTTTAGTCGTGTGGTGCTTGGTGGATTCCCACAGGCAAAGGTATGTCGTGGTAGCAGGTTTCAGGCTTTTCTCTTCATTGTTGAAGTGAGAAAATTTTTTTTCTCTCTGCTATTAAACTTGTGCTTGTTTGCTGCCTATTATTGACATCTGAAAGTGCTGCCTGCTATCCACGTCTGAAAACGGTCTGCTATTTTTGTGTTTGTGTTCAACCTACTGCACATCATTTGGTTGTGGTCTGCGTGTTCGAGTACAATTTTTTTTATGGCTGACGATAGTAGGTCAGAAGGGTCTTCTTCATCTACTGCAACTTCGTCACAGTCTACAAATGCTATGGTTGAGTCTCCTACCTATTCTTATATACCTCCATCGTATTATCTCAACTTAAGCAAGGAAGAATATGATCTGGTTCTTGTTAAGAGGTCTACTCCTGCCTCAACCAGCACAACTGCAATAGACTCAGTTCTCTCTGTTGGTGCCCCTACGAGTGACCCAGGTATGATATGGATGATTGACTCAGGAGCATCGATGCATTGTTGTAATCAGCCACACATGTTTTTATCGTTTACCAGGTTCACTACACCACAACACGTTAGGTTGGCTGATGGAGTTGTCCCCTATTCTGGGCAGCGGTGATATCTCTATCTCACACCTTTTGGGACCATTACACATATGCCATATGCTCCTCGATTTTCTGTTAACTTGTTATCTGTTAAACAATTGGCTAGAGATTTATAGTGTAGAGTCATTTTTTTATCCTGGTTTATGTTCTTTTCAGGACTTACAAACTGGGAAGATGATTAGTGGCTGCCATGAACGGGAGGGGCTCTATTTTCTCTGTCCCTGTAGATGTTGCTGCATCCTCTTTCACGTCAAAGCCTTCTCCTTTGTAGTGACATCTCATATTGGGTTATCCGTCTGTGTCCAAGCTTCGTCGCATTTTTCCAGATATTCCTGCATCAGAGTCGTTCTTATGTGATGCATGCCAGTTAAGGCAAACATACACATAGTAGTTTCTCTTCAAGTCAAAGTCCATCGAGTCAAAGTCCCTTTGATCTTCTGCATGTTGATGTTTGGGGTCCAAGTCATGTTTCCCGTCGTTCACATTTCTGGTATTACCTTGTTTTGGTTGATGATTTTACTAGAGTCAGTTGGATACTTTTGTTACGAGACAGGTCTGAAGTCATCTATATTGTTTAGAAATTTGTCAATGAAATGAAAACTCAGTTTGGTGTTATTGTTAAAAAATATTTGCATTGATAATGCTCTTTAATTTGAATATTCAATTCTACTCCAATTTTGTGCCAATCATGGGATCCGACCACAATATACATGTCCTCACACATCCCAACAAAATGGTGTTGCTGAACGCGTAACTTCTAAATGTGGCCCGTACCCTCATGTTGCACACTCATATGCCTGTCTATTTTTGGGGTGATGCTATTCTTACCGCACGTTATCTCACCAACAGATTGCCCTCGTTTGCCATCCAGAACACATCCCCATTCAAATACTATATCCAGATCAACCATTATTTCATATACCTCCTAAAGTATTTGGATGCTTGTTTTGCACAAATATTGGGCCCAAACAAAACAAACTTGCTGCCCAAGCAAATGTGTGTTCATTGGATATTCTGCCAATCAAAAAGACTATCGATGTTTTGATCCTCATACTAAAAAAAAGAGATTGTCAGTGCGGTTGTTGCTGAACTTCCCATGTCTGTTCCTCTTCCTATTCCCCTAATATCACTTGAGTCGATCCCGTCCTCTCCACCATTGTCAGGTGATCGTTTTCTTGATCCTCCAATAGTCTATACCTGACGTCAAGGTCTCTCTCCTAACCGCCCACGAACGTCTTCTCATGAGGTAAGTTCTAATGATAAGACTGACTTGGGAAGAAATAATGATTATTCGGCAGATGATCTACCTATTGCTATTCGCAAGGGCGAGCGATAGTGCACAAGACATCCGATTTCTAACTCAGTTTCTATGGACCATTTGAGCACAAGTTTGGTGGAGTTTGATCGAGCTATGGCTAGTCATACTATTCCAACCTTTCACCACCAAGCCTTGTTAGATTCACAATGAAAGCAAGCCATGCAGGAGGAAATGAATGCTCTTCTTTCTAGGGAGACTCAGAACTTGGTGGATCCACCAATGAATTGTGACGTTATCGGCTCCAAATGGGTATTCACCATCAAATATCATTCTGATGGGTCTGTAGAGGGATTCAAAGCTCGTCTTGTGGCTAAAGGCTGTACATAGACTTATGGGGTGGAATTTTTTGAGACGTTCTCGCCTGTGGCACGGTTAGGTACTATTCGCGTAATTATATCTCTCGCAGTTCAGCATGATTGGCCTCTTTTTCAGCTTGATGTGAAAAATGCATTTCTATATGGTGATCTCTTTGAAACAGTCTATATGCAATAACCACCTGGTTTTGAACGATATGGAGAGTGTTCCAAGGTATGCAAACTCAAAAAGGCTATATATGGACTTAAACAAAGTTCTCATGCATGGTTGCATAACCCGTGCATGGTTCCATAAGTTAAGTGAGGTTGTCTCTAAATGTGGATTTCAAAGATCCCAACTTGATCACTCGTTGTTTATCAAGCGAGGGACTTCTGGCATAGTGATATTGATTGTATATGTTGATGAGATTGTCCTCATTGATAAAAATACTCTAGAGATAGCTCAGATAAAGGAGTTCTTATAGAAACACTTTGTCACAAAAGATCTTGGTCCACTTCGATATTTCCTTGGTATTGAAGTGGCTCGTAGTAGTAAAGGAATTATGATGTCTCAAAGGAAATATGTTCTTGATCTTTTGCAGGAAACAAGGTTATTGAGAACCAAACCTGCTACACTTCCCATGAATCCTCAGATTCATATGCATGACGATGAATCAGAGGCTTTTGACTCTCGTTCTTACAGATCTTTGAGAGTGAAACTTTTATATTTGGCCATCACTCGTCCAAACATCGGCTTCGTTGTAAATAAGGTTAGTCAATTCATAGAGAAACCTCAGAAAGTTCATTGGGAGGCTGCTTTAATGGTGATAAAATACTTGAAATCAGTCCCGAGAAAGGGAGTTTCAAAAAAGGAGAATGTGTGAACATAGAAGCATATAGTGATGTTGATTATGCAGGATCAGTAAATGATAAAAGATCTACTACAGGTTTTTGCATCTTTATTGGCGGGAATCTTATTTCTTGAAGGAGCAAGAAACAAAATGTGGTTACTAAATCGAGTGCTGAGTCTGAATATAGAGCTATGGCTCAAACGGCGGTTGAAATGTCATGGGTCAAATCAATGTTTCTAGAATTGAGAATTTCAGTGAAACTTCCTATGAAGATGTATTGTGATAACAGAGCCGCTACCTACATTGCAAATAACCATGTCTTTCACGAGATGACGCACACATTGAAGTTGATTGCTATTATGTTCGAGACTTGGTCCAAGAAGGAGTCATTAGCATGATCCACATTTCCTCTAAAGATCATTTAACTGATATGTTTATTAAGGCTCTTCCCATTGGAGATTTCTTGAAAGGATGTAACAAGCTGAACATGATTGATATCTATTCTCCAGTTTGAGGGGGAGTGTTAAAGTTTTCTAGAGTCAATTTGAGTCTTTCTAAAATATTAGAAAGTAGACAAGGGTCTACTTATTGTTTTCTTATATTTTAGTGGATTGAAATTGTAAATATGAAATCAACATCCTAATCTCTTTTAGGGTTACGTGAATGCAACAAGAAAGTTTCATCTCTCTCTCTCTCTCATGTTCCTTTATTCCTCCAATATTCAACAAAAATTTGGTAGGTGAAGAGTCCTGCAACAAAACAAAGGTGGAGGAAGAGGCGGTCTTCTCCTTCATTATTAACTTTCGCCTCTTTCTCCTCCCTAGTTTTCTTCTTCTTCGTCTTCTTCTTCTCGAGCATAACATTGCGAGACTCTATGGAGACTAGGGCAGACGTAATCGAGAAGGGCAGAGCCCTGGGTTGTTGGAATACAAGCCTATTGATGGAGGGCTTCTTCGTGCCATAGCTTCCTTTCATGGGTTCTCAAAGACACAACAATGATATCAGGGAGGGCCCCTTGTCAAAAACGTCTCTCACATTTGAAGAAACCAAACAACGAACGTTGTCCACTCACCGTCTGTCGCTTCCGTTACCGTCACTGTCGCCATCCGCCGATCGTCCATTGCCGTCTGCCGCCGCTGCCTAAAAAAACAATGAACTCAAGAACCCGCCGTCGGACCGTCGGAAGAACGAAGAAAGTAGAAATGAAAAAACTCGAGAGGGAGAAACAACATCTGACTTTTTTACATTTTTGATATGGTTTGGATCTGGTTCGGACCCGAAACCAGATCCAAACGTACCATCACTTACTGGCGTACCGATACGGGTACGCTGGTCGACCTGGCGTACCACAGTGACATAGCTCTTAGCTAAGTCAGCCAAGGGCCCACTTCACTCGACATGATGAACCATGCTCACAAGTGCGATCGAGCACCTCTTGGCTACGGGGGCTCCCAGTGTAATTCGTGTTCTCGGAATCCGGCCTTGATCGAGCGTCTCTCGGCTACGACTACCTTGTGCTCCTTCCATCCTTGGCCAAGTCGAAGGGCTCAGAGCCACGCGTAGCAATGTCTGAACTGAGTACAATGCTCCATTCTCTTGGTTGTCGTGTGTTGTGTCCCCAGGGCTTGGTAGTGACTGATGGCTTGCTGGGCAAAGATTGACAATCATTGGTTGTTGCTGTTGTGAAAAGGCCAAATGTCCTGGCTGAGCCCTGCGTTGCCCCATCTTTGATTCATTGGTGGGGTTAGGAGGCGGGCTAACCTCCTAGGCCCAGCCCAGGGTTGGCCGGCAATGTCTCATGCTCTACTCGGTCGTGTTGTGCCATATCTCTGGTAGCCTCGAGAGTCCTAGGCCAGAGCCGGCAGGAGCAGGCGCTGAGCAGATGGCAGCGGCAGCGCGCGGGCCCAAGAGCAGATGGCCGCATGCAGTGAAGACCGGGTAGATGTGGCCAAGCGCTTGGCTAGGCTCTAAGACTCTAACATAGTTGTCATCACCAACCCTAATTTCCAACCTGCCACAGGCCGCTGAGTAATGTTCTCTTCAAACAAGACGTGGCTCCCTTGCTTTGGGAAGGCACACCCCCCTCCGCCCCCCCATGTGACTTGGCAAAGATGGCTCGCGATACCTCGTCTCCTAAAAGCTATGCAAAATTTAACCTAGTCGAACAACAACACATGCTAAAACACCCTGGGATGAGGTAGAATACAAGTCTGACCACCCAAAATGAATCAGCTGACTACAAATACAGAAGAATAAGGTCGTACCAACCTCTTAGCCTCACTCCATAAACCACAACATACATACATCCATCAGTTGTCCACAATCACCTCCAAGGTAAGAGTCTTCGATTAGTTTCTCGGGTGGCCGCAGCCTCAAACCACCCGGAACCCACGTGACTGTGTTTCTTCAATTGTTGTACCTCAACCAAAAATTTGTGATTCTGCCGCCAGTTTTGGCAATAATAGAATGAGATCTACTCATAATGAACCTTATGGGAAGAGGGATTTGGGTCCATACAAGTTCTATCACTCTCTCCATAACATTACTGCTCTTACTTTGGACGCTCAGCCGTTCTTAGTTCAGCAGCTTCTAATAATGCAAAGCTGGTCAGATATGC
>JAANDH010000482.1:0-162922 GCA_011799765.1 Nymphaea thermarum
TTCATCCGAATTTCACATAATTTTGAATTATTTTGAAAAAAAATTGGTTTGAAAATGGGTATGATTGGCCATTAGGCTTATAAAAATATATTTTAAAATGGGTCTTGACCATCCAAAAAGACTAAAATCACCCTCGAAAAGAAGTTTCTTTTGTCAAAAGGAGGGTCAAATGAGTCTTGTTCGCCAAAAGACTAAAATCACCCTCTAAAAGAAGTTTCTTTTGTCAAAAAGAGGGGCAAATGGGTCTTGTTTGCCAAAAGACTAAAATCGCCCTCTAAAAGAAGTTTCTTTTGTCAAAAGGAGGGGCAAATAAGTCTTGCCCACCAAAAGACCAAAACCGCCCTCTAAAAGAAGACTTTTTTGTCAAAAGGATGGGCAAATAGGTGTTGTTCTAATTTGAATTTGAAATGTGGATTTTGGATCTAATTTGAATTTGATAATTGGATTTTGAGTTTGAAATGCTAGATTTGGATCTAAACTTGGATTTTGGATCTAAACTTGGATTTAAAATTTATTTTAAAAATAATATACCCAAAATTTTAATAGCCCCATTTTTTGAAAAATTTGGGGTGATAACACATAGGAAGACTAGTTGAATCCATACGACACTGTAATATAGTTAAATAACATTGATCGTCAGAATATGCTTATAGTTAAAACATACAATAAAAAAGAAATGTGTATAATACAAAAATTTACCATGATCATATAACTCATGCATAGTTGTGCTTGGTATCCAAGTCGCAACTAGACCCAACTTCAAAATAACAAACTCATGTCCTTCTTGAGGATCACTTTTTTGTATGTTCTTCCTGCTCATGTCATATTTTCTTAATACACTTTTTTATCCTATGCTAACTTCCTTCAAATCTTGACTTCCTCTTCAAACCATTGATTGGTCTTATCGTGCCATCATACTTTATAGTGTTGATCCCCAACTTATTGAACATGATATTTATACTAGAGTCATAACTTCTCTTTTCCAAGAGGCCTGTGATGATGAGATTTGTTTAGGTTGACTTTTATTAGCTGCATTGTTGTCATAACATAGTGTTGAAATGTTCTTTAGGGCTTCATTTATCAATTGCATCATGTATTCATAAGTCTGATTGTTTATTACTGTTAGGTCTAGAACATATGTCAATATTTTGTATTGATGCTTGTAGCGAGAGACACTGTGACACTAAAGACTATCATCAAAAGGACCTTCAAGACTTCTCTTCATTATCTCCAAGTTTGCATATTTGGTCAATATTCTCATGATATATCTCTTTAGCAATTCTCTAATTTTTTGTGATTGAGTGTCTTCAAAACATGAGACCACAATATACTTTTAAATTCATATTGCTTACAAGAACATTTTACAACACCAATTCTCACATGATAGGTTATGTGCACATCATTGATAACAGTCAATTCTCTCCCTTGGTACATTACATAATATATGCAACAACTAGATTATTGTGCATGTAATTCTATGTTGGAATTAGTTGCTTGAATGACCTTTTTCTTAAACCATTTGAATGTAGTTGGTGTGATACAAATGCTTTCACATCTTCTTCACACTCACTGTACCTAAAACCATCAAAAAATGTGTTAGAGCATTTTATGAATCGAGATATTTGTAAGCAAGAGTATACTCCCATTTTCTATGCAGCAAGTGATTTTCTATTCTCTGTATGCTTATCATACCTACATAGAAGTATTATCTTCCTTATTCTTACACCCACTTTCTATCCTTATATAATTTTCAAGTTCACATATTTTCTTCTAGGTCACATAATTCATCATTTGTTTTATGTAGATTTGAATGTCTCATCATCTTCGCACTCCAGGATGCATTTTGCAAAATTGTCATTGAAGGCAGTCTTCTGATTTAGAATGTGCCTTATGTTTTTTTTTTCCTTTTACAATATATGCCACAAGCATAGTCAATGATGTGCCTCTAGCCATATGAGGGACAATGCAACTGCTATTGCATTGTCGTTGTTTGTAAGTATAACTTTAGCATGCTTCTCTCTTATGACTTTAATGAATACCTTGAATAACCACTCAAATATTTTAGTGGTATGATCAAAGCAGAATGCATTGTCGAGAATGCAAATTTTAGAGAGATGGTTCACCACTACAAACTCGGCAAAGGGCCAACCATGGGTAAACCTTCACAATTATTTAAAAAATGATCACATTGTTGAAGCATTCATAATCCACCATTGATCTTGAGTCTACTTAGAAGACATGTGTAGCACAACCATCGTCGTCCACTTGAATGGCATTGTATGTCTTTGCTTAATCTTTTATGATTGTAATCAACCAATGCCCGAAATTCTCCTTGTTTTTGTCCTCGTTCTTTTCAAGTGGTTTTTATGATCCATGTGTGCAAATGGAACATTCTTAGGACTACCATCCAATTTCAAAAGGGGTCATATGTCGTCACTGGTAGATGCCTATGTTATAAGCCAACTAATTTATTTCAGAATGCGATGCTGATAAATTACGATACAACCTCAACATGCGACTCGTGTTCATTCTTCAATACACAGATGCATTATTTTCCGTTTAGAAACCTTGCCAACACCAATTTGGCTGGACAACCGTACCTTGTATCAATCCTACACTTCTTTACAGGTGGAGCTGATCTCTTCCATCATGCTTTCAAACAAACATACAACTTTCCCGCAACCACTTCCTACACATTTTTGTCACTCCTATAATTCCTTACACTGAACTCGTGTCCCAAATCATAAGAAATGTAAAAATTGTATGTTTCATACTTGGTGTCGAACTGCATTCTTACAATAGGAGCACGTTCATCTACATTGTTCTTCTTATTGCAGCGGAACTCATTCTCTTCTTCATCGGCATCTAATGATGATGTGTATTGTGTCATCTCCAATTGATAAGTTTGTCTTCTTGACTCATTCTCTTCTTCATCACCATTTGATGATGTCAATATTACAATTGTGTTATCTGTAATTGATAAAGGTTGTCTATCAAATAACATTGAATATTATCTCAAACACATTACCTCGTACATCAAGTCATGTGTAAGATAGTGCACTAGTGAACAATAAGGTGCATTGTGAATGCCATATTGTATGAGACACCCTACCTATTGCATCAACATTTTTTTTTTGTGTTCTCCTTTCACTTCAAATCTTCTAGAAGTGCTCGTTTGATTTCTTTGATCCCTTCATCCAAAAAAGCTTTGTAAAAGCCATTGTTTTTGTCATTTCACATTGACAAACAAGAAAATTTTGTGACATTGTTATGAATTCACCGTCCTTTCCATATGATGACACTCCAGCTATTTCTTCTTCGAGGGCAAGCTTTCTTCACTGGTGACCTCCTCTCTCCTTCATTCTTTCAACGAGAACATCTCTCTCATTTTTCTCTCTTGCAAATCGTCCTCCATGACGGTAAAAAATGCATATTAAGAAACAAGAATGTCTGCTATGTCTATGCAATATTAGGCTTTAAATAATAGGTACATTGTATCTTAAAGGTCAATTGTAGAAGTTCATATGCAATATTAATATTAGGCTTTAAATAATAGGTACATTGTATCTTAAAGGTCAATTGTAGAAGTTCATATATAGGTAGCAGGGTCGAACCCCTATGTATTCTTGTTGTGTGCACAGAGTGGTGCATAGGACCTGTTCTGCAAGTCTTAGTGCTCTTGTCTCAACATATAAGAAGAATCATGATGGTGAGTCCTCATACAACCAAACTGCCAAAACATTAAATAAAAAAATTTAAATTTTGAACTTTTTGTAAAAAAAAGACGCAAATCATTATTGAAAATTAAACGAAGGACTAGGTTTATTCAAAGGAACCAACAGCTAGGAGTGTCTAGAGACCAACAAAGAAGGTCAAAACATAAACCAGTGCCTTAGTCTCTGAAAAATTGACTCAAATTCTTAACTACCAAATGCAACATGGCAGCCATAGCCTCCACATAATTTGCTTCTTGTTTTATGATTGATTGTCCAGCCTACCATAGATTACTGATTCTAGGCCTGCGATCATATGACAACTGAATGAATGTTCAAATATTAGGAAAATTTCACTTAAATGGCTCTCTTATGTAGATAATTGGAAGGGACGAAGCGAAGTTTCTTTGAAAAGACAGCTTGATTATGCATCATATATTCCACCTCTACTAAGGTTATGTTTCAAAATTGGACAGTGATGCCGTTTATCAAGGGGAAGGAATCAAAGGGACTTCTTGTGTTGGATGAACCATATATGGAACTAGCTGCCATTGGACACGGTGAAGGGAAGACATGGCATTTGAGGCTTAAACATTGATTCATTTCTAGCCTACAACCCTCCGCAGCATCCCAGGGTGAGGTCCTGCCGATTGTTGTTGCTAAACGTCAACCAGGGTGAAGACACCAATAGGTGGGAGTACCTTGATGATTAGTTGATGGTTCTTCCCTTCCAAAGATGGCTAACATGAATTCACTAGGATTTTGCACTAGATGAAGAAAATCTGACCCTTCCAAGGGCCAGTGCCAAGGCTAGTGGCCGAATATGGTTGTTGCCAGAGGTGGGGCGCAAGAGTGTGTGGAAGATACTAATGCACTCGAGCGGTGAGTGTAGGTTTTGCCAACGCAAAAGGTAGAGTCATGACCAAGGAAGTGATGTGGACAAGAATAAGTGAGCACAGTTGGAAAATAGAAACCCTAAGGCAGTGTTTGCCTCCGATATGAGATCTGAGGCTGCATTAAAAAGTATATGAAGATGATTTATTGTCCCCCACAGGTTCATTGTCGAAGCGTAAAAGAAGTGCAAATGAAGATGATTTATTGTCCCCCACAGGTTCATTGTCGAAACGGAGAACACATCTTTGAGCTTCCTTCTCATGCACTGCATGAGAATTTATCTTCTGAATGCTCTCAGCTGCAGGTCATTGTTTAACCTTCTAATGTTATCACGTCTTAGTGGTTTTAGCATTGATACTTGTCTAAAATATTGTAAGAGGCTACATTAATGCTAATGGAAATTTGGAAACCTGCACTTGTGTTTTTTTGTCCACCGTTGAGTGGTTGCTGACTTTGCTAGTTTTAAACCCAAAGATAATTGTAGCACACATACACACGTGCAGAGAGAGCTGTACACATACACACAAAACTGGTGCACTGAGGTTTATGCACTTGGTCATGGTCCATGCAGAAATTTCTTTTACCTCTTTGAATGAAAACAAACCCTATAACTTAATCGAGTTCTCTCGAGTTCCTAAATCTACTGTGTAGCTATCCAATAAAGGTAACTCAACTCCAGTAGTCTATCCAAGGTCTTGTGTTTATCACTGAATGTTGTTACCTTATTGATGCTCAGTTAATAATTAGCTTGCGCCATTGTCACATATATCGTGTACGAGTATTATATGGCAAGAAATTTCTTGGTGTATAATACGGCAAAGTTGTATATCTCGGAAAAATCTTGGTAAATTTTTAAAAAATTTAAAACATTTAATAAATTTTGAAAATTATAAGAAAATAAAAAATCATAAAAAATACAAAAAAACACGAACAAAATGACAAGTTTTTTCACATTTTTTATTTTCTGGTGTTTTTTTCTAAAAACAATGCGTTTTTTCACATTTTGTACGAATGACTTATTTTTCGAGTATTATATGTGTTTTTTTCGAATAAGATCCATTTTTTGTGACAATAGCATGTGCCCATGCCCATGTGGCCATTTAGATTGGGCGAATATTGGCCAAGAGCAATGCATTCCTTTAACAATATCTATCAGTCACAGGCCAATCTTGGTCTTGATTTCTCTCTGATTAGATCTCTCGATGACCATCTTAATTTTTCTATAGAAATATTTGATCTTTTTCACTTATTATAGTGATTTGCAATTATGTAACTTGTGTGAACCTAATGTTTTGTCCTCTGTGTGTGTGTGTGTGTGCGCGCGCACGCCTATCTCTCTATCTCTCACGTCTGAACCCGATTCTGCAGTATATGCATACTACCAGAAATGTTGATCCTGGTGCTTCAAAATGCAGGATTGTGGTCTGTGTATCAAGTAAACTAGGCAGGTTTTCACGAGATTTTACTCTCAGTTTTAAGAGAAAGAAGATGGAAATGAAGTTTGTGAAGTTAAGTTCCTAACTGGTATGTTCAAGAGAGATAGTTATGGAAAAGAAGTCTGTAATGTTCAACTGTTCTAACACCTCAACCATAAGGATGGGGTTCATCATAATGGCGGAGGTGTCAGAATAGTTGAACTTTACATTAACAAAAAGTGTTAGCTAACAACAAGGCTTTGAAATGGTTTTAGTTCTATTAGAATACATGAATGAAGTTTTTAAAAAATTTATGAAAAAAAAGGATTCAACCACAATACTCTTGTACTGGAACTCCACAACAAAATGAAGTTGCAGAACGAAAAATCCCACAACTCTTTAATGTAGCCCAGTCTCTCATGTTATACATGAGTGTCCGACACTTTTTTGGACTGATAATATTGGTGTTGCGTGTTAGTTTGCAGATTCTAAATTCCAGAGTTGATGGGAATATTCTCATTTAGGTTCTTGTAAAAAAAAGATATGTGTCTAATTAACACCTCAAGGATTTTGCATGTAGATGCTATGCGCACATTCAAGAAAGATTGAGAAAAGGGCCACGAAATACGAAATGCATTTTTTTAATGCTCTAGTAAAAAAAAAAGCTGCAAGTGTTTTGAGCCGACTTCAAAAAGGTTGTTAATCAGGTTGACTGCGAGAGAAAAATTGAAGAATACATTATTTATATTCTTTATGCCAAAAGTGAGTTGCAATTGGCTGATACTTTTACAAAAACCTTAGAAAGAAAAGACATCAATTCATGACTAACAAGGTTGGCTAGGTCAACATCTATGCTCCAACTTGAGGGGGAGACTGTTGAGTATTAATTGGAGAAAGGTGTTTATCCTTCCTTTATGGATAGATATTGTTGTTGGAGAGATATCTATTATCTTGCAGGAGACAAACTGTTGTGGGGATGCTATTCTCTTTGGAGATTTACTTCCTTAATTATTAAGTTGAAGATCTCGTGTGATTGTGGAGGATACTCCTTCCTGTTTCAATTTTGTACTCTATTACTATACATTAAGGTGTATTTTCAAAAGATGTTGAATAACAGAGTGTGCCCATTCTCCTGTGGGTTTAGGCAATGAATGCCAAACCACATCATCACTTGTGTTATTGGTGCTCTGCTTTTCTTTTTAACTAGTGAAAAACATAACAGTGTCATTACCCAAAAGTTTACTAGGGTGAAGCACGACCATGCCTTGGTAGGGTATAGAGTACATCAGGACTTAGCAGTTCTAATCGTAAGATAGTTTTGAAGAGGATCCATGTCAAACAATGGAGATTTGGCTCTTCTAAGGGCCTAGGTTAAACTGACAGTGTAAAAAATTGCTGCAAGAGTCTGTACAACATGTTGGCTCACTGGACCAGGGAGGCTAGGTTTTGCCAAGAAGAAATGAAAGGTTGCACCGAACAATTGTTTACAACAATGATAGATGAGTGTAGCATGGGGTAAGGATGGAGAAGTTGGTGGTGACACTTGAGAGAGGCTGAACACAGTACACTCAGCAGATTTCTGGAGATGGTTGACTATCGAATGCTGACCTGGTATGCAAGTGTAATGAGACTGGAGGGAGGGAGAGAAACCTTCAGCTGGTCCTAGGAGAGCCTAGCTAAGGAGATGCTGGAAACATTTGGCAACTTAGGGATCTCCTCCTAGCAAGATACTAAAGCTGCATTCAAGCCTTCCTTCAGGTATGGGAAGTCAGCTTTACCTGGGCTGGTTGCATGATAGCTAACCACTTGCATGGGATAGACTTGTTCAACACTGGAGGGAACTGTGTAAGAATTTCAAAATAGAGACAGTTTGGGGAAGACATCAATTCAATTCCTTATGCCATGATAACATGTAATTGTTACAAGGAGGCTCTTAAACAGGGAGCTCCAGAAATTTCCAACCCTTTTCTGAAGTGACAAACTGTGTAAATCTGAAATAAAATCAAATTGCTAAAAGTGTGGGCATTCTCATGCTTTATACTGAAACCAAATGTCGAAACCAAAATAAAAGCAAGCTAAGGAAACTTTCTAATTGTGATGCCAAAATTTTTTCCTTACGTTATTTAAATGATATCAAATGGAAGGATGCTTATCTCTTGAATTGGCACAAATTTTGGTGTGGCAGTCTGACTTCATGCAAGTGGTAGCTATCGCGAAATACTTAAGGGCCTTTTGGTTATGTGCACTACTTGAACACTCCATGAATAAGGAAGATGATATGCGGCTTGTCATCTTCCAAAATAAGTGGCCAAAATTGGGCCCATGCACCGAAGAAGATATCCGACAACTTTTTCACCCTTGCGGCAATTTAGGCAAGTGCTCGCCTAGTGCGAGTGTGCTCATGCTTGCCTTGCTTGGTTGGTGCTGTTACATGCACATGAGTTGCCTCGTTTCATTGTTGTGCTCATCATGCATACTTCACTCAGCTTGGGTTAGACTAACCAATGGGCGTGGAAAAGGTGCACACCTAGGTGGGACTGCATCAAACACCCATAAGGCTCTGTTTTTGTAGGTTAAGACTAAGTCTATTTTTTATTATATTAATCACGGAATGGCGTCAATATGCTAAAAATGTCATGGCTCCCTTTTCCTCGATGTGAAACTACTTGATCACATTTATTTTGAACAAGTTGACTTTGATATGTAGGTGTCTTCACTTGTGCCATGTTATCAAGGATTCAAAGATTACTTTTACTGACGATTTTCCTATAGTCACATGGCTAGATATTCTAAAAAGGAAAAATATTTTGATTATTTTCTGAAATTTTATAATATACTTTAACAATTGCAAAATAAAAAGTTTAAGACTAACAATGAGATACTCTGCATGAGAAGTTCAAAAGTTTATGATTGTGCATAAAAAATGCAACATGAAATAACTTGCATTGGCACTCCTCAACAAAATGATGTTGTTGAGTAGAAAAATTTTCATATATTAGGTGACAAGATATCTTTTACTCTAAAAGGGTGTTCTTCTAACAGAAAGAAGCTTCAATAGAGAGTCATCAAGTGCATTTTCATTGTTTATGCATCTTCTAGAAAAGATATTACTTCTATAACGCCTTAATCGGAAAAACTCAAGAAGGGTTAATTTGATCCAAATAAACCATTTGTGCATGAAACGGAAAGAACTTCGAGGGAAGGAAGCCCAAAAACTACAACTTGCTTTCCCTAACTTAACTCCAGAAGCAGTGGTGGAGCCAGAAATTTTTTGCTATGGGGCATTAGTACATGTTGTTGGAACTAAAGCAAAAAAAAAAACCTTCAGGCCAAGTCAGGGAAAGAAGATGACAAAGCATTGGAGTTGTTCTTGAAGATGTTAAACGACGGTTTCAGGCCAAGTCAGGGTACATTCTCCATGGTTCTTAGTTCTTGTGCTCGTACAGGAAAAAGAGTTAAATCATATTTAGTTCTCATGAGAGTTAATCAGAAGGCCCAATGCTAAAAGGAAAAAGAGCCCCAAAATCAAAGAGAATTAAATAAAACTGGGATTCTGAACTAGATAGATGCTTCTATGAAGACCGATAGTAAAAAAAACGAACACACATCAACATCGTGGGAGTCAAGTATGCAGCCACATACACGTAGATGCCTGAACTCATGAACCGATAAGGCTTGTAGTTCTCCCCAAGAAAAAAAAAAAAAAATGCCAATTAAAGAATAAGATCGCACAGAACGCCCAGAAAATGAAGGAAACAAGACCCTAATCCACAACCAACCAATTACAATATTCACATCCAATAAAAGAAAACCTCGACATCGGCAGGTCATTTAGGAAAAATAAATCCTAGAAAATCCGTCAGAGAGGTCCCCTGAAGATGAGTTAAGTGAATATGATTTGTTTTCAGTTGGTTTGCTTTTTGTAGTTGCCGTCTCTTCACATTAAATATCAGGTTGAATGCAATGAAAAAGTGCATAAGCAGGAATGAAATAGTACATTTTCAATTTTTATTTTATATATATATATATATATATATGAAAATTGAAATAAACCAGCAACCAGATCATGTCCAATGACTAAATAATTAAATCTACCAACAAAAAGCACCATAAATTGTCGCTAAAAAAAAAATCAAAGGTTATATTATAGTTTTAGCAGCAGTTCTAAAAAATTTTGTCATTGGACAACATTTTGTAGTTGGCTGATGTCAATTCCAATATATATATATATATATATATATGTTGGCTATTCAGAGTCACCCAATCATCTAACCATAGTTGTTCATCTACTGCAGATGAATGGTTGAGAGAAAAATATGAAGAAGAATGTGAGAACTAATACTAGATGATGAAAAGTTTCATCATCTTTTTCTCTTTGTTTTTCTCTTAACCCTCCATCATGGTACATCGAACGGTCCTGATTAGATAGCTGGATGACTCTAAAAAGCGAGAGCCACAGTATATATATATATATATATATATATATATATATATATATATATATATATATATATATATATATATATATATATATATATATATATATATATATATATATATATATATATATATATCAAACTTTATCAAAAACAAAGTTTTCTAGCCTCTATTTCACGATATGCGTGAATGTAATCCAATGAGTTGAGGCGGGCCGATGCATATATTGGCACACTATATTTATGGTGTAGGGTAAGAGAAATTGGGGAGCACTAACAACATGTGTATAGGAAGTGATGATGGAGTGGGGTTCGCAATCATGAACCATAAGCTTAGTTGAGGTCACCATTGTCATTGCAATAGATTTAGCCACCTTAATCACCCCAAATTTTTCAAAAGTCTGTTCAACTTTTGTTAACATTTTATGATGAATTTGCAACAAATTTCAAGGATTTTTTTGCGTCAACGCCTCAAGTTCTCTTGATTTTGATGAACTTTTCCTTTGATTTGATTGTCAACTCTATTTAAGACTCATTTCAATCTAACTTTTGACTTTGAACTCAAGCTCAACCCCAACTTATACATAATTCAGATTCAATTTAGATATGGATCCCATCCAAAAACTCATATAGAGACCCAATATCACAAGTTTAGATCCCAATTAGATCTCTTGATCCAGATTCAGATCCAGATTCAATTCCAACTTTAAATTCAAAACCGATTCATAGATCTAGATTTGGAACAAGATTCTACCTCTAGATCCAAAATTAATCCTTTGATCCGTATCTAGATCCAAATCCCAGTTCTAGGTCCAAAACTAAGCCCTTGATTTAGATCCATATCCAAAACATAATGTTAGATCAAAATCGGATCCAATTCCCTGTTTATATCTCAAGCGACATCAAAATATGATATGCAGACCAAATATGAGATTTAGACTAAAATCTGAGATTCAAAATCCAAATATTTGATCTTAGATGCATTGAGCTTTTGATCCATATACTTGACCAAATCTGAGCCCCAGATCCAATTTTAGATCTAACTCCACTTTTGAGATCCAAAACCATTGCTTGTATCCATTTAAGGTGCAACCATCGTTGACCGGCTTCGGTATATGGATCTGGTTTTGGACCCAAGTCCAAGTTGCAGACCTTTCCCGGGCCCAATGACCAAGACATTATGGTCATTTCTTAAAATATTCTTGATTTTTTCTTCAAAATTCTAAAAATATGCTTAAATTTTCCAAAATATCCTTGAATTTCTGAAATAACCTTATTGAAATATCATATTTTCCAAACAAATAGCTTTTTTTGACAAAACATTCCAAAACGCCCTTTTTCCCTCTTCGTAGGCCCCATACTTGGTGTGACAAGGCCACGCACTCGCCCGACTAACTATAGCTCTAGTAGGCTAGAGCTTGGCTTGTGGCTGCCCAGATTCTGGGCTGTTTAAGCCTGCCATTCAATCCTATTTTTGTCTAGATTTGGATTTTTTAGTGTACTTATTTTATTTTTAAAGCAATAATGATTAAAAATGCACTTAAAAAGTCGATAACGTCCTTGCTTCTCTAGGGTTAAGGATGTTCTTTAAAGCTCCATAAATATGACCAAGACACTATTTCTTTCTAATCTTCTTTTCTATCAACTTAATATGGCTCTCTCTTTTTTAATATTTTCTCTCATCTTAATCTTTCTTCTTTTATTTCTTTATCTCTTACTTCTCACATTTTTTATCTCACGGTCTCAACCCTCATATTTATTTTTCTCTCTCTCCATTTCTCTCTTTCTCTACTTTTCCCTTTCATCTTTCTATCTATTTTCTTTCTTTTTAATTTTTTTCTATCTCTCTTAAATATCTCTTTTTAAATTTGTCTCTTTGTCTCCCGTCTTAATCTATCTCTTTTAAATGTCTATCTCTAATTCTCTCTTTTAATATCTTTTCTAAATTTCTCCATGTATCTCTCTCTCTCTCTCTCTCTCTATATATATATATATATATAAGTTAAAAAGAGAAAGGCATGCACATTTAAAAAGGGAGATGGAATATATATATATATATATATATATATATATATATATATATATATATATTCCATCTCCCTTTTTAAATGTGCATGCCTTTCTCTTTTTAACTTGTCTCTCTCCATCCTTTTTAACTTGTTTCTCTCTTTTTAACTTATTTTTCTCTCACATTTTAACTACTCTCTCTCATTTCTAACTTCTCTCTCTCTCTCTCCCTCTCTCTTATCTCTCTTTTTTCTTTTTCGCTCTATTTCTTTTTTTCTCTCTTGGCTATTCTTTCTCTCTCATTTATCGCCTTCTCTTTTTGGTTTTTTTTTTTATCTGTCTAGCTTTGGTTTCCTTGCATAGAATCCTACAAATTGATTTTTTGCACAAGTGAATCGATGATTTTATGACTTGTGACGTATACTTGCCAGCGAGTACTTAAGGGTGGGATTTTATTTCTTATTTGTATTATTTTTTAGATTAGGGCATGTCCAACTTGGGAAACAACGTACTTGAATAAAAAAACTTTAAGTAGAAAATGATGTTTAAATACCAATAAAGCACAACAAAAAAAATGGCTTACGTTTGGCGCTAAAATGACGCCACTGTACATGATCTCTGGCAGAAGTTTAGCACTAGACAAAGCACCACTACTCAGACTCTCACTACCATATGTTATGGCGATACATATATACCTGATGCTAAATCAGTGCCACAAAAGGATCCTTCACTGGCTCCTCACCATTTAGTGCCAAAAATGATAGTACTGGCGCTAAGCTACTGTGTGCCAAAGTCAACTTCTTCTGTGGCACTCTTTTATTGCTGGTCTTTAATCTTTCAGTAGCGTTAACCATCTCACTCCATTAATTATTTCATTTTCACTGACGCCATTTTAGTACCAGTGATTACTTTTTTTTTTTTAAATATTTTCCCCAGTCTGCTTATCCATTACATCCAATGCAAAATAAAAAAGGAAGACTAAAGGGAGTTGGACTCCCATCCCTTTTATTCAGAAGAAATGAGGTATATATGTAGAAAAACATGTGATAGTTTTTTTTCAGGCTTATTATCAACTGAAATTTGTGATGAATCCTGAAGTACATCTATAGAACGGTAGAAATAAATGTTTTACATCCAACATGCTTCAATTTCACTTGGGGAGCAAAAATGGTCTGTGACCCCCGCTGCCCAAACCCGTCCGTTTCTTGTATATTGTGCAAAAGTCTCATGAAATTGGGGTGGCAAGACAACTCATTTTAACAGTAAACCTTACATCCACAAGATAAGAGTCGTAAGGCATTGTAGGATTAACATCACAATCTATGTAGTCCATACTGGTGGCTGATATGGAATCTGTCCATGGTCCATCCTTGCTTTCGTCCCAAATCCCCAGCTATACTGGGACTAGCTGTACTCTGCTTCAGCTTCAAGAGGTACTGCCTTGTTATTCTTAAAGAGGTACAATCCAAAAGTGTTTAATTTAATCCATATTTCCAAGAAATTCTTGTTTAAGATTTGAAATAGGAATTGTTATAGAGATCTGCAATGTGATAACATGGTACTGATGTGCAGAATTCATGATCCAAAACTTCAAGTTCTGAAAATCCAGTGAATTTTGATATGGTGTCTATGATTTGCTCTTATAAAATTCAAATTCAGACAAGATAGATCCAAGTTCAATGGTGATAAGGGTTTAACATCCTTGACTTTTAACCCAATCTTGTGAGAATCAGCCTAAGGTTTAGGACCTAATATTGAATGATCAAAATTCAAAATTTGAGATCCAAAATCCAAGTTCTGAAATTCAAGATCCCAAATCTAAATTATGAGATCCAAAATACTCATCACTTTTCATTCATCTTCAATGTTTTCCATCTCATCACAGTCATCATAATCATTGACACCCCAACTGTTACATGCATCGGCAACTAACTCATTTATTTCATTGACATCTATGTCAACATCATCATCTTCATCATCATCATCTCTATTTTCAGGAGGTATGACTAAATCTCCATGTTGATATAATCATGTATCATTTTTACTAAAAACCATGCAACATTAAATGATCAAATAAGTCATCCATTGTCACTCAAAACGAATTAATACACTTTTAACAAGGACACCTGATTTTTCCATCGATCATCACATTATTTTTCTTCACGAAGATAAAAAATCAATGATGCCTTGCAAATACTCGATATTTGTCTTCACCAACACATCCAACTTGCATTATCAAGAGATCAGTCTATGATAATAATGAAAAATTTGAAGTTATAGTTTACCTATCATTGTCAATCCTACTTATATCATCCATGATAATGGCAAGGCTCTCTGGAGGAAGGGTTTATAGTTGAGAAGGGGTCTAACTGATTGTGCCTCTAAAATTTACATGATCAATGCAAATTATATTTAAAAAATTTTCTTATAAAACTCTTCATGATACCTATCAATTTTTTTTGAAAAATCAATAAATTATATCTCATGTTCACCACATATCCATTCCAACAAATTCACCAATAAACACAAATATAGAATGGTGACCTCACATGGCTGGTTATTGAAGCTCATTAATTATGCATGGCTGGTGACCTCATATAGTCCATGTGGCCCAGTTAAACATGTTGGTCTACATTTTATACTACCAATGTAACTGAGACAAGTAGAACATATATATACATATATATAATAATAATTATTATTTTACAGAAGAAACGTTGTATTGGAAAAACCTCCACATTTATAATCTCTTTGAAGTTTTTGCTCACTTCAAGTAAAGTATGAGCACCTTCAATGAACCTTAAAAGAAATGGAACATGAGTCACCCACAAAATATTCTCTTTAGATTCATTGTCTACACTAAATGATATTGTGCTAGAACTTTGATAATATTGAGTTCAGAAAGAAACCCACAATGAAACTCAACCATTATTTTGTATCAAGCTTGATTTGTGATAATCTTTACCTAGAACAATAAGCTATACATAGTTTTTAAAACAAAAATGACGTCAAGAAATGCAAGATCTTTTAGAAAAATCCAAACCTAACAACACAAAGTCAATTAAACCACTGATTACCTCCAATCTGATGCAAATCTAATATCATCACATTGTGAGATCCATCAGTGATGTATTAAAATCTACCCTCTCTAATCTTGGATAAGACCGTTTGATAATGTAAAACAATGATGTTTCTTAACAGCCTTCAGTTCATGGATTTAACTTGGTATTCAAGCACACTTTTAATGTGGTCAACCCCAAAGTAGACTTGGCTTCCTGTTAGAGGATATTCTACTGCTTAAAAATGATAGAAGTGCTATGCTTAATAAATAGGGACATATACATCCAGACATCATGGTGACAATCACATTGTTCAGATTGGAGTGCAACCAAATCATTCAGCCAAATCCTAATAGTTGGATCTGATTGACATTTGGGATACACCATCCAAGAATTATGATAAATGGATCCTTAGAAAGGACTTTCAAACTCAATATTACCAATTTTCAAACCCAATCCAAGCAAAAACACAATGATGCTGACTTTTGAGTAATATTCACTTGTTAGTGTGCTATTGTGTTATGCTCTATTTAGCCTTATTTCAGCATTGCTTTCATTTGGAGACGGAATACCAGATGTATTGAACTGCCGGCTAGAAGAAGGAGCTCTTAAGTGAGTTTACCTATACAATGACTGATCTTGTAGGGTCCCACGTAACGAGGGAGTAACTTTTGCTGTCTGGCTCCCTTGAATTGTGTCATGCACTACGGTGGTCTTTTCAATAATACCCATTCGCCCTCTTGATAGGTCACATCTCGATGGCGGCGGTTGTATTGTAAGACCATGCGATTTCTGGCGGTCGTCGGGTGGTCTTTGATGCAGAATAACATCTCGGCAATGTGACTGAGTGTCGACCGTGTCATCACGTGCAGTGCTCGACAAATAGCAGTGAACTATAGGAGGTGGTCGCCCATACACGGCCTCAAAATGGGTGGTGTTTGTGGAAGTGCACCAACCAGTGATGTATGCCAATTCCGCCCAAGATAAATAGGTTGCCCACTCCTTGGGGCGCTGCCCAACGAAGCATCAAAGGTAGGTTTCTATACAACGATTTATTACCTTTGTTTGGTCGTCCGTCTACGGGTGGTAGGTTGTACTCATCTTTAGATTAGTGCCTTGCAAGTGGAAAGACTTTCTCCAGAACGCACTAAGGAATATTGAGTCCGGATCACTAATAATGGATCGACGCATACCATGAAGTTTCACCACATGTGCTTGGAAAGCATGGGTGACAGTCTTGGCCGTGAAAGGGTGACCCAGCGCGATGAAGTGTGCATATTTGGGCAGTTGATCTACCACCACTAAGATTACTGATTTGCCGTGGAATCGGGGTAATCCTTCAATGATGTACATCGAAATATCTTGCCAAATTTGCTCGGGGATGGGTATTGGTTTTAGCAACTAGCTGGTTTCTGAGTTTCATACTTATTATGTTGACAAGTATCACACCCCTTCATATAATCGTGAATATGTCGTTTCATACCTGGCCAAAAGAATGCGGTTCACAGGCGGCGATATGTCCCTTCCACTTTCTCATGACCGGCGTCTTTAGACTCATGGAAATGCATTATCAAGACACCTAGCAAATCTGTGTTTGTGGGTATATAAATGCGACCTTGAAAGTAGAGATAGGGGGGCTTTCATACGTACCCATACTTACGTGTAGGATCCTCTTGCACGGTGGCGTGAATGTGCGTGAACCAAGGCTGTTGTACTGTGCACTTGGGCTATTTGATCCCAAATCTGACACTGTATAGAAGTCATGGCCAAGAACTGACTAGAGGATTCCCATGCCCCTCGCGTGGAGAGTCCATTTGCCATGAGGTTATCTCTTCCCTTTCGATGTCTGATCTCGAAGTCAAAGCCACTAAGTTTTAATACCCACTTATGTACCTCAGGTAGCAGGGTCGACTGTTGCATACAATAGCGAAGGCTATGATGATCTGTAAGAACTACGAATTGTAGTCCTAATAGGTAGTGTCTCCAACGCAGCACTGCTAGCAGAATAGCAATCAGTTAGCGAAGATAAGCCGACTTACTCTGGAAGGACAAACCCATTGTGCGATTGAAGAATGCAAGTGGGTGTTGGTTCTGACTCAAAACTGCCCCGATATCTGTGTAAGAGGTGTCGGCTTCAACTTCGAAGGGAATGTTGAAGTTGGGCATTGCTAGTACTAGTGCTGACGTGACTGCTTGCTTTAATGCCTCAAATGCCTTTTCTGTTTGGGGAGTCCTGGAAGCCATTCTTCTTTGTCAACTCAGATGAGGCAGCTATGGTGCTAAAATTGTGAAGAAATCTTCTGTAGTAACCTGCCAGTCCAAGAAAACCATGAGGTTGCTTGACTATGCGGGGTGCTGGTCATTCTTTTACCGTTAGTACCTTGTCCACCTCCATTTGGACATTGCCACGACTTATTATGTGGCCCAGGTACGTGACATGAGACATGCCGAATGTACACTTTGATAATTTGGTGTACAATACGTGCTGCAGTAGAAGTGATAAGACAACGTGCAAATGCTGAAAATGTGCTTCCTCATCTGCACAAAACACCAAAAGTCATCAAAGAAGACAAGGACGAACATGTGCAAATACGGCCGAAACACATCATTCATGAGAAACTGAAAAGTTGCTGGCGTGTTGGTAAGTCCTAAAGGCATAACATAAAACTCATAATGGCCGTCGGGGGTGAGAAAGACAGTCTTAGGCATATCGGCTTCAAGTACTCTGATATGATGGTAGTTGGCTCGTAGGTCGATCTTGGAAAGGAAAGAAGCTCCTTGCAACTCATCCAGGAGATCCTCCACCACAGGGATAGGGTACCGGTACTTGATCATGATGGCATTGAGGGCTCAATAATCGACACTGAAACACCAACTTTCATCTTTCTTTCGGGCTAGTAATGCTGATGATGCCTTGAGCTAGCATCTCTTGTACAAGTTGTGTGAGTATTTCCCGTTGAAATGGGTTATATCGATAGGGTCATTGTTTGATGGCCACCGCCACCTGGAGATAGATCTTGTGGTCGCATGCGCGCTGCGGTGGTCGGCAAAATCACAACCTGAGCGATAATCCTACTCCAAGATCTTTTGAGGGAGTCTTGGTTTAAACCCAGACAAGTTAAGATTACAAGACTAGAACCCGGCCGGACAACAACCCCGACGCAAAAACCCGTAGAACTAAAATACAAGTAAAGTTTTCCCAACCCACGACTTAATTCTCTACTACAAAGATGATGGGTTCGAGGCCTTACAACCGCTTGCGATACAAGAAAAGCACTCACAACTCACTCAACATTCATAGACAAACCATACATTCAACACATCATGTCATGTAGTCTCGCAGTCGTGTCTTTGGCTAGTGAGCCTAGAGGGACCGCAGCCGGACGCGATGACAAAGTCGGTTTTGAAAACAAGAACACCCAATATCCCTCGTGACTATAGGGGGGTTAGAGTTTACCGGCCGAAAAGAGTTCGAACAAAATCAGCAAGGATCCGAGTGAAAACCGACAGTGAGGCGCTGCCCTCAAATATTGCAGCAACAGACGAAGATGGTCTCGGCCGTCCTGGCTGCAGTGGTCGAGGTCGGCTCCAGTGCAGGCTGGTCCTTCGACTGCGACGATGGACTGTGTCTATCTCCTTCGTTGAATCTTCTGCCTAGGTAGTGGTTTGCTTGGTTGATGAGTGTACAAGCTATTACTCGAACGGGTGTTGGTTCGTCCCCACATAAGCTATTACTGGAATGGAGAAGAGGAAGTGTGCAAGATAGGGGTTTCCTATTTGAGTTGGATAAGGATTTGGGACACTTGGGGCACGTGGGGACAGTTTCCTAAATTTGGGGGTTACTTTTTAGGAACGGTCAAAACAGTGGAGGATAATGAATGGGGTTGTGGGACAAGTTGCAAGCGAGGAGGGTCTTGCCTTTTGGCTTGAGGACCGTTACTCTTAGATTGTTGGCGATGGGGTGAGGTGGCGGAAGTTACTACCTTTTTGAGAGAAGGTGGGCAAGAGGAGGGAGTTATTCCCCTTTGGAACGGTCATAGCAAGCTAGCTCTCCTGATCTCGATGTGTGACACGTGGATTGATGAAGGGCAATGGATGCAAGTGGCTGGTGAAATGAGACTCCTTTTCGAATTATTTGGAAACGGCAAAGGAAGATGGCACGAGTGCCGGCGGCTAGGGTTTTCATGCATTAGGTGATATCTCTACAAAGCCCAAAATGCCCATGGTATTAAAACATCCAAATCATAGTAAATTTAATAAACTAAGGGCAATTTCAGACTCTCACAAAATTTAAGATGAGAAGGTTGTTGTCGGTTGGTTGATTCCGGCCAATGCTTTCTAACGCCGCCGTCCGAAGGTCCGAGTGCTGCCCAACCCTCCTTCATTCCAGCAACGAGGTGATCCCACGACCCGTCGTTGATGTAATGGAGGAAGCAAGACCCGTCGGTTGATGGAATGAAGGAAGAAGCAACATACAGAGCAAGGGAGGAAGGCGTAGAGCAGTAGAAAGGGGGAGGCATAGAGCAGTGGAAAGGGGGAGAGTCAGAAGAAGAGAGGGGAAGAGACGGAGGGGAAGGAGAGAAAGAGAAAGGGGGAGTACTCAAGGTACACTGGAGGGTAATGTTCAATCGTTCGCCCTGTACTAGCAGACAACATTTGATAAAACAGTCGATTTAACATAACACGTGTTTCATTTCACGTGTCCTGTAACGTCAAACGACCTCTAAAGCATTAGGAAGAGAAGCACTTCATCGTCTATTAAGCAACGATGGACTTGCAGCAACGAGGTGATCCCACGACCCGTCGTTGATGTAATGGAGGAAGCAAGACCCGTCGGTTGATGGAATGAAGGAAGAAGCAACAGACAGAGCAGGGGAGGAAGGCGTAGAGAAGTAGAAAGGGGGAGAGTCAGAAGAAGAGAAGGGGAAGAGACAGAGGGGAAGAAGAGAAAGAGAAAGGGGGAGTAGATATAATTAACCTGCTCTGGAATTATGTACATGAAGAGAAGGTCTCGCATCCACTGTCGCTGCTTGTGCGTTTGGGCCTCGAACTCTCCATATGTGTTTGGGTGCTTGAAATTAAAGATGAAAAACAACTACTCCTAAGTAGGACAAAATAGGAAAAAAAAATTGTTTTCCCTTGCACTTGTACTCATGAGGGGGGCAACGTTCGTGAGAAGCGAAGCCAGGGGATGGCAGGGGCTACGGCTTACCCTGCAATTTTCAATAAAAAAAAGTTGCATGTAATTTAAAAGAAAATAAAATTTAGGTACATAAAAAATTTTGAAAAATTATATTCTGATTGCTTGAAATTTTGAAATTATAATTAGGTTCCCCTAACGAAAAATTTATACCTCATGTACTTAGCCCATCCAAACTGTCGTAATGTTCGACGCAGGAAAGAGCCAGATATGGCCCAGGGATGCCCTCACTGACCTGCCAAAACTACTCTAGGTGCGTATTGTCCCTTAGCTCTTATACAATATTGGACGTCACCTTTATTAATGAACAGAAAGCATGAATTTTCTCATTACATTTTAGAAACTTAACATGTACAAATCTTTTCTAGCTTTTCTTTGTTAATGCTATTAATTGTGTGCAGTACAGTTGCTTGCAAGAGTTAGATGGGGAGTTAGACAATTAGTAAGGCATTATATATGTCACTATTGTGTTGCTTTTCTCTAATGCCCTTGTGTTACGAAAGGAGAAAACAGTAATGCATAGCTTATTTGTAATGAAATGAATCTGTAATGGGACCTTTACTATCAAATGTAGTGATGCAGTAGATGCGTTCTGTAGGTTTTTAGTAGAATTTTGTGTGTTAAAAGCATCTTTTCTTGTTCATTGGGCTGAAGAGAACTTGGTTTGTCAAGCACTAACAAACAGCGTGAAGGTTGTAGAAAAGAAAGAATGAGTCCATGGGTGAGAAATGAAATGAAAAGAGCATGGGAGAAGTGACTATATCTTCCTTGGATTGCGCTTGATCATTCGATTTTTTGCTTGGCATTCGATACTTTCACAATGTCAATGTGTTCTATAGGGTCTGAAATTCATTTTGATAGATGGACACTCAAAAAAAATCAAACGAGTACTTCCACACCCCATGAGGCTCAACACTACTTGCACACAGCAAGAAAACATGCAGCCAACCGGTACGACACTATCCCACACACTATTGTGCGGGTCGTCAGCGATCAGGGTCTCCACTACTCACACATTGACCACATACACTCTCTCCAACACAGTAGTAGGCACTCGTTATTTTGTTGCTCACATATTATTGCTCATACCATCACCATATTATCGCACAATTTATCATAACTATTGTTCACTGCATCACACTTTTTTGGTGTGTGCAATCTTAAGCATTGATTCTCACGCACTGTAGATGGCATGATTGCCATCCTTCCATCATCGTCTGAAATTAGTAGCAAACATTCTGATTTGGCAGTTGAAAAATGTGAATATGACGAAGAGAACCAATGTTGTATTCACCAACAATTATCCCCCAAAATTGATGAACGATAATATTGTACATGCACGTGTTGAAAAAAATGAAATTTTTGTGGTAAGAATGGAGTTCGACGACAAGTCCAATGCTTACATATTTTACATTGCGTATGCACTGGGACACAAATTCAGTATTAAAAGGTGTATGAGCAATAAAAATGCAAAAGGCGTCGTTATGAGAAGGTCATGTGTTTGTTTGAAGCAAGGTTGAAAGAAACCAAATAAAAATTTAAAGAAACATAGGATTGATAGAAGATGTTATGCAGCCAAATTGGTGTTGGAAGGACTCCCAATAAAAACTATTGTGTTGACATATTCATAGATGACCACATTCATCCCTTGGCACCTCCTTACATAAGTCACATATTGAGGACTCATCACAAAGTGGTTAGAAGAATGTTCCATTCATACCCATGGATTATAGAAATCACATAAGGACAATGAGGTCAGAATCCATGAAAGATGAAGAATTAAGAGCCTCATTGGTTTACTTGGATACAAAGTCAAGCAAACACATAGGTTTTTTTTAATGCGGTGCAAGTAGACAAGGATCAATAGGTCACACATGTCAATGGGCAGCCTCAAGGTCAAAGGTAGATTATGAATGTTTCAATGATGTTTTTGTTTTTGTACAACAATTAAGGTCAATACCCAACATTGATCTTTTGCCTAGTTTGTGCGGGTGAACCACCACTCTCAAATTTGCATTTTCAGTGGTGCTTTTTTTATCAACCATAGAAACCTTTGAGTGGTTGATTAAAGATTTCACCAAAGCTATGAATGTTAAGCACCCTAAGGTTGTACTTACAGATGACAACAATGCAATTGCAGCAGCAATGTCTCATGTATAGCCAGAGGCATATCATCAATTTTGTTTTTGGCATGTTTTCCAAAATATACCAATGAGAATAGGTCATGTGCTGAATCAAAAGACTATTCAAAAAGTGCTTTGCATAATGTGTACTCAAGTGTGAAGATAAAAAAATGTTTGAGTCTACATGTAACCAAATCATTCATTTCTTTGACCTTGAAGAGAACATTTGACTTCAAAATTGTATAAAAACAAAGAAAAGTAGGCATTGGCATATAGAAAACAATACTTTTATGCAGGTATAATAAGCACATAGGGAGCTAAGAGCATGCATGTTGCATTGAGAGTCAAATCTTATTTGTCAATGTATCGATTTATAGAACAATATGAATTATTTGTCAATAGTCTTAGGCATAATGAACTTGACGAAGATGTCAAAAGCTACAATTCACGACCTATAACTCTGAGCATTAATATGTTGGCCAAAGCTATAACTATGTATACACCAACTACATTTGAGTGGTTTAAGCAGAAAACAATTCAGGAAACTAATTGCAGCATATAATTGGATACGTAGGAATCAAGTATGTTCATGCACCATAGAGAAGAGTCTCTTAAAAGGAATATAATGTACATTACTTACCATGTTGATACTAGTATTGTGCAATGTTTTTGCAAGAAATATGAATTCAAAGGTATTTTATGTTGTCATGCACTAAAGACACTTGATAGAGAGAATATTAGAGAAGTACCTTATACATATATCATGTGAAGATGGATGAAACATGCAAAGGTGGAGATATTGAAGAGGATGTTTGATATTCCTTGTGATGAAAATCATAAGCATCGAATCACCTCTTGTTACCAACTTCTATGCAGATCACTCATGCATGTTGCAGATTTGGCAGCACAAGATGACCGAGCATTTGAAGACATGAGGCATGCAAATGAATCTCTAGATGAAGTGTTGTCATTCTGCCATAAGAACAACAAACAAAGAGCTAATTTGACAACACCTGACCCATCAGAGAAGAGGAGGAATGGTTCAAGCATAAATATCATATTCGACAAGTTTTATGTCAATGTTGTCAATTAGACAAAAGGTACATTGGAAAATATTGGGAAAGTGAAAGAAAAAGAAACAACCAAGTTTTCTGCAAGAACAACCAACCATTCTGCCAAGTTATGTAAAAGTGAAAAATCATGAGGTTGAAACACCAGTTGTATTTAAGCGATGGTTTTACTGATCTCCTGGTAAGTTTTGATATTGATTCTATTCTTTATGGAATCCTATTGTAACATGTGATTTCAAATCAAACGGCACCAAAACAAAGGTTTTTAAATCAACGTGCAAACCTTCCATTCTTCTAACTCATTTTCAAAACAAGTTCAAATCACGTATTCAAAATGAATATTGGTTCTTGAATCCAAAACCTCAATACCCAAACATATAGGATTTGCATCAATAACTCATACATGATCTAAATGATCCTTAGTCTTTGGTCCAATTACCGCTATTAAAGGCGACAGGAATGGTTGGACCTCGTACCAACGGGTGGATCCCTTTCTCTTAAATTTTTTTTCTCAAAACCTCAATTTTGAAAGAATTTTACTGATTCACATTTTGATGCCCTTTGAGAAAGGGGTGGGGTTCGAACAGATGGAACACATGGTGGGACCCATCATCGTTTGTCTAAGGACCTATTTGGATCATATACAAGTTATTTTCATCATGCCGAATATCAATTGCATAAAATTTTTCATAAACATACATACCGACATCATGTAGCAAACATTGAGGAGATTCCATGAACCTCTTTTATTTATCCTACCCTTCCTCAGTTTAGGGATTGTATGCAGCCCATGTATGCTCTCAAATTTTCAAATCTATCTCTTAGGAATGTATGCAATAGAGCCATCTATTTCGCATCTTCTCATGAGTTTTGAAAAACAAATCATTACCTACATCATATCTCGGTCATCATGTTGTCGGGCTATTTCGAGGACATTAATCCAAGATATAGCCATACAACTGGACCACCCAATTGGACTGAGAAGTTCCCCCATTAGTACCGAACTGGACAATAGTCCTGGTATATCGATGGGTGAACAAGGAGAATTGGAAAACCTAAATCTAGAAAACCCTTAGAGGAGTCTATGTCAGTACCATAAATTTAGTATATATGCATATATTAAATTTTGATAAATCAAGAACAATTTACCCATTTATTCTCCATAGGTTTCAAGACCAACTTTCAAAACAATGCATATAGGCAAGAGTCCTAGGGATTGCATTATCAATTTCTTGTTTGGATGCATGAGATATGATGTTTCACCTTCTCTCCAAACCATGTCCAAATCCAATGTCAAAGCTCTTCTCGAGTCTCTATTGGGTCAATTCATGTCAACGTCTAATACTTCCTCTTGTCTAGATGGACTCAGAAAGCATTTTCCCATATGACCACATCCTATTTGGGTCGTGTCAAGGTCGATCCAGACTTCGCATCATCCCAAGTGGAGTCTACCTACCTCAGTGGTATCTTTCATGGTACCCAACTTTTTAGTGTATGTTTCTGGATCACTTAAAAGATTACGGTCTCAAAGAAGCAGTCAGTCTTGCCATGCAACCTATCAACGGCGGTCTAATCCATGCAATTGCCGAAAGATGGAATCCAATGACCAATACATTCTGGTTCCCATGGGGTGAAATGACAATCACTCTAGATGAGTTTTCAAGCATTATGGTTTACCAGAGCCAAAATGTGACCCAAGAGGACCAATTGAAGACCAGTTCCCTGTTAAACAAGGTTAAGTCAAAACTCTAGAAGTAATCGATAAAATCAAAGGGAAATGGAGTTGGCCCTTTCTAAAAAAAGATGGACATCAATATCTTCAACTACAAGAACTTGGTGAAACATATTCCCAATATGTCAACCCTGCTTCACTATCTAGAAGTATAAGAGACAAGTACAAAAATTATATGGTGACTTGTACTGCGGGTCTCGTCTTCTTCAACAATGAAGAACACATCATGGATTTTCACATAGTTCGCCTCTTCAAAAAATGGGGCCATGTCAAAGTCCATCACATATCAATAGCATTTTCTATAACTTTCAGACTACAAAAATGGGGTCCTAAAAATTGTCAATGTATAAACTCCATAACTTGTGTTTGGTAACTCAAATTTGCATTCTATAAAAGCAAGAAGTAAGATCTATATGTTTAGTGTCTTCTCACCAAATTTTAGCTAATTTGAAAGGTAATTTGTCTAGTCATTTTAGTGATTTAGTCGAAACATTTTTGTACAAACTTTTCTATAAAACCATATGTCAACTTTGTGATGTCGTTTCCCCCTCTCTCGGTTTAGCCTTTCCTTCAACTTTCAATTGTTGTTTATTGTCTTCATACCAAGATTATATCTTCAAATTTTCTGCCCACAAGGATGTTTCTAGTTCAAAATCCCACCATAAAGTAGGTCATCTAACTTATTTCTGCATATTTTTCTGTGTTTGTGTTCCTGCTCTAATTTTGTTAGACTGTAACTTTTTGGTCTGTAATTGTTTTTTTATTCTGTAAGTTGTTGTTGATACTTGTAATCACCCCAATTTTTTTCAAAAGACTACGTTATTTTACCCAAGCACAAAACCTAAATTTAAACGCAAGATTCAAATCCAAAATCCAACTCTCAGATCTAAATTAGATCCAAAATTCAAGTTTAGATCTGAATCGAGCATTTGAAACTCAAAACCAAAATTCGAGCTCAAAACAACAAAGTTTGGTGCTATAAGCGCCGCACACATGTGCACAGATCACTCCCTTGCTTTTCGCTTCGTCCTTGCACCAAAATATGTTTTTGAAACTTAAAATGAAGTCGAGCACTCTTTTGATACAAAAAAGAAACAGTTTTATACACTTTAAATAAATTAAACAAAAAATTGATTTTTTATGCTTTTATACGAAAAACCCTTATTTCATAAAAAGTTAAAAAAATAAATAAAAAGGAGAGTTCACACGTCCCACGACACGCAGTCACGCGACTGCAAGTCACGCAACGCACAACCGTGCAATTGCACGTCGCACTACGCGATCGCTAGAGTGATGCGCTGCCACGCTGGCGAGCAACAGTGCTCAAGCAGGGCCTGCACTATGTGCAGGCCCCCTTTTCTTGCAAAGCCGGCCCTTGGGGGGCGGTTTTTGATTTTTTAGGTGGGTATTAACCCTACCCCCACACCCCAAAAGGGTGTTTGTAGGGCTAATGGCCAATCCCACTTGGTCAAAACCTATTTTTTAGAAAAAAAAATTGAAAATAATTCAAAATTATTTGTAATTTACATGAAAATGTTGTGAAATTTAAAAAATTTAAATTTTGAGTTTTCGAGCCAAAACTCTCTATAAATACCCCCACAATTTTCCCTCTTGGGTCTGAGCTAGCCCTTACAGAAACTCTAGTGCATTCTCACTTGAAAACTTAGAGTTTTTCCCTTATCTCTCTTCTTCAATTTCCCTCCTTTTCTTCATTTTTTCATTTCTCTTTTCTTCTTCAACTTGGAGCAAGCTTTATCAAGTTACAACTCTCTTGGATGCATCATCTTCATCATCTTGGAGCTTTAGTCAAGGGGATCTAGGATCATTCCAAGCTAAGGTGTTCATTTCTCCTAAAGTCGTTCTCATTAGAAGTATGTAATCAACATCTCATTCCATTTTTTTTTTTGCTTTCTCTCTTCTTCATCTCTTCATGGTCAAATATGTATCCTAGAGTTAAGAAGCTATGCTTGAGAAGGGAGCATGAGAAGATGAGATGATATTTCATTTTATAATTAAATGATGTTCTTTCTTTTCTTGAATATAGTATTGTTGTTGTTACCTTATTTCATCTCCTCTTCATCTCCCCATGGCCATACGAGATAACTTTCAAACCTCTATTTTAGAGTCAATGAACTATGCTCGAGTGCACCGAGAGCATGAAAAGATGAGATGATATTTCATTTTATGATTAAATCATGCTCTTTCTTTTTTTTAATATAGTTTTGTTGTTGTTATCTTATTTCCTCTCATCTTCATCTCCTCATGGTCATATGAGATAACTCTCAAACCTCTATTTTAAAGTCAACGAACTATGCTCGAGTGCACCGGAAGCATGAAAAGATGAAATAATATTTCATTTCATGATTGAATCATGCTTTCTTTTTTCTTGAATGTTGCTTTGTTTTAAGATATTATCTACGTATAGTTGTTTAATTTTTGATTTGTATGTAAATGCACAGTGAGAATGAGAGTATGGTTTGAGACTCTTTATTCTTATGTTAATTTTTTTGGTTGAGGCTTGTTCAACCCGAGAAAAACCCTCACGAATGTATAAATGTTAATATGCATTTTCATGTCATTTTGCGTTAATTTCCTTTTAATCATCCGATTAGGAATCTTAATGAGCGCCTTATCGTATGGTTTGGCTTTATTCCATACCCAATGGTGGACGAAGCATATTCCCTTGTAATAAATGAAACAACTATGTTTTATGTTCATATATAAAAATATTTGAGATCATGGTTTCCAAAATATTTTCAAAAGAACCCTTGCTAATGTGGCTTTGGAGACTTAACTTATGCTTTTGCATGAGTCCAAGCTCCCCTTCGACCTACATCAAACTTGAAGTCGATTATTTTAAGTCATTTCATTGATGTTCAATCTCATGAAGACATATATCAATATGAATGCATATATATTTGAATGTCCTATTTTCTCTTTCTAGAATCTTTTATTTCTCTTTTCAAGTCAAATGCCTTCATCTGCAAATTTCTTATATATATATATATATATATATATATATATATATATTTATTTATTTATTTATTTATTTCTTTTCCTCTAAAATCTCTATTTCTATTCAAATCAATGTCATTTTTATAAACTCCGATATATGTGTATATGTGATAATATATACACATGTATACACACACACACACACACACACACACATATATATATATATATATATATATATACATAAATGTATGTAAGCATGAACATACGTATGAAGATACTTATCTTTCCCTTTTTTAAAATCTCTCATTTAGTGATCTTCAAAATCTATTTCTCTTTCTCTTTCTCTTTCTCATGATTAAGTCTCTATCTTTTTCATTCTTTTGAGCATATTTTTCTTCTAAGATCTTTTTCATTTTCCGACTTCACCAAGATCAACACTCAAGTAATGACTCAATATTGGATTCTTTCTTGATGGTCTACAACCCTTATCCATTTTCAAAAACTTTTCCTTCTTATATATAATAGTTATGAAAACAAAAATCTTAGATGTATGTTATGGTACGAATGTTTTTATGTGAATGCTATGGTATGAATGTTTCTAGATGAATTTTGTGGTAGGAATGAATTATTTTCTTCCTATCATATAGGATCAACGCATTCATGCATTCTCCCTTAATATCATTTATGATCACTAGCACGTTTTCAAAGAACTTAAGCAAGATGAGATGGAGCTCTAACTAGGTAGTAATCGAATTAGAGCAAAATCTCAAACCTAATTAAAATCTTAAGAGAACACTAAAGTGACTTCAAAATGATTTTCCAATCTTTCCAAATTATATTTATAAAGATTTCTCAATTCTGGTTTTTCCAAAAATATTTCACATTCTCAAGTAATTCTTCAAGAACCTTTTCAAAAGTTTGAAATATTAAACTTTAATACTCTTCTACACCGCATATAGAAAAAATGTTTAAGCTAAAGTGAAATGCACCAATAATAGACATAGCCCTTGTATTGATTACCTTCAGTAAAGGCGCCGGGAATGGTCGATCCTCGTACCGACGGACGAGTCCATTTCTCTCTCATTTTCAAAACAAAACTCATTTTTTTGGAGCACTCCAAAACCAACCAAAATTTTGGGGATGCAAACAATACTTTGTTATGCAGAGAACCTACAAACCATGTTTTAACTAAGTCAATTTGATACCTTTTTTATCATTTTGAATGTAGTTGCAGAGTCATTAAGTCAATCATGTTTCTATGTTTTTTGCATCATTTGTGTTTCTACTTTTAAGTTACCAGTGCCATACATTTTTACTCATGCATGCTCTTCTCATCCATGAAATTTTGTTGATTCTTTGTTATGTAGAAAGTATACATACCAATTTATCATTTCAAATTGATTTGATATGGTTTTATTGAAAACCAAATTTGGCTGTTCAATCTGTTTTACAAATTTTGTTGTCTGCAATTCAGAGTTTCTATTATAGATTTTTGGTCATATATCTTCCATATCTGAAAAGATTTTTTAAATCTACCACTTGTTATTGATTGTCCCATGTATAGACAGTTTTTCTCTTAAAATTTTGTCAATTGATATTATTAACCTAGTTTTTGAACTTGTAAAAGTAACCCTTTGAGTCAAGTTACCAGTTTTTTGGACTTGGACAAATTTTTATATTTCAATTTGTTAATCTAGGTCAAATCTGAGTTGAACATCCAGTCTTGATTTATCTCTTATTTTGAACACAATTAGGATTTGTTTAAGGTCCCTTAATGTGTCCTACCCCTAGTATAATGTGTCTAAGCTTGCAAATCACAATTTGACATGTTAGTTGATATTCTTTTCAGTTATAGATCTTATCTTGTTTGACTTTTAACATGATAATGTATCATTTGATATGAAACTTGCATTTGAATTTATTAAAGAATTTAAGGTAGTTCATCATGTGACTTGTGACAATTGTCCTTGCACGTGGATTCAATATCTAACTTAGCTTATGCATGGGTTTCAAAACTCATGCACATTACAAACTAGATAGGCTATAATTGGTTTATGTTTTGAATTTGGATTTGCATCTATTTAAATCTGGATTTAGAAAATTTGATCTTATTCCTCACGTTTGGGGCATGATATTTAGATTTCAAGTAACTTGTATCATGATTTTAGATCCCATAAGATTGGATTTCAATTTGGATTTTGGATTTCAAACTTAGATTTGGATCTCATTTTGGATGTGGGATCCAAAACTTTGGATTTTAGATGTAAAATGTTGGATCATGATTTCCAACTTTATAGAATAGACCCTAATTTAGATTTTGGATTTCAAATCCACATTATTTGTATCAAGACCTCAGATCTTACAAGTTTGGATTTTGGAATTGGACCCATGTCATGAATTTGAAGTTAGATTTCAATCCTGGAATTAGATCATAGATTTAGATACAAATATAAACCCTAGCTAGATTTCAATCCTAGAATTATATCATGCATTTAGATACAAATCTAAACCATAGCTGACCCCTTAGATCCAAAACTCTAATTTCAAAGCTCTAGATTTATAATTTTGAATTGGATCACAAAGATTAAATTTGGATATTTCTCAAATTAGATCTTGATAATTTGGATTTCAGATTATAGTTGTTTTTAGGTCAACATATCCAAAACATATGGACTTAGTTTTCACATGTACATTCCTAAAATTCATGTGATGATTCACTTAATCTTTTGAAATTTCATTTTCCTCAAAATTATTGCACATTAGGATATGGATGACAATTATAACTTAGAATTTTGGAACATTTAATTCTTGATATGATTACCCCAATAAAAGTGCTAGGAACAATTAGATCTCCTATTGATAGGTTGAGCCGACCTCTCGTGGATTCCTACAAGCGATACAGAGGTGAGTATATTTTTTATCTTTCTCATTTTCAAGTGGTCATATGAAAGATTGCAAAATTTTTCATGTAAACTATGTCCTTCATTTGTACAATTGCAGTTCATTAAAGTATTCTTCTGGACTGTTATACATGTTGGCGTATTTAACATCGGCTTACATATATAAGAGAGAGAGATTGAAGTCATGGCTTATACATGAGAGAGAGGGAGCGAGCGAGCGAAGGGCTTGAATCTCCCTTGTGCATGTCCTCCATCATTTTCTGTACAGCCAATCGAGTTTCTCTAAGTCCAACATGAATCCATTGGTTGTCCTTATGAAATTTATCTTTTTTCTTGTGAAGAACACATTTTAAATTGATTTTCTTTGATGTTTTGATCTAGTTCGAGATGTGTGAAAGTTTGGTTTAAAATTGAATTTTCTTCTTGCCTTCTTAGTTGTAGTTTAGTATAGTGGGGACATGGTTTACAGTAGTGCTCGTGGTTCAGAATGCCATGCTTGTTTGAGTCCTAGTTAAAGTAGTTTCAGTTTGATTGTTAACTGTCGTGTTCTCTTCATTGAGCTTGTGATTCTATTTAAATGCATGTATGCTAGTTGCACATGTCATGGCGATACCTAGGTATATAAGGATGCATGTGTACACTGGAGTTGTATAGTCATCTATATTTGCTGCTACTGCTACATCGGTATCTTAACTTTGTTTTGTTTCTCACTTCAAGCCTCTTATTTATTGAAAAGGCTAGCCCCTTTCTCTCGAGTGCCTAGGACACTTGAATACGCTTTTTGTGGAGGAGACTCTAATTTTCTCATTAAAATTAGTAGCCAATTGAAGGGGGTTGTGAAGAATGGGATTGGGGGCATTTTTATCACCTCTTCCTATGCATCAATGTACAGTGCAATTTTTTAAGTTGAAAGTTCATCTACAAGCCAACGTAAGCCATTAATCATTATTTGTGTTAGATGATGATGACATCATGCAGAAAACCATGCATCCATGCATGCATGGTGGTGAAGCAAAGGTGCGTGGAGGTCTGGCAAGACTTCGATTGTGTGATGAGGTTGTCACCCCTTTCATGACTTGTTTTTCAAGCATGCATTTCGAAGATAATTTTTTATTAGCATGTATTATTATTTTCTGCAAATAGTTGAGCAATCAATAGGATTAACAATTCAACACCTTGTGTCAGCATTATCAACATCTTAGGCTGTTAGCAAATCTTGGACTCCAAGCGATTTGGCAATTTTCAAGATTGAGGTGCTTGATATTTAACTGCATTTTGAGTACTATGTTGCAGACAAAAAAATATGGAAATGGAAGGAGAGAACAAGCAGTGCATCACTCTGGTCATCCATAGTGCATCACTCTGGTCATCCATCTGAAGTGATACATAGGCAACGAGCCTTCAAAGATGAAACATCGGTGGCTGCATTGGACTGTGGAGTTTTATGATCCTCATTTGCAATTTGAAGTGTTTACATTTCAAATCAAGTGGAAAAAAATTTTTGACTTACTATTTTGTGCAAATTTTTGGTTTCTCTTTATGCTTGCTCATCCTTTTGATGGCCATTTATTCTTTAATTCCTTAAATTGGTCAGCTTTCTTTTTCCTTTGTTTTAGTGACTTCTTAAGCAAGTCCATACAATATTGCCCATTATAGTGAATATTGAAAAGAGTTTGATCCCAAGGGTCACACATCACTCTTTGGATATAAGATTGTAGTGCGACTTCTCGGGAATTTAGATGGTCCAGTCCAAGTGTTTTCCCCATTCTCCAGCAAGAAGACGTCAGCTCTGTTCAGCGGAGTTGTCTTCACGATTTGGAGTGGCAATAGGGTTTGGGAAGATCATGCGATCATCAAGTGGCAGAAGTGTGATGCTCATGTGCTGCTGCAGTGCCAGACATGGTCGAAGTTGAGTCACATTTTTGTTCTTGATGAGACACTTGCTCATACGATCTTTGCATATTGCTGAATTGCCTCGCGGCCTTGGAGTTGGATGAGGATTGACTACGCGTCCTGTGCGTGCGAGTGATTGTCTATGCACATTATTTTGTTGTTTATCAATGGGTTGCCATTATGGATCTAGATTTGGTAAAAATAGGTTTCAATTAATAATTAGATTCAGATGCTGTGGTAGTTTTTTCCAAATAAAAGTCCGATAAAGTCATACTAACAGATGCACATAAATTTTAGATTTCAAGATAGTCAAACTTGAATCAATTATAACTTCCAAGTTAATAATATACAGCCACAAGAGGTTATATCATAGTGATCCAATTTCTTCTTACATCATTAACTGCAAGGAATGAATGGATACAGACAATCAACCTGGGTAAGGGACAATCAAATACAGCAAATTTATACCTTATAACAAAACTCGTTAGAGAGATCAGTGCAATTTTTTATGAGTCCAATATCTGTACCAAAATACATTCCCTTTGGAAGCCCCACGCACAAGAACAATCCCTTTGGAAGCCAATGCCTAGAGAGAAAGAGAAGGAGAAGGAGAGAGAGGCGATGGAGAATAAGAAAGCCTACTAGTCCAATGCGGAGAGCGAACCCTCTTTCTTGTTTAACCTGCAAAAACGACCATTTGAAGTCGGCATGTTAAATTGGGGTTAAGCTTTGTATCCGCTGATGAAACCAACGAATCTTCAACATTGTAACTTACGGCCTGTTTGGTAGGATGGAAAGGGAGGGATTGAGCAATCTCTCCTTTGTTTGGTTGGCTAATTAGAAAGGAGGGAAATGGAGGGAAAGGGGCAAAGCGTGTTTGGCTGCAAGGGGAGGGAAAGGAAAGGAAAGGGATGAATTGTTTAGCGTAAATCCCTACCCTCCCAAATCGGACGGATTGGGAAGGTAAGGAAAGAAAGGTAAGTGAAAGAGTTTTTTTATTCTCACACTACCCCTCCTTTCCTTTCTCTCTTTTCTAAATCCATGTGCTATTTAGTCTTTTTTTCCATTCCATTCCTTTCCCTTCCCTTTCTCTTCCCTTCCCTTACCTTTCCTTTCCCTCCCTTTCCATCCCTTCCTTTCCCTCCCTTTCCCTCCAACCAAACAAAGCTTTAAACTCTCCTCTTGCCAAATAAATCTAATCTAAAACCTGGCATGTTGAATTGGCAGCATGAAAGTAGGCCTGCCGTTTCCATGTCTGGATGCGATTGCACCAAATTTCAGGGGAGGGGCAAATTTTGTGAGCGGAGGATCGATGATCCGTCCGCATAACAGGATGTTTACTCAGGGTGGTGCTAGCCCTTTCTGGCTTTCTCTCTAGACCTTCAGTCATACCAATTCACAGAGCTGAAGCAGAAATCCAATGAGTCCACAAATGAAGGTATATCAAGCACTAATTCATTATATTTAGTTCCAATTATAATAGTTGATTAGTTTAGCAACACTTGTGCTTGAACACTATACAATATGGCTGCTTAAATATTGCTTTAAAATCAGCCTGTCTTTAGTTCTCATGTTGCTGCTGCAATTCAGGATACTGGTTTGCAGGCATGCTTCCATGGATGGAGGGTTTTGCCAATGCTCTATAAACAATTGATATTGGACAAAAAAATTTGCAAGCGTGTATGTGAAATGCATGTGTGTGCATCTCAAGCCGTTCCAAGGTTTTCCCAAGGAAAAGCAACTTCTTCAATGCCCACAAGATTTTACCTCACAAGAGATTCCCAACAACGGCAAGTTTATTCCATTTGACTGATTTCACTAACAAGCAACTATATTCCACCTTTATGCTGCTAGGCCTTCTAATGGATGATCCAAAAGCAAAGATCAGTTCATAGATGTCAAAGTCATGTAATTGTGCAAAGTTGAAAATACTAAATATAGGAAGTGGTTACAATGGAAGTATGGAAAAAGTGCATGCTTGGTATTGCTTCTAGAAATTTCCCTATAAAAACACACCTTGCAGATTGCCCTTGCTTTAGCTGGTGAAACCAATGCTCACTTGCTCACTTGAAGGATAGTGACGCATATCCTTCTTGGTTGAGAAATTCTTCCAGCGGTTCTACCACTAAGGCATCTTCAAGCTCTGCATCCACTTCAAACTTACTGCATGCTTCCTGCTTCCTTCAATCAGAAAGAACGAGACCTACTTATACATGAAACCAATAGTCAAGTTATCATGCCTGGCAAAAATAAAATTGTATGCCGTGTTTATGGGCCAACCTATTATGGACCAAGAATATAAACTTAACATGGATGTTCAGATTTTTCTATAATGCCCTGCTTAGACAAGTATTCAAGAACTCCTTTATGTACTGGTCCAGAGGTTTAAGACTTACAAACAATTACTGCAAAATTTTAAACAGCAAACTGCTTTTGTTTCTTAGAAATTTTTAGAATTACTTTTTCTTTGCATTTTCACTATATGATCCCTGAATATAGATTAGAAAGGAACAGGAAAAAAATATAATCAAGCCATAGGAGAAGTCCTTTTTGTATTGAACCTTCGAGAAACGAAAACCTTGTGGGACTGATATCTTCAAGTTAAGGTTGCCTTCCCTAGAAGAGATGCTTTGTACTGCAATTGTACGTGTGTCAACTGATGACCGTCTCCTTAGGCACTTTGTCGGTTTGGATAAAACTGGCTGGACACCCTTCAGCTCTAACGTCTGAAGAATGGGTTCCTTTCCATTCAAATCAAGACTTCTGATGAGACTGTTATTTGTATCCGCAGCAAGAAACTTCCCTGCAAAAAATTCATACATTTTTTTGTTAAAATTTAGAATAATAAAAAAATTTTTGAGTGGAGTAGTTGCTTTCTCATCTTACAATTAGGTCCGCCATGCAAGCACACAAAAAGAAAAAATGCCTATACTGACCCAAGACTTGGAAATATAGAGATAAATAAACAAGTTCAGCTCTGAAAATAACATTGTCATAATACATTCTAAGTTCATCGCTAGACCATTTCATCAGTATTCAGGATGATAAAAGAGCTTCGAATGAATTTTTTGAGCCATTACCACCTTGGGACTAACAACTGAGGAGTCCATGGTCATATGAAAGATACATCAACGTGTGAACTGAGAATACCTTCGCAATTTGTGAAGCTTTCAGAAAAATCTGAAACTTAACTAAATCGAAGTGTAACTACCTCTCAATGAAAGAATCTGTTAAAAGTGGCTTATGTATCAAATCTGGCCGGCAACATTCGGTAGCACCTCTTCATAATTCTTGAATTTCTTCAAGGAGAGAAGCAAGTGCAGCTTGCCTACTAGAGCTACATGACTCGCTGCACAGTACCTTATGCATCAAGATTAATTTCTCACGACTTCCTTTCTTGAATAATCCCCCCTCAGCATGTGCCGAACTTTCATATCTGAGATGTCATCCTTTGAACCCATGCTATTCTGAATCCAGTTAATCCTACTTGGTGAATATGCATGCTCAGTCTCAGCATGAGATATTGGACTTGAATCACATTTTTTAGTGATTTCAGTTCTCAAGCAGTCATTCTGTTCCTCAGGCTCATTGTTCAAGTTCCAATTTAAGCTTGGCAGCTGATATATCCAGTAATCTGAACACTGTTGAGATGGATCTAGTGCCTCGATGGACTGCAGGAGTTAAGGTAACAGTGTTATGGAAGAAACTAGTATTGTTGATGTGAATAACATGTCTGTATGCAAAACCTTTTAACCCAATAATTTCGGATGAAGCAAAGCACCAGATAATGGTGGATAACCAAAGGAACACCATCCATGGAAAACAATTGGATATTTCAACACATGGAGCATAGGTATGGTTACCTGTATCTACCTCTAGCTACCCATTTTTATATGGATTTGGTATTTACTGATGAAGTCAAAGTAACAATGAACCCAATAAAGTTATAAACTGCGAGCATTATATTTGGCCTAGGGGGGAGAATAACAACTACAAAAAATCCTGCTCTGGCCAATACTGACAAAAGCACTAAGCTAAACTTTACCCAATGGCCTATATAGATGTCATTGATAATTTCCATATTGCACTTTCCATCCTTCAAGGCTGCAGCAAAAGAAGAATGAAGACATTCTTACCTCAATAATTTGCAAGGAAGAAAATCCAAACATCTTAAGTCCTTCAAGACTTCCCGGGAGTTGCAATGGTGGCAGGTTCTGCACTTCGAGGCCTTGTAACTTTTCTATCTCTACATTAAGCCTCTGACACACCAAGTCCCAGCACTTTCTAGGAGAAGAATGCATAAAGACTTCAGTTGGATTGTCCTCAACTGTAACCTTTCATATTACATTCACAAGTATATAAATTTCAGGAACGACCACCAACAGTAATCAAAATAATGTTTACCTAAATAGGGTTATGGCAGTCAAAATATAGGACATGTAACTTGAGAAAGGAAGGAAAATCTTGATGAAAATCAGAGGCCTAATTAATCATACAAATACATTCAGATTCAAGCTTGCATTGGTCTAGCCAAAAAAGAGCCAGGTTCTATCCAAACTTGGTATAATTAATGAAGGGATAAGGTTTACCTAGCAAAATTATTTATACTATGCAGCCATTAAAGTTTGAATCAAGGGCAGTTGGATAAATACAGAGCTGCTACTTTGAATAGTTACTCCCAATTCCAAACCTGAATACAGATTCCACAGCTTGGATGAGTCTGTGAACATGTCAAGCATTGTAACTAAGCTGGTATATGGTGCTCTCATTGTGAACATAGAAAAAGTGGCTCCCATAGATAACTCCATTAAAGGTTAAGAAGACAATGTCCACCATTTCCTTAGTGATAAGCCTTAAAAATATGATGCCTTAATTAGTTTAGCAATCAAATAAGTTGCCAGCTTACCTTAAACATGAGCCCAAGCAGTCCAACATCAAATACTTTCGAGGTATAGCGACAAATTTGTGTTGGATCAAGTATATCAAAGAACATGACACGACTCTTATATCCTACAGAAAGTTGGCAACAGTGACCCTTTATCATCAACATATATTAACTCAAAAGGTGAACCAAGGACATCATAGGAGCACAAGAAAAACATAAGCATACCTTTAGGAAATATGGCTTCCTTACTGCACCATAGCTTTTGATTAACAATAGAGCCAAATTCTATTGGCACAGGTTCATGCAATGTCTTTTTCAATATGAAAGGTACAGGTATCCGATCCAGAGGCTGGACACACAGCCATAGTTGAATTGGATTTGTTTTCATTCATTATAGTACATGTGCATGAAGTAGTTTCTTTGATATGCACTTTATCTGATGATTCACAAGAAGATGGTTTCAAAAGCTGCAGATTGACTCCAAAAAGTTTTTTTGCTTTACAACATGCACCTTCTCGAAGACTGCCATCTATAAGAAGTGAACTGGATTTTATATTCATTGAAACATGCTCCCAGCATGGACTATCCTCCTCTTGGGAATAAGCTATATCGATGGTTTTACGATGCTCTTTCAATTTAATGAATATTTCAGCACTCAAACCTTTTTCCCCTTCAGCATTAGATACATCGCTCTCAGGTGCAGACAAGCATTTTATGCTTAAATAGCTATTGAGGTATATATCCTCAGACAACGAAAGCTGCTCTTCATTGACCTTATATCTATGCCTACTTCTATCACTCTCTGCATTAGATGAACTGTTGCTTTGCAATTTCTGCTGTTTCTGGTCGTGATCAACATTCTTATCCTCCTCTCCAGAAATACATGATCCATCTGGAGTGCTCCTTTTACGCTTTAAAAGAGGTCCTTCCCTACCTAGATCGGAGAAACCTTTGTATGCATTAACCTTAGTCCCTGAACCTGCAGAAGTATCATCCTTAATGTGTGAAAGCATACCAAGATTCAACTCTTGATGACCGAAAACAATCTGAAATAACTTATCAGAGTTGGTGGCTGATGGAAATTCCAAAGAATTCATAATGTGTAGTTTGTTGACAGGATATGAAGCCATGTGGCTATTTTCTACTGAACTTGATTGAAAGGCTCCTGAAGTATCACAACCATTTTCCTCAGATTTTCATGCTTCGTTCATGTCAAGGACTTTTGGACTCTTTGCACTAGAAGTTGATCCTTCCTTTGAAGGATATTTCAGTGCATTGCATTTCCTGTTTTCCACTTCTGAAGAAAGGCTATCAGTTGCAACTGAGTCAACTGAATGCTCACCCAAGAAGTCCAACTTCAGGCTCTAACTTACCTGCAATCTCTGATTGTGTGGTGGCAAGAGTTCCAAAGCCTGTTTCCCCTGATTTGGTGAAACTACTGCAACTTGTTTCTGGCTTCAAACAAGATGAGTTCTCAGGTGTTGTCATGGATAAACCATCAATGGACAACTTTCCAGTTGCCCAGTCGTACAGAGCGGTCAGATTTCGTTCTAAAGCTTTTACAAGGGTATGCAATTCATCCAAATCAGAACGGAAGAGGAAATATCTTTTCCTTGGACCATATTAGCAGAGTAGCTTTGCATACTCTAAGAGAGAAGCGGTTCCGTGAACATTCACAACCAATCGCTGAGAGATGTGAATCACAAAACCATAAGAAGCATTCTTGATCATCAGTCAAATCAAAGTTTGCATGCATTCTTCTGGCTTCAAAAGGTTTAGGAAGTTTCTCTCTCCTCATTTGCTCCAGCTGTACCTGTGCCTAAAAGAGTAATAACAAAAAATGTTACAACTTACAATGATGAATGAGTAACTTCAAGTAGCTAAAATATGTAATGCATAAACATATGATTACTTTAACTGCTTTTGTAAGAATTTCATCCTTCCTGCATGCACTTTCCCATCTCAGACTTTCCTTGTTGCATTCCTTGAGTAGCAGCAGCCTCCAAGGAGCCCTAACTGCTCTGTTAGCAGCACCGAGTAGCAATTTATCTTGTGATATCGATGTTTTACGACACTGTTCATGGTAAAGTTCCACTGCGCTTTGGCCATGTGGCAACCAATAATTGGAGCAACATTGACTGCCTTAGTACAGTTGAAACCACAGTTAAATCCTGAATGGTATGCCCTGGGGAAAGTAAGAACAAACTCACCAGCATGCTGAACAGTACGATAAACGGAGACCCCTTCAGATTTTAAAACTGATGGCGACAGTTGTGTGAACTGTAGCTAAATAGTTGTTAAAGATTAATGCTCAACCAAAAGCAAAATAATAAACTTGAAAGCAGATTGAACCACTACAAAATGATCGATACCTGTTGGATGGTGAAGTATGTGCATTATCAAAACCTAAAAATGATAATCAACAGAACCTACTTCAGCTGGATTTATCCAAATGTAGACCAAATAAAAAAAAAGTCACAAAATTCTATAGACAAAAGTATCCCTCCGTGCTTACAAGATCAAGTTCCGGGGTATCTGGGGCAAATTGCAGAGCTAATTCTAAGCTTTACTTTGACATTAAAAAATGAAAAAAGAAAAACAAATAGGGGTTATCTTCTGTTCAACTTTCTTGTGCACAAAAAATAAATAAAATCATGTAGTGGGAAGAAAATGACAATAAGTTCAAACTTTAGCAAGCCAACCAACTTATTTTGTCTAAAAGCAAAAGGGCCATAAAAATATTTACAATGTCCATCTTGCTACTACTTGTAATAATCATGTCAATGACATATATAAAAGAAGAATGACTATACCTAAAAAAGTTATCTTAGCAAAATAGAGTTGTATCAGAATAACAAAGTTTAAAATTTATCTTAGCAAAATATAGTTGTATCAGAATAACAAGATTTTAAAATTTAGAGATGTAACAAATAACTTAAATTTATTAAAGAAAAACGTAGGAGTTCACATTCCACTATAAAACTTTCCTCAAGTGAAGAATCTTACCATAGAAAGTTTTGCCCGAAGAGGGAGATTCATGTATCTACATTTATTTCTTATTAAAAAAGCAATTCTGACGTCAATTTGGCATATGTCCCAACCTTTAATAGAAATTTACAAGAACCCTAATTAATGTCATCTTAGCTGATGGAGAGAAGGCTTCTGAATAGTCTATGACTCATCATATTATTGATTATTACCCAGGCAAGTTCATTCTAAGACTCATAGGATAAAATGAGATAGCAGTCAGGCATGTCCCATGCTGAGAAGAAAATGATTCATATGATGTAGTTAGCAATCTGCCTATAGGTGCAGTAGACCTTTTTTTAACTCAATGGTCTTTTCAGGTGGGCTGTTGACATCTTTACTAGCTTCTTGACTTCCTGCGTAATAGATAATGACCTAAGGGGAATTAAGGTCAGTGGACTTTATTACAGATGGTTGTTTAGATCAAGAGTATAAAGACTAGGCATATCAGATTGTACAACATCTATCATCATAATTCTCAGCTAAAGCATCTTCTTTGTAAAGAAATACATATTCATTGTCTTCTTTAGGAACATCATCATAAATTTTTCCCTTACCAAGAAAACTATCATTAAGAAACATATAATTTGTTATTCTAGGGATAACAACAACTATATCTGTTTGATTTAGTTATACCCAAGTAAAACACAAGGATTTACTAAACATCAAATAAAAATGCTCAAAGAGTTTGCATTATGTGCTTGTGTTTTACTTCTACAGGCCCATTTTGTTGAGTACAACCACGTGTTTCTTGTGAACAATTTCTTCAATTTTAAGGTAATTTTCAAATTGACCTAAGATGAATTTCAGGCGATCATCAAGTGGCAGAAGCGTGATGCTCATGTGCTGCCGCAGTGCTATGACATGGTTGAAGGTGAGTCACATTTTTGTTCTTGATGAGACACTTGCTCAAACAATCTTTTCATGTTGCGTAATTGCCTCGTGGCCTTGGAGTTGGATGAGGATCGACTATGCATCTTGTGTGTGCGAGTGATTGTCTATGCACATTCTTTTGTTGTTTAGATTTGGTTAGTTGCTGTTGTGTACTGAATTATGATCTTATGTTGCTTTTCGGATTAGTGGATCATTTGGAAAACTTTAGATAGGGATATGCATTTGAGTTTGTATAATTAAACTTGTTTAGGTATAAAGCTCAATTTGTGATGGCACATGTACTGGGTTCATCTCTTTTTCTTTTCATTTTTTTATTACAGATAGTTGAATTTGGCATTCTTCATATATTTCTGCTATGTATTCTTGACATACTTTTAAAAATTCAAGTTATTCAACTGCTGTTTGCTGGACCTCTCAAGTATTGGTGCAAGAGAACCAAAGTTGATGTGCTGGTTTCCAACTTAGCCACATGGAATGACGATGCTGTTTCTAGTTCTTTAGAGAGTGTTAGCTATTGGGTTGAGGGCTTGCCATTTGTTCACTCATTGAGTGGTTACTGAAAATTTTATTTGGCAACTAGCCCCACAAGAACACCTGTGAGGTTCTATGAGAGTACATTTGAAGATTTAAATTGCAAAGAGCTACCAGGTTTGTCTTTTTCTCTCATATGCAAATGAGTGGAAGAGTTAGAAAGTTGAGCCACAGGGGCCACTGTCTTGTCATTTAGTAAAATATAAAATGTCATTGCATGTAAGATTTTCCTGAAATAGAAGGTGTGGTTTCCTCTTTTGAAGAAAAAAATACTACTTTTATCTATTATGAACAAGGCAGTAATTGTTGTACTATAATCTTCAATAGCAATGTTATTTTGCGTTATTCTATCTTTCTAAAATCCAATTAATTTGAAAACTTCACACACCTTTTTCATTACCTTATATTGTTTTCTTTATATTTATAAAGCTGTTCTAAAAAGTTTGAAAACATCATTCATTTTATTTACCAGAATTTTTGAAAATGTGGTTTTAAATGACAACGTTTATCCTTATGTCTTTCAGAACATGCACGAACAAGGTGTTCTTGCTTTCAACATTCTGAAAATGGGAACCAAACACTTTCTACATGCAATGAAGAACCATGGGAGGACAACACCTGTTAAATTTAATGGGGCCCTCTAGAAAAAAGCCAACCGCCATGGCCGTGCCTTACAAAGACAACATCATGAGAAAAAATCATAGATTTGAAAGGGAGAAGGAGGGCTTAAAGCACGTGACGGCACCAAAGGAGCAGGGCAAAGCCAAAAGAAGGGAAAGGTCTAGATTTCAGTCTTTTTCGTCGCCAACGAATATTTGTACTTGCTTGTCACCCACATCTCCTCTTCCCACCCTGATTTCAGGAAGCTGCACTTAAAGTCTCTTCTTTCAATACAGTAAAACAGGTTTGATTGTTTTTTCCCTCTTATTCTTTAAATTGGAAAAACATGTTGCTTTCTCCTAAACAAAAGAAAGAGTTGCTGCTCAATGTGAATATTCTTTTGATTAAATTCAATTTTCCCCAATGGAAGATGCTTCCTTTGGTTTTTGTGGCAACTTCAGAGGCATCAAACAGTTGGATGCTTGAAGCCCAGAATTTTTTTTTTCTTCCTTTTGTTATTTTTTCTTCCACTTTAGGTTAAATAACTCTCTCTGAATGTCTTGTGAGGAACACATGCCTTCATGGTGACTCATCATCCTTCAACTCGAAGGTCTTGAAGTACAATGGCTCATCACTAATAGAATTCATGCGGCGATGGTAAAATGAAAAAGTGGGGAAGTCGGCCTCAGAGGAGTTCGACTTTTTTTTTTCTCTTCTCAAGGCGGTAATCTCATACGCCGTTGGTCTCGGATCGGCCACAATAAATTAAGTAAAAAAAATACATTCTTTTATTATCTTGTTACAACATTTCCTCCTCGTTACCAATACAAGATTATTGCAGTGAGCATTTGATAAGAATAATATTTTGTGTATTGTTGGGATACGTTTTCAAAATACATGACGTAAAAGTTAACATAACATAATGTCAACAATTAGACATTAGACATGATTGTACATTGTGTTTTGAAACAATAAATGTAAAGGTTTTGAAATACATTTTACAAGCACACTCCTATTCATTTTATTCTCTTAGCTATCTGTTGCCTAATGGGTCAATATCTGTGAAAACAACAACTGTAACAACCTGATTTGATATCCCAACTAAACTAAACCTGATTATTTCAGTCTCGACCAGTCTAGGTCCTATGTGTGTGTGTGTGTGTGTGTGTGTGCAACACAATGGTTCAAGCTGGTTGAAGATTGTGGCATAATGTCAAGTAAGTCCTTCGTATATATGGGGAAGAAAAGGAAGACAAGGCATGCTTTGTTGGAATAATATATATGCCCATTGTCTTAATCCTCCTGAAAAATAAAACGAGGAAAAAAATAAAGAGATAAAGTAAAGAAAAAGAAAAGATCCCTAGGACTAAAGCATCGATATGTTAAATTTTCTAACTTGGCCACAGCAAGGTTCTATTCCCTACAGCTCACACAAATTCGTTTTGGCCTTTTCCCACATGATCACAGCTACAAATAAGGCCTCCGGAGGAGGAAGAACACCATTAATCCCGACGTTGCCCACGGAAGAAACCAGGCTGCTCCTCTTCTTCCTGGTCTCTGCTTCTCTCCATCTCCATGGGGCTTCAAGTAAAGCGCCAAAGGTACGTATACTTGATATGATACTCCATGATTAGTAGTTCAAATTTATTGACCTTTTCTTAGTTGTTACTATCTGTTAATAACGAGAATTACATTGATAAAGTTCTTGTGATAAAAGACCATCGAATTAGATTTCATAGAATTGTTGGGCGTAATTGAGCATTTCCAAAACCAAATGAATTTTGAGTGCAGTTTTTCTATGAATTTAAGAGTTTACCGAGAATTAGATTGCTTTTTTCCTACGTTCTATTTTTCTTTTCCAAAGAAATTGTAGACATTTTGGTATCCAACCTTTAGCTTATTGGCTGTATCTCCTAGCTAGGCACATGTTGTATACATGGGAAGTATGTTGAGTAGCAGCAACGAAGTTGAAGGAGAAAATTGTGAGGAAGCAAACCACTTGAAGTTATTGTCATCCATTATTCCATGGCAAGAAAGTCGCTTGTACTTGTTTCATTAACTTGAGAAAGGAATCACTTAATCTATGATTTTATTGTACAGTGAGGGCAGTGCGCGGGTGTCATTAATTCATGCGTATAAGCACTGCCTAAGAGGATTTGCTAGCATACTCACAACGAAAGAGGCGGACACATTGTCCAGTAAATTATTTTCCTTGGTCCTCACGGGATTTCCGGAATCTGTAACTGAAGATAACCTGACGCACTATTTCATGTTTGGCAGAATATCACATAATCCTATCGGTTTTCCCTCATCCAGTTCTTAGACTTCATACGACATGTTCATGAGACTTCTTGCAAGTTGTGTTCGGTGAGCTGGGGGCAAAGCTTGCGATGTCACTGGTCAATGGGGACATAATAATCAGAATGATCGATACATGTGAATCCTGATCTGGAGAAAATTATTTGTTTCTTTTAACCAGCATGATTTTGAATGTGTCGCTGCTTGTTTCCCATATTCCATTTGAATTCTCCAGTCCCTTTAGAAAATTATTCATTTAGAGAAGGCTCAATCTGTTAAGTATGTCGAGCTGTATGTTCGAATGATGGAGAAGAAGGCATGACTCGGACCTTTTGTCTCAGACATACTCTTGCCATTTTCAAATAACATATGAAATTAAAGTGCACAACCTTTCGTCGCACTTGTGGTGGTGCCACATAGCTTTCGCCAGCATTCGACTATGCAATAAATGCTTTAAGGGGCGTAGTTTAACCGGGTAGCATGGTGGTTTACACTCAAAAGATCTAGGTTTGAGTCTCATGTTCTAGGTGTTACTCCTCTAGGCCACAAATGGTGGCAAGTGCAACAAGTTCTAAATTTCAAATTATACCGGATATGGATCTAAATTTGATCTGCCGACATAAAAGATCGAAAAGTCCCCCACTACATTCGACTGACATTCTCCAAAATCAAATAAATCCCCTTGATCTCCTTGCCCTTATGAGTCGTTTGGTGATATTTTATGAGCATCCCAGGAATCTTGGTTCATTACGTAATAGAGAGATGCAAAAAAACAGTCCACCACATTCCTTTTCGAACACCTTATACCTTGCTTACAAACTTTTCGAGAAAGAGATTCCGTTGTACAAATCACTCTTGCTTTTAGATGGGAGCTGGGAATTTGGTGCTTTCAGATGTGGATAGGAAACCTTTTAAATTTTATGAAGCAGGGATCTGGTCGAGCTTCTAATTTTTACTAATGCTACTCCATGCCGCACCTTATTATGTCTATCTATTTTACGAAGCAGGGATCTGGCCGAGCTTCTAATTTTTACTACTGCTACTCCATGCCGCACCTTATTTCTTTTATGTCTATCTATTTATTGCCACAACCATGAGATCCCATGTACGTTTATCGATTCCAATCACATATAAAGCATATGTCAATCGATAATCTGTCAATCATTAGCTACCCAAACTTCAATTTTAATTCAAATTCCAATATCATTAGGCATTTGGTAAGAAAAATTTTGTGCTCTTCGAACACATTTTCTTAGAACACATGTTATGTTCTTATTTTGAGAAGAATGATCCAGTTATGGTTATCATTCCTAAATTAAGCAATCAAATGCTAGAAGTAAGTAATTAGATCATATTTCCTAAAACAAAACATAGCATTCTTGAAACACATGTTCTAAAAATGTTGTGTGTTCCAAGTGCATAATATTCTCTTTTAGTAGCCTACTTAGACATAATATCAGGTACTACTTAACCAATTCACCTTCTCTCGTGGCGTCTGTTAGGAATTTGGCCCGAATCACCGAGTTTCAATGATGTACCATTCATAGGGAAAGGAACGTGCATGGAAGGGCCAAACTACAGAGCATCCCACTGCAACTGTTTTAAAATTTATGCTCTAATTTGAAATCACATACCTATAGCCAAAATAGAGCTGATGGGCGAACTTCGACTCACGAAGGTGATCGATGCTCAGTATTATAACTCATTCGGGGTCACAAAAGTCCCCGAGTCAAACGGGCCCAGTACGGTGATGAGCTTGCCCAAGGACAGAGTGAGGCAAAGAAGACACATGTATTATATTATACATGTAATATGTATATAAGACATATATGCATGTATATGTATAATTTGTAAATATGTAATGCTAATAGATGTTATATATAATATAAGTGTTTTTAGATGTACACATTTATATATGTATATATACACATATATATGTGTATAATGTTATACAACAAGAATATATGTACATATATATACATTTGTATATATTATATGTACATACATGTGAGTACATACAATATGTATACACTTATGAATAATGTAGTAGAATATGTATATAAAATATATGTATGTTATGTGTATATTATATATGTACTACATTGTACCAATGTACATATAGTATGTTACAATAAAAATATATTATATGTACAGGTACATATATATAATATATGTATATATGTTATGTATAGTGTTAGAATATCTTGTATTAGGGTACCGGGTCTGGATATGGACCCGGACCCTTGGGCACAGGTACCGAGGTGGCTCGGTACCATAGGCGGGTCGCTCCCCTCATATTCTCACTTATGGTGTAATTGTTGATTAAGTGAAATATATTTTCTCTCTCCTACGGTTGCGGTTGGGCACCTAGGTTAGAGCTTTCCCGTGGTTTTTTTCTCTTTTTGAGGTTTTTTCACATATATCGTGTGTGCCTTTTCTTCTTCCTCTTCGTGTATTGTGTGTTTCTACATGGTATCAGAGCTACGAGATCGTTAGTTTGCATCTGTCCTTCTTGCGCCGCCGTCAGGGTTTTCTGCGTCGCCGCCGTCTTTCGGACCAGCGTCGCCGCCGTCAGGGCTTTCTGTGACGCCACCGTCAGATCTTCTTGCGTCGCCGCTGTTTTTCTGTCTCTTCAGCATTTCCGCCACCGTGGGTGGCTCTCGTTCCCGCCGCCGCCGTCTCGTTCCCTCTACCGCCGCCTAGGGTTCTACCTCCTATCCTCTTCTTTGCTTCGTCCCTGTGCATCTGTTGCTGCGTGATTGTTTGCGATGGCTGAAGAGATGGTGCCTAAAAATGATGTGGCCTTTGACACGGGCAGCGCTCCCAAGAGTGAGAACTTGCCGGTCCAGGTCACGTCCATCCGTTTGACTAAGGACAACTATCTTTCTTGGTCTGCTGCTCTCGAGATTGGGATAACGAGTCGTGGGCGCCTTCCCTATATCACTGGCGACAAACCGGCGCCTAGTAAATTAGATCCTCAATGGGCGACGTGGGCGTTGGAGGACAGCCAGGTGAAGGTGTGGATCATCGGCTCTCTGTCCGCTGATATCCAGCCTCTTATTCTGCGGAAGCCGACTTCTTTTGATATGTGGACTGTGCTTGCGAAGATGTATGGTCGCAAGAAAAAGGTTCTGCGTACATATCAGATTAAACGCAATATCTACTCTCTGAAACAGGGCGACTTGTCTGTTGCTGCCTTCTATGCCGCCCTGAAGACTAAGTGGGAGGAGCTCAATTATCATGAGAATGATGATTGGAACTGTGGTTCAGATCATTCCCTCTACTGGGAAAAGGAATGTACGTTTCTTTTCCTTGGAGGCTTGCGGGATGAATTTGAATGCATTCGGAGTCAAATTCTAAATTGTGATGAGATTCCTAGAATAGAAGAAGTGTATGCTCGGGTGGAGTCAGAGGAACAACGACGCCAGGTGATGCACCTTGACACCAGCCATGGGAATGCTCCTTCTGCCTTTGTTAGTCGTGCTTCAGGGACTGGGCAGCGTCCTGCCCGACGCTGTTCTCATTGTAATAAGTTGGGGCATTCAGTGGATTTTTGTTGGGATATTCATCCTGAAAAGAGATTGGTCAGAGGTCGTCCCACCTCTAGCAGGCGTAGCCCTTCTGTGTCTGATTCTAGTCAGAGCAACCCTGCGAGTGGTACCAAGTCCAAGATTTCATCTGATCAACTCAAGGAACTGCAAGCCTATATTAGTCGTCTATTTACTACCCCGAAGGAGGCTTCCACGTCTGAGGGGGCTCAGTTAGCCCAAGCCCTCGTTGCCTCAAGTGATCAAGGTAATCCCTCTCTTGGTGATTGGATTGTTGATAGTGGAGCTACTCACCATATGACAGGGGATGCTAAGTTGTTTCAAGAATATCAACTATCTTCTGGCAAGCAACGCGTGTCAATGGCAGACGGGTCTTCTATCTCTGTGGCTGGAAAATGGAGTTTGTCTTTGTTGAATAAATACTGTCTTCACAATGCCCTGCATGTTCCCAATATTCCTGTGAACTTATTATCTGTCAGCAGTATTACCAAAGAACTAAACTGTAATCTAATCTTTTCTACTGATCATTGTTCCATGCAGGACTTGCTGACGGGGAAGAAGATTGGGATTGGTTCGGTTATTGATGGGCTCTACAGACTGCCCGTCCAGGTTGCCTCCGCCTTGATTTCAGCCACGAGTGGACAAGTGTCAGGTGTGGAAGATCGATCTACCATTATGCGATGGCACGAGCGTCTTGGACATCTCCCCTTTCAGTTAATCAAAAAGTTGTTTTCTCATTTGTTTACTTCTGTTCCCATTGACTCATTTGCATGTGAAGTGTGTCAATTGGCTAAACATGTCAGGGCTTCGTACCCTATTTCGTTGAATAAAATCACCTGTCCGTTTGCCTTAGTTCATTCTGATGTTTGGGGTCCTTCGGGAGTACCCACTTGTCATGATTTTCACTATTTTATGACTTTTATTGATGACTACTCTCGGTGTACGTTTGTGTACTTGTTGATACCATGCGAAACTATGCTTCTTGGTGGTGATGATGACTGGTCATCACCATCTGAATAAGCGGAGGCCTTTGACAATGTGACGATGTTTGTCGAACTGACAAGAAAAGTGGATTTTTAACATTCATTATGATCTTTCTATGATGCTCACAAGAAACCCAATACAATTAATGATATATGAGGGTACATCGTTCCATGTTGACGGTTTGTATGGCCTATATGGTGGCACACAAGCCTATATAATTCACCCTGCATCATATGGCATGTTTTCCTAATCCACTTCGACCAAACATCGGTGCCAAATTACAATAATCTACAAGTCATGCAAATGCAGTAAAAAGCTAACATGTTCCTTTTCCTCAGCAAATAGTAGGAAAACGAGTCCTTAACAAATAGAATTTTGAGTCCTTAATGAAAAGTTAAACCAGCTGAGCTCAATCCAATTCACTGATCAGTTTTGGAAAAATAAAATAGACATGATCTCCTAAAGTCTTAGTTATTGGCTTCAATAAATTCCCCAATACCTTGAGATTCAACGTGAAGATTGCATGAGCAATGATTGCCCAATATTGTTCTTGTGGATCTCAGTTTAGATAAATCCTTTTTTTGGAGGGTTGACACAAGACCTTTACTATTTTATTCTTGTGTTAATGATTTTTTGAACTCAACCCTATCAGAGTATTGGGCACAAAAATAGAACCACTTTGTTGGTGCTTTTGGAAATGAAATAGATGAATTTTAATAAAAATCCACTAAAAAATGAAGCTTTTTGTCGCACCCCAAATTTCTCACAATCCTTTTTTTTATAAAATATGCCAAAATTTTGTGAACACAAATGCTTGGGAATGTGACAAACACAAGCAAAATCACGTAAAACATAGATCACCTCTTTTGGTCATTCATTTTCATTATCGACAAAACATATAAGTACTAAATGTTTATAAAAAAAGTCATGACAGCCCAATTTCCTTTTTCTTTCAAAACCCAAAATTCAAAAGACCAAAAGCAAATAAACAGAAGAAATAATGCACCAACTCACAAAACACTTCTTTTCCAGTGGGATATGAACTATGCCCTCCAATTTGCCTGTCGTCCAGGCCTGTTGGAACCTGAAAATAAGATGCAATAGAAGGTTGAGCCATCACAGTATGATGGGGGACCAGCCAATGGGAGTGTCATCAATCAAACAAGATATCATTCAGTCAGGGTATAATTCAATATTTATATTCATTCAAATAGCATTTTCATCAATTACCCTTGACCGCGTGAAGCACGTTCATCCTATATTCAAATAGCCCACCCATGTTGCCCCTCTTCTTGCTGCTGAGAGGTAGGCCCATTCGGCCGTGTGGATGGTGTTCCTTTTTGGCTGCGGTGCACTTGGGTGGCGCGTCCGTTTTGCAAGTTGTTGTATTTCTGTTGTGACCGCACCACAAACCCTTCCGAATGAGACTCGAGGATGCCCTTGGCAGCCCCCAAAATTTTTGGTCTTGCATTTTGAGGCACTCGCACCGCTCCCCGTCATAATCAAGGTTCTCCTTCCATTTGGTAAGCTCACACCACCCGGATATGGTCTCAAAGAGCATGTTCACCTGAAAGGGCGTGGTAGCTAAGCTAGCATGGGCCAGAGGAGAACATCGCAGGGCCAATAGATCGCTGGCGCCTGCCTTGGTCAATCTGCTGCTCAGCCGAGTTCTCTTCACAATCCGACTGGAGTTGGGCGCTGTCGCAGACCCTTCACCTAGAGCCGATAGAACCACTGCCCTAAGCCGATCCACTATCCCAAGATCAATGGAGGTAGCGTCGGACAAGCCTATCACTTAAAACTTTACAAATTAAACCTTGCCAGATATGAATCCTGAGCTTAATGGAAACCCTAGAAATGGATACTAGTGAGGTTAACCCACCCACGGTCTCAACCTACTACAAATGCTAAGGGGTTCCAGGCCTTACAACCATCAGCGATACAGAAGACCACTCAACTCACTCCACACACACCATTCACAAGCACATCCACACCCTAATCGACCAAACCACACCCGCCCTTAGGAGGTCTCGCGGCCCGTAGTCAGGTCCTAGGCAATGAGCTTCGGATAGACCACTGTCAGTGGCATTTGGCAATTGCCGGTGTTGGAAAATAAATGCACCCACCTACGTACTATAGGGGGTAACAGAACGTACCTGGCCGAACATTCAGCTTCAGCAAGGGGATCGGGCGAGGACCAGTAGCTTAGCTACGGCCTGATCAGTACTGCAAGGTGGGAGAGGTCTCGACCCGCCTGGCTGAAGATGGCACCTATGCGCGACAGATGGACATAGCGCGTGCTCGGCCCGTCTGGCCGAGAGGGACGCTTGCGCACGACGATGGACGCTTGACCCGCATGGTTGAGGATGACGAGAATGACGGCAATGACTCGGCCCGCCTGGCCGAGGAAGACGTCGACGGTGTCCTCGGCAATGAACTACGGCGCTGGACAGCTCTCGCCGCGGCCTCGGACGGCCGTAGTCGACAGCTCTCGACAATGAACTACGGCGCTGGACAGGGCTCGCCGCGGTGGACACGAGGGGTCTAGTAGGGATCCTAACTAGGGGACTTCCGAGCAAGATTAGGATTGGGCTCAGATGAGAGGGAATATGAGAGGAATTGGAGGTGACTAAGGTGGCTATTCCTGGGCCCCTGGCCTTCTTATTCTTGATGTTCTCAAGGGTAAGATAAGCCAAGGGAAACTAGGAAGGAGTAGGCTCATACGGCTTAGAGGTGGCTAGGGTAGTAGGGTAGCTCGGGTGGACTAGGCTCGATGACTCGAGAGGGTGGACTCGGTCAAGTGGGCTAGGTCTAGGTCTTGGGTTAGGTGAGCTTGGTCAAGGGCTCGGGTCAAGGAGGAGTTAAGGCTAAGAGAGGAGACCAAGGTGATTAGGAGAGGATTAATGGACGTGGAGGGTTTACGAACGGGAAAAGTGAGGGAGTTAAGAGTGATGAGGGATTACGAAGAGAGAGGGGAGCTCGCGAGGTGAGGTAATGACATACCTTGAATGTGCCTAGGGGCTCGAAGGGCTTGGGCCCTCGGATGGTGACATGTGGCAGCTGGGACGATGAGGACTGAAGGCTTGAGATGGAGGTGCCTCGGGTCTTGACGTGAGAAAACCCAAGGGACGCGCGGGGGAGTTAATGCTCCCCGGGCCGTGATTGGCTTAAATGCCTTTGCTCAAATGACGCTTATGCCCTTCTCGACTTAGGTCCGAATTAGTGAGAAATTAATTAACGAAGGGCAATTTTGAAACTTCATCTTAGGATCATGATGAGTCGCCGGAATTATAGCAGCGGCAAAGATTCCAGTCTCCGCCATGGCTGATTCCAGCCACTTGTAAAAACTCAGCCTTCTCAGATTTGGCTGAAACTTGGCCTGATTACAACAGGGTCCTAGGCGACGACGGGGGCCGTCTCTCCAAGCACTAAACCGCTGGAATTGCAAGATTTGCATTGCGGTTGCAACGCTTGGCTTCCGCCTTTTCCTCCGCTTCGCCACGATGATCACCAACACCTAATGGATGCGTGCAGCTAACAAAGCCGGTCAGCAGTCGCTTCGTTGTGGCCTCGGACGCACTCTCCTTGTATCAAACATGGGGAATGCATTACCAAGGCTGCATTTAGCTAGGCTTGCCAAGACCGAGATTCGGTCTACTTTTCCGACTAACTTCATTCCCGATGTGCCCGGAGAGGAAACCAGCCTACTAGAGTAGACTTAGGCCTAATCTTTCTACGACGAGAAGTTGGTTGGAACTGAGGAGAGGATTCGGCACCTACCTGGCTTTTCACCGTCGGAATTGTCTACACCTTTGGTACTAGCCAACCGTATTATTGGCAGGTATTCCCGTATTCTCTACTGGCCCTCTAAATGCCCTCCGTGATCAAAGACAAATGCACCGAAGGGAGATGGATTTGCGTCGGGGATTTGCCAGTAGGAGTACGTGGCAATGGCGGTTTCCGGCAATCACCACCTTCACACACTACTTGTCTTCACTCCAGCCAGAGCCACGGGCTGAAGTGTTCGGATTACACAACCGTTTTCCGATGGGGGACTACACACCTCCGAGTGGGGAAGTAAGAGAAACTCAAGCACTTCTATTTCATTCAAGATAGCAAGATATGCCAAAAATGGCTTACTACTGAGATTATATAGTATTAAGGCGTCTCGGGTCACTATGGCCTAACCGAGACGTTACACTGATTCAAAAGTAAAAGACTCGATTGACTGAAAAGGGAATGGACTGACTCACTAAAGAACCGAGACGAAACTTGAAAATGGCTCAGCGCTAACAAGACTCGATCCTAACTACCGCATTGGGCTTGGTTCGGACTCGACCTGGGCTTGGTTCTACCTGGCTCACTTCGGGTCCGGTCTTCTATTGCTTGAGCTCTGCCCTTGCTGCTTGACTGATTTGCTCGCTCAACCTCGTCGACTAGACGTCGCTGCTGGTGCCTGGCCATTGTCTTTGCCTGAACGCGTTGCCGCTGCTCGGCCAGCGTTGTGTGCCTTCTCTAGGCCTTTGCGGCCGTTAGCCTGTCCTCGGCCATCATGGCTGAGGCTGTTGGCCCCTGCGCCCGCATCCCTGGCCTCCGACGCTTGGCCCCAGGGCTGCACAACGAGTCGAGCCAACTCGGGCTCGACTCGAACTCGCTCGACAAAGCTCTGCTCGAGCTCGACTCGTTTATAAACGAGTCGAGTTTGAGCTGAAGGTTAAACTCGATTAAATAAACGAGTCGAGTTCGAGTTGCAGGAACTCGACTCGTTTACACTTGACTCGACTCGATGAACCGGTTCAAGAAACTGGTTTTCGGCTCGACTCGATGAACCGGTTCAAGAAACCGGTTTTCCAAAAAACTTAACGCGCGCCAAACGTGCCCAAAACCGTCAATAGCCTCCCAAGCTCCCACCTGTCTCGCCTATCTAACAGCAAGGTGGGACAAAACTATTATTCAATCTGTAGTTTCCCTTTTAAAATTTCGATACAGGACTAAACAGAATGTTCATGTTCTATTTATGGGTTGTTTGACTAGGCCGAAATTGCATAATTATGTAAATAAAAATTTCTTTTTTCGAGGAAATGGGAATTGAATCCTCAAACAAATATTTTATGTTTTAAGATTATAGTTTCATTCTTGAATCAAAATTTAGGAATCGTGATTCTATTATGAGGGGTGGAACTATGATTCCTTAAATTTATAATTTCCTTAAATTTATAATTTATTCGCTTTTCTTTGAGCACATGTCATCATGGTTTTATTTCATCAATTTTATACTTTTAATTGTGATTTTGTCAAAAACATCATTTTCAAAATTAGACTCAAAACTCTAGACTATCAAATTAAAAATTAAACTATAACTAGAGTTTTCATTCTCATTCCAGTTTGAAGTGCCGTCAAACAACCCCTTATGATCACCACTATCTTTTAAATGGATTGATCTCAAGTTAGAAGGGATGAGATTTGATCTAGATCTATGAACTTTAAGACGCAAGGCCTACAAACAACATAATTTTTGCATAGTGCACATACACATATATATTTATAAAGTTTGTACATTATACATATATATATAATATATATACATATATGCAATATATCTATATATAAATATTCATACATACGTATAATATATATACATATATGCTAATGTATATACGTACAAATGTATATATTATGTACATATAGTGTTGTGTAATATGCGTATACACATGTATAATATAATATATATAATACGTACAATGCATACATAACATATATAATACCACATTATTTATATATAAAAATTTCATTAATTTTTAGTTTTTTACATATGAATGTCCCGTCAAGTTTACTTTATCACATTGGTAAGCCATGTCATTAACGGTTACATGAGGCTGCATTGATTTTGGTAATAAATTGGTTCCAGATTCAACTAGATTTGATAGCTCATGACTTATATCTGTATTTTCAACATGTAGCAGACTAAAATCTAACTAATTGTGAGTTGTAATTAGCGGAAAAAGTCCAACGCATCAAACTTGGAAGTGCAAGAAAGGTCATCCAAACGAACATTAGCTTTCCTTAATACTGATTCATAAAGCAAGTAATATGAGCTAATCAAGTTTCAAGACAATGTTCAATTCAAGAACAATTGGTAGAGTTCATGGCCCTTTTTGCTTAGGCCGCCTAGCAAGAATGATGCTGCAGGCGGGTCGTGTCCACAGCGAAACAACAACGAAAGCAATGGAAAAGGAGCTGAGTTGTAGTTCCCTGAATGCTTGGATTGCAGATGATGATCGATCAGTAACTACTGTGATCCTAGTTTTGTCTTCACCATTTCCTCACTGAATTCCCATAGCTTCTTAGCTAAATCAGCATCAGCTCCATATGGTGTTGGACGGCTCTCGTTGCAGTCGCTGAAGTATTTCCCAGAGACCCCTTTCACTTTTGGATGTAGAGCAACATAGCAGGTGGTTGCTGCTCCCTGCCGAACAGTTAGCCCCGCATGCAAAGAATCAGCAATCAGATGTGATTGTACACAAGGGGTCTGAATCTTCACAACTCAAAAGAAAAAAAAAGAAAAACTAAGAGAAATTCTACCTCGATGATAATTTATCCTGTCGGAGATTGAGGAGTTGTTCCAGTCAAGTATGTGTGTGATAGAATCTTTCTGGTGGTTTGGGAAGGAAAAAGAAAACTTTGGATCACAGCTCATGTTTGTTTCTTTTAGTGGGAGTGATAAAGGTTTGGATCAATGGTAAGCTTTTTTTTCAACATCTGTTAGAAGTGAAAAAACGCTGTTTTTTTCAAAAAAACGCGTATTTAACACCAAAAACGATTCTGCCGTATAATACCCGTCTTATTCTCGTTTTTTTCAAAAAAAAAACAGTCCTACCGTATTATACCTGTTAAATACTCGTATAATACCCATATTATACGTTTTTTTATTAATTATTATTTTTTATAATTTTTAAGATGTATTAAATGTTTAATTTTTAAAAAAAAATTGCCGAACTTTTCTCGTTTTATTCCCGAGATATAAAACTTTGCCGTATTATACCCGTTTTTTTCCTCGCCGTTTAATACCCGTCCCCGTTTTTTGTGACAATGGTTAGAACCAACCCTGCAATTAGAGTTTCACATGTACTTCCATGGGAGTAACTATAAATGGATATTATCCATGTGTAGTTTGTGGAAATCTAAAGTTACTCTCTGTCATCTGAGAATGAAATGTCTTTCTATTTTCCCTTGCCGGAAAAGATTTCAGAGGAAACAATTGTTATTTGATTTGCTTTTAACGGTTATTGTTAGGACAGGTGGATGATTGTAAACTTGAAGGGCCGCCATAAAAGGATAACTGAAGGACTAATTTGAAGGAGTGGGTAAGTTGGGAATCGGTTATGCATGTAAGGCACAGATGATTTTAATTTTGGGAAATATCCTAATGTTATGGCGTATATGAGGATTCATGCGGGTTGGACCTGGTCTGTATTGTACTTACACCATATCCAAGGTCGAGCTTATTTACATATCGGGATCGGAACTGTAGGCTTGCATCTGCACTGAACCAAACGCTTTTCTGAAGTGCTCGAGTGCCATCAAAACCAGGTTTGAGGTAAACCCAATTCTAACAAAACTTGGTTTGGTAAAAGGGGGTGAAAATTTTAATTCCGCTCGAATTTCAGACCAGGGTTTTGATGTGTTACCAAACAAAGAAACCAATTTTTAAAGTTCATTAAAAAACTTGGTTTTCATAAGACTAAGTTTTCACAAAACTGGGTTAGATATGGTTATCATCCAAACACCCCCTTGGTTTTTTGTCCAAAAAAAGAAAAAAAGAAACTCGACTTCGATCGTCATCAAAACAAGCTTGCAAAACATCATCCAAATACCACCAAGCCTTAACGCAATTTAGTTATTAATATGTAACTTGATTACCTGTTGGACGTCCTTCAAGAAGACCTGAAACAAGGACGCAAGAGTACCTGCAGGAAGACAACAGCAGCAGCGTTATACCAATTATGTGCTACCAAATTGAAATACTACTTTGTTGATTGTACAGCGCTTGCAGGATACCTATAGGCTTCATGTAGCGCGTTATATTTGTCGGTATAACTCCAGGGTGCAAAGAGTTGGCCGTCACGTTCATCCCTTCCTCCTACACACACAGAGAAGAAAGTAACATTAGCATAAGTCCAACAAAAAGTTGAACCTGGGGCAGGGTGCGTCACGCTTACACCTAGCATTGTGCTAGCCGACACACATTGGGCTTACACCAAGTTTTTATTTTTTTATTTTTTTTTTAAACTGAATCCTTTAATATGTGAAAGAAATGAAGAAGTGCTTGTCATTATGATAAATATGAAACCTTCACACTTAGTCCATGGAACAGGAAACTAGCTGATTTGATTCAGTTTCCAACTTTTATGACGATGCATCATTAACTGCATAAGTATAAGTGTTTTACCTGCAGCCTTCTACCTAATTCTTTAGCATGAAGGATGTTGGCAAGCTTGGATTGGGCATAAGCTGCATAAGGTGCATACCTACATACAAAATATACCAAACAATTTAAGTTAAATAATGAACAACATAATAACCCAGCTCGCTCCTACACTAGGCTCTAGTTCCTAATTTCTGGATCCCAACCGGCTTCAATGTAGCTTTGGTTCCAACCTTGAAAAGGTTAGGAATCAAAACAATCTATCACTTTGTCAACCTTCTTACAAGTCCCTAAGTTTTTTGACAATCTTAAATACACCACTGAACCTTTTAATAAAATGTTACAAATAAGCAAATTAGATCTAAATATAGTTGGTAGAAAAAAGAGGAGGAGGAGGAGGAGAGTCACCCAGAAGGACTGTTGATCTTGTCAAACCGGATGCCGGAGCTGTATGTTCTTCTATGGGCAAGTGAGCCAACGTTCACTACCCTCCCTTCTATTCCGCTCTCTTTGGCTGTCGCCTTCATCTTGTCCAACAAAAGGTTTGTCAGCAGGAAATGCCCTGCATTTTCTCAGGATGTTACGTTGCATACAACACGGATAAGCAGCATACAGAGATGCATCGAATATGTCCGATTATCAGAAATTTGTTTTGTCGGAACTGGTAAAGAAAATTCGGGTTTAATTGCTGATCCCTTTCGAATTTGATATGCAGTTCTATAATTGGATCTCGTTCCAAGTTCCATGTCTGACTGGGATTCAAAAGTCTGATCCACACAGATGTTGGATCTTATGCTGGTCGAAACTCTGAATCTTCACATCATGACTCCAGTTAAGTCAAGTTGAACCCGACACAAGTCCAACAGTTTGCATTTTTGCTCTTGGGCGAGGAGAGTTTTCAAGAAGGCACACAAATATATAACATTTAATTAGAGGAAACCAAAATAAAAAAACATCTTTAGTATATTATTTATTTTCTAATTATTTTAATTTATTTTTAATAATTTTAATATCGAACTTTTTATGCCTTCTTTTCCTCAAATCATTTTTTTCCTTCTTTGGCATGGTTCATAGCTTTTTATCAGCTTTTTCAGATCAACATCGTTGACGATTGAACTTACCTTAGTAACAGTTCACCATAGTCGTGTGCTTTGCAAAATTATTGTAAGACGCTTGTTTTTATCATTTTATCAACTCGTTTTTACTTCTCTAAATTAATATTAAGAGTGCGTATGAATCTTTTCCCAATGCTACCCAATCGGATTTTAATATGTCATTTAAAACCAAACAGAATCAAATCTAACTAGAGATCCAACACTTTCATGTAACTGGATCGGACCTTTATTGGATCCCGATTAGATATTGGACTGGAAATCGGTTAGTAAAGTGCATATCAAATTTGAAAGCAACCAATATTAATTATATCCAAATTGCTTTGAAGACATTAAGATGGATTTGAATGAGATATGTTTGATTTAAAGGAATTAATAGAATGAATATAGAAAACTTGCTGAAAAAAATAACAAGAGATAGGAAACGATCACAATAATTTTGTTCTTACCAATATGATTGGTGGCGAACTGCAACTCTATCCCATTTTTGGAAAGTTGGAATGGGCAGGCCATGATTGCTGCATTATTTCTGTCAAACAATTAAAGCACACAACCAATCATGACCCAGTCGATAGGGGGGAAGAAAGAGAGAGAGAGATCATCAAACATGTGAATTAATTAATTATGAAAAAATATACAATAGGAGGATTAGCCGTTCGACCAACTTGATCGAATGTTCATAAAATATTATTGCAATACCTTATTATGACCAAGTTTAACTCATGGTTGAAGATTTTTAAAAATTTTAGAGGGTTTATAAGGAATTGGCTAAATTATTAATTGTCCTTACATGACCTTTTTCATAAAAATGAGGCTATTAGAGACGCTTGAGATCTGCGAAATTATTCCAAGTGGACTGACTTGTTACAGACTACATTTACTCGTAGATTTATTGTTTTAATTTGATTTAAGTCAAAAAATAGTCGCCGGTCTTTTTAAATAGAAAAGAGTTTGCATATAATACTTTAATAGATAATTGGAGAGGGAGAAAGAGAGTACATACATGAGAAGGTTGAGAGGGTAATTGGAATCGAGGAAAGTAGTGACGAAGGATCTGACCGAGCTGAGGCTGCCCAAGTCGATCTCCATGACATCGAGCTTTGCATTGGGCACTTGTTCGAGAATGCTGTCCTTCACTTTGAGCCCACTCTCCAGGTTCCTCGTGGGGATGATGACTGTCGCCCCTCTGAGAGCAAGGACCCTTGCCGTCTCTCTTCCAATCCCACTGGTGGCTCCTGCCATCACAAATACCAGAGAAGAAACCCAATAAGGAAGAAGCATACTGTAAGAATAACTCGATTAGGCCCTCCCATCGATCCACAAGCGGTGTGTTCGCTCGCACGCATGATCTTGGGGGCTTCAGATTTATTTACTGTCGCCACCATTTGCCTAATTCTGCGACTTGTGCAATTCGAATCAGCATTCGAGATCGAGCATTAGAAACAAAAACAAGAACGTACAGAGCTCAGACAGAAGTTCTTTTGGTTAGAAGCCCCCATCAAACTTTTCTGCAGCTTCCTGTCGCTGATTATAAGAACTGCTGGAAAGCAGCTAATTGGCCTCAGCAATCTAACTTTTTTGGCGTATCGAGAAACCAATTTACGAAATCAAATGACTCCATTCTGTGCGGGATTCATGGTCGCTATAGAATCATTAACAAAATTTTATCTTTGAATCCGATTGAGGAAAAAACAAGGGTTTTTCATCTCAAGATAGTGAAATCAGAGTCCCCTTTGATTATATCTGTCATTTTCATTTTCATTTTCATTCCGTGGCTGCAAAGGATATAGATACTACCAAGTTTTAAGATGAAAAATGCGTAAAAGAGTATCCGTGGTGACCTCAACTCCACTGATAAAAAAACCAGCCGTTTATCTGTTTTCTACACTTCTTCCATTAAGAGGCCATGGATATTCCAAGGTGAAGCATAATTAGTCACTATCGGTTTCAAAATTTTGCCTGCCATGTACAGCAACCTCCATCAAGGACTTCACGAGCTTCCTATGACGCCAATTCTACTCTTTAGCCTGATTTATTGCTTTTAGATATCACAAGCTGCGAAAATCACAAACTGAGACACCATAACAACGGTTAACAGAAGACCTAGAAACCTCCAAAAGTTTCTTCACAGGGAGAGAGACACAGAGAGAGCGAGAGAGAGAGGGATTGAGAGGACCAACCAGTAACAATGGCGGTGAGGTTCGAGGCATCAATTCCCTCTGTCACTTGCTCTGCAGTAGAACAGGCTCCAAATCCGGACGGCCCATCCCTGCACACGTAGCTCCACAGGCGCCCAATCCCCATATTCTGAGCTCTGCAGAAGCTGTAAAATATTTCTCGGGCACGCGAAGTACGAGCGTAACGGTATTAAGGAGATAGTGGGAGCGCTTCAGTTCGGTAAGGATGGTGAAGGCTTGGACCTCAACGAGGAAGAAAACGAATGGATGGATGAAAACGAATGGATGGAACGATGTCCGAGTTACTGTTCTCATTATAGCCCCAATGCGGGTCACTCCAAAGCGTGTCAGTGCCACTGCCGCAGCTCATGTTGTAAAGAAGCGAAATCTAGAAAAGCCCCTTCAATTTCTATGCGTTTCCTGAAAGCGGGCCTAAGATTTGGCAAATAGAAAAAGTTCTATTGGGATAATTTGCAAACACAGTTTATGAACCGGAAAATATTAAATTGTACTCGAGAAGACCACTAGATAAGAAAGCAGGCTTGGAAGCTTGAACATTAATTAAACCTCCCACTTTCTAGTCAAAAGCAAATTCATTTGAACCATCTGTCATTTGTGATAACATTACGAGATATATACATATATTAAACAAATTTATCAAGCAAGTTCCAGACGAGCTCGAGTTAGCTCGACTAGTTAAACAGCCCTACTTGTCGATAGGGGGCTTTCACACCCTCCCTTGGAGGCCATAACATATAATTTGCAGTTATTTGGTCAATATATGAAAATCTATATGGATTTATGTAAGTTTCTCTATAACGAAAGCAAGGAACCCATCTTAATGTTTATCATCAATGGACTGCGACCATTTTGTCGGGTAGCAATGATAACTCAGAAGGTCATATAACACTTTAATGAAGGAGTGGGCAGTTGAGGACATTGAATTGAATTAGGAACTGCAATGGCTGTGCCTCTGACCTGGCGACCAAGAGGCCATCGTCCCCTTTCTTAAGGTTCACTTCTCGCCCGCTTCTGCTTCGTTCTCCAGCCTGATACAAATATTTTCCAAAAAGAACTTGCTCTCTGATCTCCATTGCGTGTGATGCAAGTGACTTCAAAATGCTGCTTAGTCCCCAACATGATAAATCACCTTATATCTTTTTTTGGATTGTGGGTGAGCTGAAATCCCCGCACTACAGACGGGACGGAAGTTGGAACTTGGTAGGCAGATACACTTTGTTTCGAGCTATCGTGATGAGGGTTAGAGTTGTGAATTTTCCATTGGGAGCAAAATATAAGTTTTCAAACATTTCATATAGGTTAGATGAAATTTTGTATAATTTTTAGCAATTGTCCTTATCAGCCCCCATTTGGCTTTGCTCATGCTCAGGGTATCAATTTTTCTTACTACAAAAAAATAGCATTGATATATAGATTGAAATATAGCAGGGTGTTACTCCTAAGTATTGAAAGTAGGTCTGCTACCATTGGGGGATTGGAAGAAGGATGGAGGTTCCAGGTGAACAAAAGAGTCATGAAATTGATCGGATTCAAGTTAGATATATCGTTGACCATATCCAAATTTATATCATATCCGCATACAACTTCCAAATTTACAATTTAAATCTGCTTTAGATATTACTTTTTAATTTACAACCTAACCAGCTGCATTATGGTATGTGATATGATAATTGATAAGTAGGAAATTTTAATTGGTAATAGTAATGTTTACTATCCATTATTCATAGTCAGAATCTCGATCCAATTAAACATTATTTCTTAAACCCGAACCTGATTCAGTTTATTGAATGAATGTTAATTTATTTTTCCTATCCAACTTATTCAAAGCAATTGATATTGAATTCAATCGGTTCGGGCTATCGTGTTTTGCTAGATCCATGGAATATGACGTATTTAATTGATCGTGTTAGGGGTGTGGATTACGGGAGGGAGAGTGAGGAATGAGCTCACCATTTCCATTACGGACAAGATTATCTAGAGCGAAGAGACGTAATGGCTAGGGCGGGCTTTGGAGATTTTTGAGATCTATTTATCTTTCCATCGGGGAGGATGCTATAGAGTGGAGGGATAGTCGCCAGGATTGTTGTAGAGCTGAGGATATTTTGGAAGACTGCAAGGTGCCTAGCTAGTGGTTGATGGTCTACCTATCTTGCAAGCGAAGGCAGGCTCTACCCACCCTAGCCAGACTCAAAAATGTGGTTCTTCTATTGCTAACCAGTGTTTTTCTTTTTTTTGTAGGGTTGCTGAAGAGACTAATGACCATTTGCTCATCTACTGCAGCAGGACTAAAGAAGTGTGGGAGTGGCTTGCTTCTAAATTTAATATTTTAAATCCCAACTAGAGGGCTTGTGTTCGAACTCAAACGTTGAATGCATACAAACGTTCGAGGGAAGACAAGGCGCTAATGCTGGAAAATTAGCCTTCTTGGTGGTGTGCTGGAGGCTTTGGTGGCATCGTAACAAAGTTGTGCATGAGGATGGTCGTCTAGAGCAAGGTTATTTGAAGACGGACATATAGAGGCACTATGTTGATCCTTTTTGAAGTATAAAGTGGCCAAAACATGTTGAGAGAAAACTACAGATTTGGGTCCACACGAGGTTATACTCTGATGATAGATATAACGGGTCTCTAGGCACGCTATTTTAATGTCACCTCTGTTAATATGACTGGTAGTTTCAAAGTTGCAGGCACGTCGTATTGCGGAGATGGCTCCCATGACATGTCTATTTTGTTTATCTCTAGAGTTGAACTGTTGAGGAGCGAAATGAAGGTGCCAAAGAGTTTGTTCATGTATCACAAAGACTATGCTCCGATGGCTCCCATGACATGTCTATTTTGTTTATCTCTAGAGTTGAACTGTTGAGGAGCGAAATGAAGGTGCCAAAGAGTTTGTTCATGTATCACAAAGACTATGCTCCGATGGCTCCCATGACATGTCTATTTTGTTTATCTCTAGAGTTGAAGTGTTGAGGAGCGAAATGGAGGTGAGAAAGAGTCTGTTCATGCATCACAAAGACCATGGCGGACAGGTTATTATTACCTTCACTGTGGAGAGTTTAGTTTGTAGGTTGCATCTGCAACTTGAAGGTGGAAGGACCTGGGACATTTGCAGCAACTTTCTAGCTCGATGGGCGAGCAAAGTGAAGGTGGAGCAAAGAGCATGCGTTCATCAAAGTGCATCTAATGGATATGGGTGATTATTTTGGGCGAACTAACAGCTCTCTATAGAAGGTTTATATCTCTTTTTATTTTGTTGAATGGTTGAGTCAACCCTTTGGTTCTTTTGCTTGCTTTTATGAACATTAGCATGTATGTTCCTGCTAACTCCTCTTTTGTTAATAATAAAGGTAGGGGGCCTAACCCCCAGCAAACTGTTACTGCAATTCCAATCCATTCACATCCTTATCTCAAGCTTCAGCTTGCATGTTCATGGACTGAAAGAACCAAAATGTCCTTGTCTAAGGACCCGGCAAAGTGGAAAGGGGAAAATTTCCTTTTTTAAGTGACTAAAGTACTCCTTCCCTTTTCAAGAATTCTAAATACTTCAAGCACGAACCGGTGTGCGCTGCCAAATACGTGGGTGGGTGGGTGTTCGGGATGCTCTCATGTGAAATGTCTGTGAGAAAAATCTAGACAGCACACCCACATAAGTTGTAATGCGAAGGGCAAACTTGCCCAACTATTGTTATTAGAATAGGCTGATTTGAATTGAATAAATGTGCAAACTGATTCCATTCATTCGCTTATTCAAGAGACTTCTAATTCTTAATCAATCTGTGTATTATATATTTTCCATGTACTTTTTTCATAAGTTGATGAGTTAAATCAATTTTATTGTTTCAATCATTGTCAAAAATATCGTTCTTGGGTTTTTAATAGCAACATTTTCACCGGTTTTTAACAGCAAAGTTTTTTTGGGCAAATCTTGAAAAAAACTTAAGATTACGAGGATCAGATTCACCCTTTTCACAACTCCACTTTTACCCGTCATTCATTTTTCTGTGTTCATAAACTGGTCATTTCCATCTGTATACAAAAAGAAAAAAAAATATCATACTCAAACATCTGCTTGTTTCAAAGGCTCATATATGGCTCCATTATTGATATACATGCCTCTAACATTGTACCTGAGCTTATCAATTTAGATTTGTCATCTTAGACTTTAGGATTTCAGCATAATTAAAAGATGAATGGGTTAGAGGATTTGATGTGATTCATTTTTAGCCTGCAAATTACGTTGTGCAATGCCTAACATCATCTTTCTCATAATCAAGCAAGTTGGTTTTCTAAAAAGATCTAAAAGCTTTGCATCCATTTTGATAATAGATGGTTACCAATACTAACAACATAGTTCTAATGGATTCCACCACTTCTTTGAGTCAAGACGTCCTTCGAAAGCACAAGGAATGACAGCAGCGGCAGAGGAAGGGGTTAGGGGGGTCGGCAGGGGCCATGGCTTTCACTTGATCTTGAAAAATAAAATTTTACCATGTAAAATTTTAGAAATTCTAATTTAACCCCTGCATCGACTTTCAATATTGATATTCAACTTATTTAAAATTTATCCATGTATGAATCTAATAAAACATTTTATTTAAAACTATATTTGAATTAGAATCCAATCATGTCATTTCTTAAATTCAAATCGATTACATAATATATTGAATGTTTTTCCATATTCTACTTTATTGAAATCATCTAACCTGAATTTGATCCTTTGACATCTCTAGGTTAGCAATAAAGCAATGATAATATGATTCGCAATTCAAAAAGTAGCTGCACCTTGAAAGTATCAAGAACTGATCCTCAAGGGGGTTGGTCTAATAACGAGGTGGGGGTCAGTAAGCAGTCAGTTTCTGTTTTGAGCTTTTGGGGTGTCAACTCCCTGTGTTCTAAATGGAGGTACCAATACACAAGTTGAAACATATGGAGACACCATCTATATCATCCAAAATAGGTCTGATATCATAGGGAGATTAAGATAAAGGTAGTAACTTCAGCTTTTAATGGTAGCATAAAATACTCCTCACTCACCTAAAAGACATCAAGAACAAAATTGCATTCACTGATGCACCTTTTAAAAGCTCCGTACAACCACATATATACAAATAATGGTTTAAAGTAGATTGTTGATTCAGCTGAACCGGTTGTAAATCTTAAAAAGGTATTAAGATGTTAACAAATAAATGGAAAAATAGAAAATTCATAAATTATTTAAAATTAGATAGAAAAGGTACATAACAATCGTGAATCCGCCATATATATATATATATATATATATATATATATATATATATATATATATATATATATATATATATATATATAGAAAGAGAGAGAGAGAGAGAGAGAGAGAGAGAAAGAAATTGGTATGTAAGAGAATGATAAGGAACCATCTTACTTGTTAATATTTTCAAGATGGATGACTGAGAGAAGAACAAAGAGAAAAATAAGAGACGGTATTTTAATCAAATATATTAGTTAACAACTTTTTCTCGTTAAATTTGTCTCAAGTATCCATCTTGAAAAGATTAGCAGTCAAGATGATTCTTCATTAGTGTCACACCTACAAGTCTCTTAGCAACTTCTCTCTCTCTCTCTCTCTCTCTCTCTCTCTATATATATATATATATATATATATATATATATATATATATATATATATATATATATATATATATATGCACTTTTCATTACAAAGTTTTTTGTCATAACAGTTACCATGTCGAGTCTGATCCTTTGCAATCAGATGACCCAGGTTTATAATAATAAATGAAGGCTGATGTCGAGCTCTTCGCCTTACGACCCATCCCTGAGCGGTAAGAAGCTTTTTCTGCATCGCTGGAGTAGCAACAGGAATCTGACGCCGTCCAATTGCTAGTGACAGCGTCCGACCACCCGATGCATCGCCTGACCACCCTTCCCCATTCCGGCATTGTTACAGTGGTAACCCTCTCTCCCCTTCGATTACCTTATAAAACGAGAAAGTTTTGCCTTCCAACCACTGACAAGGGGCCTCCAACCACCGGTGCTTGATCCCACGATTGCTGGACAACAGACAGGTGCAACACCAGGCCACTATCCGGAGCTATCCTCGAACTGCCGTGGGCCCTAGTTGTCTTTCTGTATTTCGTTTTCCCCCTTTTGCATGCTGCCCTCAATAGGTTAGCCTCCATCATGCTATGCATGTATCTTGCTGATTTGCGTTGTATTTGGTTATGCAAGTATCCTTTTCATCATTTTAACCTGCTTACTATTCGAAAATTGTTGGAAACTGAAGTTTGAATATGCAATGTTTAGTTATTGTACTGGAACCTGTCATATCTTACTTTCTTCAAATACTGAGGCAAAAAACTTAAGAATATTTATGTGTGCAGCAACATATAATAGGTCATTATTTTTATCCTAAAAAAAATGCCGTAATATTGCCTCTTACAATTGATGGTGCTTTACAGAGCACCCTATTTCACTTGTTACACTTTTATGCACAAATAAGACTTGCTTATCTAGATTATCTTGTGTGACAATAAATCAACACCCGTATAGGTTCTCTCCTTGCTTGTTGGGTGATCTCCCTGTTCTTGTTGAGCTCATTTCATGTGCTAGGAGCTTCATTCAAGCCAAAATATACTAAAGTTGTTAGTAGCTTGCTCAGTTACAAGCCCCATATAGGACTGATGAAGTTATTGCCAAAAATATTGGAATGTCTTCATGTGCACATCCCCTGATCATGTGTTAAAAAAGACAACTATGCATCAATAGTGTTTCTAGATCATGGGTTGCCTTTAATAGTAAAGAACAATACTCTTAGCTTGCTCAGTTACAAGCCCCATATAGGACTAATGAATTTATTGCCAAAAATATTGGAATGTCTTCATGTGCACATCCCCTGCTCATGTGTTAAAAAAGAGATCATGGGTTGCCTTTAATAGTAAAGAACAAGATTCTTCATACAAAGGCGAACATGTATATAAATGAAGCATTGTCAAGTAATGCTTGTTACAAACATGCATCTACTGCGAGCTATTAAGAAGATGGAGACTGTTGAACACAGTTCTAATGCAGGATCATGACAAAGGCACATCAGCAGCATTGGTGAAACAAATGAAGTTGTCAATATAACAGACGTGTCACATGTTCTTACTAAGGACACTGCAATAAATCACATTTGGAATTGAACAATTAAAGTCTCAAAGGTTGTGCACTACTTGTCGAAGACAAAGCCATGATTCTTGCATGTGCAATATAAGGTTGATAGGAGAAATTTATAATTAGTTTTTACCTGCTTATGGTTCTTGTGTTTTTACTTTATTTTGGTAATGAATGGAGAACTAACAATCAAGTGTCGTCTTTCTTTTCAGGTGAACTTATTACTCTTTTTTGGCAATGAAGTTTTTTTTTTTTGGGTAATGAACACTTGACTCATAAAGTGTTTATAGTAGAGACATTGAAAAGTAAGTTTATTTCCTTGTTCCTGTTTCGACCATTACTCTTTGCTGAAACTGACTATTTGATATGAATCTTGCGATAAGGGCTGCACAACGAGTCGAGCCAACTCGGGCTCGACTCGAACTCGCTCGAAAATACTCGACTCGCGCTCGACTCGTTTATAAACGAGTCGAGTTCGAGCTGAGAGTTAAGCTCGAGTCACTAAACGGGTCGAGTTCGAGTTGCACGAACTCGACTCGTTTAAACTCGACTCGACTCGTTAACTCAAAAGTAGATGAACCGGTTTCGAAAACCGGTTCAGCGGTTTAGGGTTGAAAATTTTCTTTGGCTCTCGTCTTTATCGTTTTAATCTCAATTTTCAATCCCGCGCGCCGTCTGCTCTGTCACTGTGGCCCTAGCCTCTCTCCCTTCGCTCTCGTCTTCTCAATCCCGCGCCCTCTGCTCTTCCCCTCATCCATCGACGAAAGGGCCAGAGGCTCCCTCTCTTCTGCTGCTCCGCAAAGTCGCAGAGCGACTGGCTTGCTGCCTGCCGCCGACACCTTCTCTTGCCGCTGGCCTCCACGCCCCGCCCCACTCTCGCCGCTGGTTGCTGCTGCCTGTCCTCACAGCTTGCAGCTTGCTGTACTCCTACTCCCCCCTTCACGCCAGCCGCCAGGTACCTCTTCAACATTCGTTTCTTCCTTGTTCTTCTTCTTCTTCTTCTTCCTCCTCTTCCCAACTGATTTTGCCCAAATGCCGCTGCTGCCTCAGTCAGACGACGCATCTGTCGCCTTTCCCCTTCTCTCGTTGTTGCTGCCTCAGCCCTCACAACCTCAGGCGCGTCCCTCTCACTCTTGCTGGACTCCTGCTCCAGCCTTCACGCCAGGTACCCGTTCAGCGGCTCAGCCTTCCTTTCTTCTTCTTCTTGTCATTCTTCTTCTTCTTCCTCCCCCCAACTGATTTTTCCCGCTGCTGCCTCAGTCAGAGGCATCCGTTGCATTTCCCCTTATCTAGTTTACTTGCTCTAACTTGGGTTTCAAACATGAATGTGCAGACCTTCTGCTGCAATAATATTAGGTGGTGGAGCTAGAAGCCTGGAACTCGCCTTTACCCACTTACCCGGAGAAGAGCAAAGCCTGCGGTATGCAAGTCTGATCTGCCTTGGTAAATCCAGTAGATTCATTCCTTTTTTATGTTGATATTTGGTTGTTTTCTTTGTTTCGTCTTCACGTGCTATGTAGCAGTTTCCAGTAGATTCATTATCTTCATTTTTATTACTGTTTTACTTCACGTGCTATATTTTCATTACTATTTTACATCACGTGCTATGTAGCAGTTTCCAGTAGATTCATTATCTTCATTTTCATGACTGTTTTACTTCACGTGCTACATTTTCATTATTGTTTTACTTCACGTACATAATGCAGTAGATTCATTATCTTCATTTTCATTACTGTTTTACTTCACGTGCTATATTTTCATTACTGTTTTACTTCACGTGCTATGCAACAGTTTTTTTTCCTTCGGTTCCTTGTGGAAAAATTTTATGTTTAAGGTAATTTTTATGATTTTTTCGTTTTATTTCTTCAAAGAACTTTAAATCATTTGTTTTGTTTCAGTTAAATAAAGATGGTGCTTGTAGCTTCAATTTTCTCTGAAAATACTCTCTGTGAATCTTTTTGTTTTTTGCTCGTATCCTTCCTTTTTTCCATTGCATACTGTCAATCTGTTTAAGGGTTGCTACTGTCAATCTGTTTAAGGGTTTAATCTTGCTTCAAGTATTAGTTCATTCATCATTTTTGTTTTGTGGTTCTTTGCTAAAAAGTTCGATTTTTTATGCTTCCAGTTCAATCTTGCTCTAACTCTGTATTTTTTGCTAGCACAAGAGATGCTCTATTTTTTAACTTTTCATTGAATAGGGTGCTTATCCTATACAGCTAAAAAGAAGTTCTTGAGAGTGATGGAACTTGTTCCGGATCAGTTAGTACTAGCCTCTCCTCTTGGAGGCACTTTCTCAATTAAATCAAGGCCGACTAACAGATCTAGTTTGAAATTCCATGTTTGTTGCTCAATCTGGAGGATGGATTCTTGCAGCAATCTAATAAAGCCATGAATCCAAAAAATCACAGGCCTCCAAACTTTCATATATCTAAGATGTGCTCTCCCTCTCTCTCTCTCTCTCTCTCCACGCCCACACACACACACACAAACATGGTACAACTTTGTTTAATTTGCTAGCCTTTCGTTATTAAATGCTGGTGCTTTAGTGTTTTAGTTGTGGTTAGATTTAGAGGCACATGTTAACTGCAGAATGCTGAGCTGCTTAAATGTTTCATTCTTGTTCATTGAGATTTTGTACTTTCATGTTATTATGTATATTCATGTACATATGCACATAATTGGTCTTTTAAATTTGATACCTCGAGACATTACCCTGGCATTGATTTTTGAGGAGAAATGTAATTCCCTTTCTGTTTTCACAACATCCTGTGTGTACAAGTGCATCATGAGATCAAAGCTTGCAGTTTTTTGTTGCTAATTGCTTAGGAGTTCAGTAAATTTGAAGCGACCTATTGTGATTTTTGTTGCTAATGGCACTTTGTTGTTTCTTTAATGTCTGCTATAGAATATTTGTCTATCTGAAAAGGGCTAGACACAGATCTTACAAGTTTTAATAAGTATGATCCTTGTTGTTGAACTAGAAACACCCATTGTTATTTACAGGCATTGTGATTTGGATCCCTGAAATTGTGTAGAAGTGGTGGATTTGGGTTTGCTAGTTACTTGGTTTGGCATTGATCTGATGCTGCTGTGATGCAAACAAATACTTGACACTAAACGCTTGAGTTGTAATGTGTAGCATTCATGCAGTTCCAATTTTCACTTATATACTTTCATTTATGTAAATTGCAGGTGCGGCTTCAACTTTTGCTACAACTGTGGGTCAGCATGGTCTCCACAGCATTACCAATGTCGTGGTTTATTGTAGACACTAGATAGTATCCCAAAACTCACCTCGTTCTTACTGATACAAAGTCTATACCCTGCCTTTGATGATTGAACTTTGTAAGCAAAACTAAGCTAGCTGCGTTCAAAATATGCAAGGGAACTAAGAATATCTTGATCGATTTTGAGATTGAGTTTAATGTTAAAAATGTCGCTGAGTTGGACTAAGAACACCCAGCGACTGCCTTTATTAAAGCAGGTTCTGAAATTGTAAATTGTAAATGTAAACTCACCTCGTTCTGCATTTTTTGAATTGTGAATGTAAAACAGGTTCTGGAATTGTATGAATTTCTGATGCTGATACGTTTTATTAAAGTATGATTAAGCTCGAGCTTGCCCAGCTCTTTTGTGCCTTTGTTACTCCAGCTGTTCCAAGAGTCTCCGCTAGTAAACGAGCTACTCGAGTTAATCGAGTCGAGCTCGAGCTCGACTTTGTATAAACGAGTCGAGCTCGAGCTTGTGTTAGGCAGCTCGACTCGAGTTCGAGCTCGAGCTCGTTGAGTCGAGTCGAGCTCGAGCTGGGCAAGCTCGAGCTCGACTCGGCTCGTGAACAGCCCTAATGGTATCTAAACAAGAAAACAAAAAGTGCTAATGTTGCCAAAGTGGTGAAGAGACTTGATTTACCAACCATGGAAGCATTCCAATTCCAAGCTTGACATCACATGCTATGATTTTATTTGATTGGAAAACTTGATTATGTTTGTTACTTTGATAGCACAATTATGAGAGACATCATCACAGGCTGACTCCTTCAGCCCGTGCGACACAACAAGAACCTTGTTGTCGTCAGCTTTCAAACCACCGAAAGGGGCGCAAAGGTTGTTTTAGAAAACAAGTGCATAAAGAAAGCTTTTGTGAATAAAGAAATCTCGCAATGTATTCAATTTGAAAAACTTGTACATCACGAGAGAGGTAAGAAAGGAGAATGATCTCACTTCGCTTACATAGGATGGCTGAAGCTGCTTACAGGAATTTCATGCCGACCACCCAAAACAAATAATCCTAATACATGACACTTAGACCGGTGGGAGCGTACTCCTTTACAAGTAAACAAACGTAAACAAATGACTCAACATAAACAAAAGAAGTACAATGCAAAGCAAAGCAAATGACTGTATAGACTCTTAGACATAGGGGAACAAGCTTCCCCCTTCAAATCAAGTGCCGTCCTCAGCGCCAGCAGCTTCATGATAAGCTTTGACTTCTAGCAGGTATCACTTTTTCATACTGAATGCGTACTCTCACGTTGGGTTTTGTACACCTATCTACTTCACTTGGTATTTCTTCGCCTCCCCCATATAGCTTGTTTTGTGCTGAAGAATTTCTTCCATCTAACGGTCTGCCGCTCGCTTGATCGGCGGGGCTCGCTGCATGATCGGGTCTCGTTCTGGGACGCTTATGTCAAGGTCTTCCTTATCAAAGTAGAAGGGCTTCAGGTTGCAGACATGAAACATTGAATACACCTTAAAGTCTGGCGGCAAGTCTAGTTTATAAGTTAGCTTCTTGATTCTCTTCAACACTGTAAAGGGGCCCTTCATACTTGCGGATTAATGACCTGTGTCGACCACGGAAGATGCCCATGCGATCAGGATAAAGCTTCACGAGGACTTGATCACCGACTCGAAATTCCATTGGCCTTTGATTCTGATCTGCAAACTTCTTCATCTTCTTGGCGGCTTTATGTAAGAATGCCTTAGCCATCTCTGTGTGTTCCTGCCAATCATGAATGAACTGACAGACAAAAGTGGACCGTCTCTTTTCTTGAGCTGCAAGGGCAACGGCTGTTGCATAGTGGCTATCTCAAATGGACTATGTCCAGAAGACTCGCTCTTCTGTATTGTAGCAAAATTGAGCTACATCCAACGATTTCAACCAATTCTTTTGATTCGTGCTAACATAGTGCCGAAGGTATTGTTCCAACAATTCGTTGATCATTCAGTTTGGCCATCAGTTTGAGGGTGGAAACTTGTTGAGAATAATAAATCTGAACCCAGCAAACGAAATACTTCGCACTAAAACTTCCCTGTGAAGCCCCATCACGATCACTTACAATGCTTTTCGGCACGCCCCAACGCTTGACTATGTGCTTTACAAATAACTTTGTCGTCTTCTCCGTGAGACATTCCTTAGAGGTTGGGATGAAGGTGACATATTTCGAGAATCTATCCACAACCACAAGGATGGAGTTGAAGCCGTCAACTTTGGGTAAGCTAACTATGAAGTCCATGGAGAGGCATTCCTACGGATGTTCTGGAATAGGAAGAGGCTCCAATAGGCCGGCAGTCTTCTGATTCATTCTCTTGTCCTAGTCTTCTAATTCGTTCTCTTGTCCTGTTGGCAAATCAAGTATATTTTTACATATGCTTCAACATCATCGCGCATTTGTGGCTAGTAGTAACCACGTTCAAGGAGCGCCGGCGTATACTTTTAGCCAGGATGGCCAGCCCTCGACATTCCTTCAGCAACTCATGTTGAAGGTTGCCCGATCTAGGTACGAACATCTGTCTGCCTTTCGCCATCAAAAGTCCATCATGCAACCAGAATCGTCGCGTTTTTCCTTCTTCAGTTGTCTCAACAAGGTGCTTGGTCACAGGTCTTGCTTCATGCCTTCTCGAATCCGCCCGAGAAAAGCACTCTCAAGTTTCATTTCAGATGATGTTGTCCGAGTAGCTGCTAACTCTGTCTTCCGACTTAGTGCATCAGTTACAACGTTTGTTCTCCCCGCCTTGTACTCCAAGGCAAAATCGAATTCCATAAGGAATTCCTGCCATCGGGCCTGCTTCGGGCTCAACTTCTTTTGTGTCTGGAAGTAACTTGTGGCTACATTATCAGTCTTTGCCGCAAATTGAGTTCCCAACAAGTAGTGCGTCCACGTACGAATACAGTGGATAATGACTTTCATTTCTCTTTCATGCGCAGAGTACTGTCGTTCCGCGTCTTTAAGCTTTCAACTTTCATAAACAACTAGGTGTCCTTCCTGCATCAACACTCTGCCAATAGCAAAATTTGATGCATCTATCTGGACTTCAATTTTTTTTGTGTAGTTGGGTAACCTGAGCACAGGCTCCTACATCAATGCCTATTTCAACTTCTCGAATTCATCTTCTTCAAGTTCTTCTCAAGCCCAAGTTCGGTTTTTCTTTAGCAAATCAATGAGAGGTGCAACTATCAAAGAATACCCCTCAACGAATCGCTGATAGTAGTTCGCCAAACCGAGAAAGGAACGCAACTTCAGTACATTGGTTGGCAGTTTTTAGTCTTGAATAACCCTCACTTTTTCTGTGTTCATTCGCAACTAACATTTTTCGACAATATGACCGAGAAAACTGATTTCTTGTTGGCCGAATAAGCACTTCTCGCACTTCACATATAGTTCATCTTCCTCCAACACCTTGAACATTGTCCGCAGGTGTTCTATATGATCTATCATTGAGCTGTTGTACACTACAATGTCATCAGGATAGACCACCACGAACTTATCTAAGTACGGATAGAATATCTTGTTTATTAGAGTAAAAAAAGTGGCTGGGGCATTCGTCAACCCGAACGGCATTACCAAGAATTCAAAGGCACCGTAGCGAGTGACACAAGTTATCTTCGGCTCGTCGCCGTCAACAATCCGAACTTGTCAATATCCTTATATGAGGTCCAACTTGGAAAATACTCGAGTTTCACCTAGTTGATCAAAAAGATCTGCAATCAAAGGTAAGGGATACTTGTTCTTCACCGTTACCTTGTTCAACGCCCTATAATCCACACATAGTCTTTTGGAGCCATCATGTTTTGTTTGGAATAAAACTGGTGCACCAAAAGGAGCTTTGGAGGGTCTGATTATACCACCAACTAGCATCTCGTCCAACTGTCGCTGAAGTTCTTTTAACTCTGCATGGGTCATCTGATAATGTGCCATTGTCAGGGGTTTAGCACTAGGAATGAGTTCTATGGCATGATCCACCTCACATCGAGGTGGCAGCTGTCTAGGGAGCTCTGCTGCGTTGTTTCTGCGAACTCCGCTAAGACAGGTGCAAGCGCCTTTGAGACCAAATCAGGGGAGTCATTAGTCACCTACCTGATTCCCACCAAGTACGTCTCCTCACTGTGCTTCAGGTCTTTCTTCAACTGAAGAGCGGATATCATCACGGTCTTACCCTTATCCCTCTTAACCGACATTACTGGAACCATATAAGGAGACTTCTCGTCCATGATCCTGATACTGTGCAAGTGCGACATTGGGACTATCTTCGTTGTACTAAGGAATTCCATGCCTATGATCATCCGGAAATCATCCATCGAAACCACCGAGAAGTTGGTTCTTCCCGACCAACTCTCAATCTTCACAACCACATCCTGGGCTACTCTGTGGATGAGTTTTGCCTCTGAGTTCACTGCCTTCATGCGAAACTCTCCCTTTTCAAGGGTGAGGCCAGTCTCCTCGCCTCCTCATCTGAGACAAAGTTGTATCTGGCACCTGTGTCTACCATAACCATTGTAGGCTTTCTATTTACCAGAATCTCTAGGTACATAAGTTCATTGAAAGGTGTCGTTGTCACCTTCGCTTTCTCATCTTTTTTTATGGTGCACCCACTTTTTGTCCTTCCCCTTCTTCCCCTTGTGCCGCATTAGCAGATTGCTCAAACTTGCTTGATTGTTTAGATGTTTCGGACATTGTCTGGCTAAGTTGCTGCCATCGCAAAACCAACATTTCAACACTCTATTTCGAGAGTTGTCATTTTTGCGAAAGAAAGTAATTTTCTCGACTTGATGCCGAGTCGATGATTGATCTTTACGTTCTGATCGATCTTCTTTCTTTCATTCATGGTCAAGCTTCTTCGAAAGATTGAAGGTGTTAGTGTAGCTCTTGTGTTGGGTATCGGTCAAGCGTTCTGCTACCCCACATAAGTATCCTCCAAGATCTCTGGACTACACCTTTCCATTTCGAATTGTGCCCATGTTTGAAGTCCCAAATAAACCAGTTCAGTTTATCTTGTTCCTGCATATCTGGTATGTCTAACATGAGCCTCTGATAGGTCCTCACATAGTCTTGCAAGGATCTCATATGTTTCAATTCACCGACCATTCGATAGGCATGTTGTGTCGCATTCTGGGGCATGAAGTAAGTCTTCAATTATCGCTAAAAATCATCGAAAGTGTCTATTGTGCATATCTCCTTTTGAATGTCGATCTGTTTTCTTCTCCACCATGCCACAGCATCACAATCAAGCAACATAGCTGCAGTCTTGAAGTGAAGGTCGTCCCCCACAATGCCTTGCAGATTCAGGTAGCATTTCACTTGAAAAAAAAGTTGTCGATCACTCGACTATCTCGATTTTCATTGTATTTCGTTGGCCTCTGAACGTCGACCCTCGCTGGTCGATCGTCACCTCCACATACAGAGATTTGTCGTTGTAGTATGCGGTTCTTTATCTGAAGTTCCTTGACTTCAGCTTGCAATACGGTCACTGTGTCATTAAGTGACCGATTCATGGCCACAAGATAGGCCATTTTTTCCCGCAGGGTTTTCATCTCGTAATTCATTTCACCGAAGGACTCAATTGCATTGTCCAATGCTTTTTCATGAGTAGCTACGTCGGCAACCAGCTTGTTCACCACCTCGGCCAGGTCTTCCTGACCATGAGATGTGTCCATCTCGTTAGGCTGTGCTACTCCCTTGCCCTTGGTGCTTCACAGATTATATTGAGTCGTCAGGACATCCTCTTTGATCAACGATCACCAGCGTGTAGTTCTACACCGACTTTCCAATCGCTTCCCCAGATTGAGTAGAACTTGGGCTCTAGCCGACTGTGTCTAGTCTGGCCAAGCTAGTAGAATGATATGTTGTTTGCTGCTTGGCCCGTTTAGGCATTGCTCGGGAAGCATGTGGAATCCAATCGGATGCTAAGTCAAGCAAAAAAGCAATGCATGTGGATGTGCAGCGTGGTGGTGTAGGACGAAGGGTATAAATGTATCATGGTCATCGGTCCCTTTGGAAGTGCAAGTCCGTCAATGGTGCATCAGTTGGGTTCCCCACGCATAGCGTTTGGATGCGCATGGGAGTGCGCGTGGGTTAGGGGAAATTCCTCCAGTGAACGCATATACTGCATCCACAACCATGTAGAGTCACGCAAGGTCAAGTAAGTGAATGCTCGTCTTTGAGTAGGGCGATGGTCAGCCGCCTTACTAAATGACATATAGTCGTCAACTGGCTTCGGCTGGGGACTTCCTCTCAAGGGAAGTCTACCCCCATCTAGATTTCGTATGAAAGTAGATAGACACTTGGAGGAATGACAATGTTCTGACAGGGCCTCATGGTCACGGCTTGCCGATGGTCTACTATGGGATAAACCTGAATGATAGTGTGCCGAGCGTATAACACTCCTCGTCTAGTCCACAATCCCAGAGGATTGATTAAAGCTTCTGCTACATTGAGAATGAGTCAGGCTGGTTGAAGGCTTGTGGAAACCTTTCGCGTCGTGCAGGCCAAATAAGGCTTGAAAAAGTCGGCCCGTGTAAATATTATGGTTTTATTATATGATGATGTTTCTGTTTTTTAATTAAATTGTTATATTACATTTTATTGACTAAGATGCAAATGAGAAAAACAATTTTTTGATATGAATGTTCTAATTGGAAAATGGTGCTTGGGGCCTGCTGACTTCACCAAGACTTGGGCCGGCTGCTTTGTTTTATGTTACGTTGTTATGTCCAATTGTTGGCTATAATAATGATTGTGTCAACACCATCGAGTGATATCTGCCCTCCAGTTGAAGAAAGACCTGAAGCATGATGAAGAGACATACTTGGTGGCAATCAAGGAAGTGACTAATGACTCCCCTGGTTTAGTCTCAGAGGCGCTTGCGCCTGTCTTAGCGGAATTCACAGAGGCAATGCCTGCAGAGCTCTCTCTTTAGACGGCTGCCACCTCGACGTGAAATGAAGACATCCATAACATATATCAAGGCACATTCAGCTAAAAGAATTCACATCTCACAAAAATATTCCACGACCAATTGCTCAGATTTCACAGACCATCTACATTCATCTGTTTTATGAAATAAATTCCAAATTTGAAAAAAATAAAAGGAATCGGCCATCAGAACGTTTTGTTCATGAGCAATCAATTAGAAAATGAATGTGTTTTTCACGCGGAACTATTTTCAGCTGGCAATCACTATGCGGCATATGTGCTTAGTAAACTAGGGGGAAGAAATTATCGAAACATTTTTCTAAATATGCTTTTCATGGATACCCCTCAAGTATTGTGTCATTGCTAGATCATGAAATAATTATAGTTTTTCTATATGCAAGTAAAAATAAAACCAAGATTGCAAGGAAAAAAAAAGGAAGACGAAATACAGAAACACAAATGGGGCTTATGGCGGTTTAAGGGCAGCTCCATATGGCCGCTCGGTGTTGTGCCTGTTTGTAGGCCAGCAGTCACATGATCAAACACCGGTGGTCAGACAGCAAGGATACGACTATCGGAGGCCCGTCAGCAGTGCTCGGACAACAAAGCTTTCTCATTTTATAGGGTAAGCGAAGGGGAGAGAGGGTTACCACCATAAGAATGCCAAAAGGGGGACGGGTCTCCGATAGTCGTATCCTTGCTGTCTGATTACAAAGGATCGGACAGCCACCCGACATCATAACCATTACTACATTCTCCTTACATGTTCTCTCCCAATTGTCGAAAATTGGGAATCTCCATGCGACGCTCTAGGTTAAGACAAGCTGCAGTTACTCAATTGCACATGTTCTCTGGCTTTGTTAACTGAATCAATAGGTCTACAATCACTCCAGTGGCTTTTCTACAGCTGCCTTATCTTCATGTTGTTAGGTTATCCTCAATAGTGTACGTGTTTATCTTCATGTTGTTAGGTTATGCTCAATAGTGTACGTGTTTCAGCTCCACAATTAAATCCTGCAGGTTATGTTTTTTGCCATTTCTTAGAGCAAAGAACATGCTTGAGCACCTGAGGATCCTAAAGAGAAAATGGATGAGCCATAAGCTTGGATTTGTGATGGTCCAGCAGCTCATGCATATCTTACTAACCAAGGGTGTAGGTTGCCAGATTTTGTCCACAACTAGGACTGACTTGTGAAACCTCTAACAATTTCAAACATCTAAATCAGGGTGGCAGCTGGTGATCCATGGAGATGGCCCGCATACATGTGCTATAAGTCAAAATAGGAAAAAGACGATATCAAAATTCCTGGCAATGGCAAGGCATTGACGACAAACACTAGAAAAGCATGATGAAATCAGGCAAAGTGCACAACCACTGCTAAAAAGATGCGAAAGAAGGATGAGAATTTCAAAGTTGAAAGAAGTAAATTCTCTTCATTCAAAGTCATGGAATTAGTTGAGGGTCAGAATAGATAAATCAGCTAAGGTATGATTGAGTTTGAAATTTTGAACATGGTGTTATAGATAAAGCCTTCAGATGATGTGCACGGAGCGACAAATGTTACACTATAATTCAGTTATGTTCGACTAACCATACCTCGTAACTCAGCAACAACCAGCACACTTCAGATAAAGCAAGGACGAAAGGTGACCTGCACAGGTTGCAGCAATGATGGGAGAAGTTGTGACAAAGGAGCACCAATGTAAGTCAATAACATACCCCATGCGTAGCAAATGTTGCCAAAAGCTTTCCAGCAAAAGGGTCTGCTGTTCAGTTCTTCGATGAGGTTTTCCATCAACTAAGACATTTTGGAGCCCCAAACTGAACTAGAGTTTTCATTACTTGCAGCCATAATATATATATATATATATATATATATATATATATATATATATATATATATATATATATATATGTTAAAGTTGCAGATAGAACAAAAAGAGCACCTACAAAGAGCAAGGGATCTTATTACAATGACAACACCAAGAACTGATACTAGTATTCGGAATTTAAGCTGTCAAAACTCAAACGAATGAATTATCATACATCAACAACTGACATCATGGGGATATGCTATGATTCTCCCTCTCTCTCTCTGGGGCATCCTCTCGATTGGGTCCGCTAGGGCATCCTCTCGACTGGGCGATTTGGCGTCAACTCCTTCATCAATGGCCATCGGGCGTCCGACAGCCAAGGGAGTCGCTCAGGTGAGCGATCCGGGTTATGCGGAGAAGAGAGGCAGGAGTCTGGGTGATGACCCTCTTCAGTTGTCCGTGGGGGGTAGCGAGCAGGCTGGAGCGGAAAACAATGGGCACTGGAGCTACCCGTAAGGATCAAGGGATAAAGTCGTCCTTAAAATCTTGGACTGAGAGACTTATACAGGAAACTATGGAGGAAGACGATCATGGGAAGCCTCATGAAGTGGAGGCTGACCAAGTGTGACCGAAGGTCTTCATTCTTGCAAAAGATTTGGAGATGATGAAGTGTCCCTTCCGCTACTGTGTCATCTGCTGTTTCGTTGGTGGCAATGCAAAGAGAGCACGGAATACACCTTCATTATGAACGGTGCATCGCTTGTGGAAGGAGATAAGTAATCATCGGTTTTCGTTCTTGAGCAAAGGGGCCTTCCTCGTCAGGGTTGAAAGCCCCTAAAACCTCGCCATTGTTCTTCGTAAAGAGCTTGACGACTGGGAGGGAAAACCCTGGTCACAAACAAATGGGTGTCGAGCATGTCCCTTAATGTTCAAATTTCAAAAGTCGGTTAGGGTCCCCCTATGGGTGCGTCCGGATTGCAGCCTCTTTGGGTGGAACTTATGGAGGTCGATCCTTTCTCTCGAACTATGATGAAGGTTGATTTTGCTCGGTTACAACTCTCTCTTCTTCTCAATTTTATTCCTAAAGCTGCAACGGAACCATATATGGCTTGGAAGAAGTCGTTCCTATAGGAAGTTATCTATGAAGAGTGTGTTAAATTGTATGCAAGGTGTAAAGAAAATTCTCACTTTACTGAAAATTGCATTGCTCTGGAGGATCAATCCACGAAGTTCACCCCTCCCCTCCTGTGCCTTCCAGTCGGACTGAGGTCAAGATCCTCAAGAGGGTGAACTCCAAGAAGAGTATAGAGGCGCACCGGGTTGTCAAAGGTAAGTCTGCGGCTAGAAATTCCAACCATTTTGAGGTGTTTAACAAAAACAAGAAAGAGGAGTCGTCTAGGCTTCTAATCTACTTTACGGGGAAGCCGACACTGCAAGTTACCCGCCATAGTGAGTTAGTTGCAGCTAAAGATCTAATGGGCCAAATTCGGTTGTATGGTCGATAGCAAACTAGATCCCTCCGGTCATCACAGAGTAAGGATGCCGACATGTTGGACCAAGGAAATCAAAAGCAAGTGCAAAAGCCTTTAGAAGAACTCAGTAATTTCTTACCTGTTCAATGGGAAGCTCAGAGTGTAGAGATGAAGCAAGTCGAAGTGCAGGGTTCTATTTCTATGCCAATAAATCCTATAGACTGCATTGGGGGTAATTTGAGGACCAAGATTGTTGAGTACATCACCCCCCATATCAGAATCATGGTGGTCCTTCAACGGGGAGAGTCCGGACAACATTGTAATGCAGGTGGATTTCGTTGATAGTCAGGTTGAGGGAAATGGGATCAACCAGCAGGCTGCAGGGTAGTTAGAGAGCTCCCATTCTCTGAGCAAAAATTGAGGCTCTCAAACGCAGGTTTGAGGGAGTTGTTAGATGAGTAGCGTAGTCTGCTACGTTTTATGCTTTCCTCTGTCTTAGTCTTTTTTCCTTCCTTATGTGAGTACTATCGTGGAATGTAAGGGGACTAGGCCGAGCAGCAGCTAGGAGGGATGTCAGTATTATCATGTGGGACCACTCGCCAGATATCTATGTCTTTATTGATACCCTGCAGTCTTCTCAGAACTGTGACATTTGGCAAAAAGGTTTTCCTCATTTGGCTTATGTCACTAATTATGTCTTCTATACTAATGTAGCTGAAATCATCATCTTTTGGAACCCAGCTATGGTTCCAAGAGTGGATTGTTGTAGACTGCAGTTGGCATCATTCAAGGTCCTCTTTCACCCTTTATGGACTAAACCTTCATCCCAACCCTCTGGTGCGATGTCAAGACTTTCTCCATCTGGGAGACCAGCTCCTCTTTCAGCAAGAAGCTCTACGCTTAATAGGGGATTTTAATGCTATGCGTAATGAAGATGAGTTACCTTCCCAACCGCCACAACTGCCAAGATTTCAGATCTCTCACACGTAATTTTGCTCTCCATGTGGTGGAAGGCACCCAAAGGACGTATACCTAGTGCAACAATCGCTGGGGAGATAACCACATCCTCTGCCGATTGGATTGGGTGTTACTCAATTAGGCTTGGGATGTTATCCCATGCAGGCCGGCTTCTCTTAAAGTACACCCTCACTCTACATGAGACCATCGTCTGCTGCTCCTTAATGTCTTGGAACCCCTTACTCAAGTGGTAAGGGCCTTCTTAAAATTTTCAATTGTTGAACCTTATGTCCACATTGTGGACAGATTACTATGCAGGTGTGGGCTTCAGAGGCATCAGGATGCCGCATGATTCAGGTGATTCAAAAATTAGAAGTGACCCAAAAATCAACCTGTCCATTGGAAACCTAGAGATGGAAGTCGCGTCAGTTTTTTTGTTTGACTCTTGGGGGTGTGGCGTTCTTAACCAAAGACTGGTTGGTGCTGATTTTGGGGTTGTGGAGAGCCACTTAGACAAGACTGTGGCTCAGATAAAATTGGATGGAACCCAAGTGCAGGTGGTGATGCACCAGCCTTGGATCAGTCATGCTATTGATGCCTTGCGATTAACAAATGGGTATGAATCAAAAGAACCGTGCAATATACTAGAGAACTTACACTGTTTTCAACAGGTCTTGAGCTACTCATTTGTTCATTAGGTTTTCTTTAACTGAAAGCGCCTATAACACAACATGTCTCAGCCTTCCGCACCAACAGTTGATTCATAGTTACTGACAAGGTCCTCCTCTTTCATGCAGGCACTTATTGAATTCAGCAACTCATAAACTTCAACTGGTTCAGGGTGACATTTATCTCCAGCTACAAACGAGTGTGTCCTGTCCCCAATAATAATTCAACTACATCCTGAAAACTTGTTGATCTGTTTCTCTTTCATTATTTTCCTCACTTCCTCCCAGTTTCCACTGGAAGCATGTAAATTACTAAGAAGTACATATGGATATGAGCTCTGGGGCTCCACATCCATAAGCTTCTTTGCTATATGTGCATCGATTAATTCATTACAATGCACTATGCAAGAATCAAGCAAAGATGCAGGCACCACGGAATCAGGTTCAAATGGTAACATGCTCAAAAACTCGAGTGCTTCATTGAGATATCCACCACGACCATGCAAGCATAATGATCTGCTTGTGGCTCTAGTTCATACTCGTCAACCATCAATTTAAAGTATTGACATCCTTCTGAAACCAAACCTGAATGGAAACATGTTGTAAGAACACCAAGAAATGTGATGTCATATGGTTTTACAGACTCAAGATGCATTTCTTTGAACAGGTTAAGTGCACATTCTGCATTCCCATTCTTTGCAAAACCTGTAATCATTGCATTCCAAGATATAATGTCATGATTATCGATTGTGTCGAAAACAACAATAGCACTAACTATATGACCACATTTGGCATAGATATCAATGAGTGCACTGCTTGTATGGGTGTTGAACGCAAAACCGGTGCAAATGATTAGACTGTGCAATTTTTTGCCATCTTCTAGTGCTGCTAAGCTAGCACATGCTTTAAGAATGCTAGCAAAAGTAGCATGGTCTGGTTCCGCATTAGTACTTCGCATTTCCAGGAAAAAGTCAAGAGCCTTTTGATTTAAACCGTTCTGTATGAGGCCTGAAATAATAGCTGTCTATGAAAGTGTGCTCCGACCATTCAGCTCCCTAATTAAAACGCACCCTTCTTCGCTGGTTTGGCATCTTGCGTACATGCCGAAAAGTGTAATACCCAAAAATGCTTCAGAAATAAGTCCAATCTTGATTACATAACCATGAACTTGTTTCCCCACATTCAATCCACATAGACCATCGCATGGAACTGAAATACTGGAAAATGTGAATTCTGTTGCCTTCAATTTTGCTCTGCAATCAGTGCATTCCTTGACACTACATTCGATCTGGCATCTAAGCAAGAATATTATGTGCTTCTTCCATTGAAGCGCATTTAGCATACATATCAACAAGGCACTGCCTACATATAAATTCAGTTCAAGTCCTGACTTGATAGCAGACCCATGAATTTGCTTGCCTGCTTCAAGCGCATCTAAATTGGCAAGCATACTGAGGGCACAGGCAAAGGAAACTTCATCGAGGCTAATGCCCTGCCACATCATCTGGCAAATAAAAAAATGGCCTCATCCACATCATTGCCTTGGACATACCAAGGCCACCATCGAATTCCACGTAATAGTATCTTTGAGCATCATAAGATCAAATTGCTGTCTTGCATCCTCTATATTTCCTAATTTGCCATACATGTCAATAAGTGCATTTCCTACACAAAGGCTCTGATCCTGATTGTTCTTCATTATATTACAGTGCAACTGCCTAGCCAAGTCAGTGAAAGACAAACATGCACAAGCATTGAGAATACTAGTATAGGTAACCTCATCTGGCTGGAAACAAGAACTCAGCAAAGAAGCAAAGAGTTCCACAACTTTTGAAGGATCGCTATTTTGTGCATAGCATCCAAGAACTGCATTCTAGAGGACAATATGTCTATTATCCACTGCAATAAAAACTTCATGAGCATCCTCTACAATGGAGCACCTGGAATAAACAGTAATGAGTGCACTACCAACATAAACATTCTTATCTAGACCAAGTTTAATCACTTTCCGAATGAATTTGCTGGCCAAGCACCAGATCTATGAGATGAGCACAAACACTTAAAACGCTTCATAGGTTGATCGAGTAGGCTTAACTCCAGATAGCCTCATTTCTTGAAATAATATAAGAGCTTCATTTTCATGCCCATTCTGAGCATTGCCAGAAATCATGGCATTCCATACAACCACATTTGGGTTGGATAGTTGGTGGAACAATCGCTGTGCATCATCATCAAGCATACCTTGACTGGCACATGCACTAATAATAGTAGCAAAGGTAACTTTATCCTGTTCAGCTCCCAATTTCGGCATGTTTAGAAACAACGTAAGAGCTTCTGGAGAATGTATCAGGTCTACTTATTTTATCAAAAAGCAAACGTGCATTATTGATATAATTGCATTTGCAATACATATCAATCAAAGAACCTTAACAAAATGGATTGAATTCAAAACCTGTCTTCACAACAGAACACTGAACCTGCACACCTAGCTCAACCATATCCAATCGTGTGCATGCTGACAAAACGAATGCAAAAGTAAACTGGCTTGGCGCCTTGCAGACTGATTCATAGAGGCAAATAGTGCGACCACTTCATCAGTCGCTTCACTTTGCAAATACCCTGATAGTATTGAGTTCCAAGAGGAGGAGTCCTTCTCTGGTAGCCGCTCAAAAGTTTTCTGCGCAAAGTCCATCTCCCCACATTTAGCATACATATTGACTAGAGCATTGCCTAAATGTAGCATCAACCTGAACCCAAGTTTCAGAACATGAGCATGGAGAATCTTACGCAAATTGACATCACCAACACTCCCAGAAATACCAACAACACATGAAAACAACTTCTGCGATAAGGATGAGCTACAGACACAACCCCCAAAAGCTCGGATCTTCTGAAAAAGGCTAAGACCCATCGCCAATTCTCCCTGTTGCAAATACTCACAAATCATGGCATCCCAGGCCATTTCACTTCGCTGGGGCATTTCTTCGAACACCGTTCGAGCACCCGCAATATCACCCACTCAAAGACAAGCAGCCAAACCCATGTTCGAGGAAACTGCATCTCTCTGGGGCATACGGCCGAACACTTGACGTGCATCACGAAAAAAGACCGCACTTCAAGCACATAGTCATCAAGAGGTTACCAACGAAGACCCTCGGCATGAACCCGGCGACGATCGTCTGGGAGTGGCAAGCTCTCCCCATAACCTGATCCTTCGTCTTAAAGATGGCTCTGAGGAGACAGCCGTAGCGGAAGACATCGTATTGCAGGCCCAGATGGGTCACTCGATTCACCACACTCATTGCTTCGCGCAGCAGCCGTACCAATCTCAAGAATCATCTTACATCGTTTACTAAAGAACGGTGGGAGAATCGATGGCGCGGCATCAAGGCAACGTAACCAAGATTGCGGGTGGTGACAATAACAAAGATGGTGTTAGGACAGTATCAACATGTTACCTTTTTTATAAAGCTTTGAATTAAATTATTTAGTTCGTTTGGCTCTGGGGTTCATTAGTTTGAGAAAAAAATTAAAAAGGAGCTTATTGGTTATGCAAGTAAATAATTATCTTACAAAGTTATAAAGAGCTATTATTGTGATATAAAATGATAGAAAATAATTTCTTATAAAGTCGCTTTTTCCAACAGAAAAGAATGGTTTGTATGAAAAGCGTTTTCATCGTTTTATATCAAAATCTAAAATTTTTCTAGTACGCGGTTCTTTGAAAATTATTCTTAGAACGAATAGACTATTTGTTAATCTCAAAAGTTGAACAGTAATTTATTGTTTGCTCCCACCTTTTTCATATTTTCTTGATTCAATTAAGCCTGTCCTCTCTCTTGGCAGGTGTGGTTGATACATGTTCTCAAGAAATTTTGAAGCTACAACAAAAAATCAGAAAATTATATTTCATTCACTTGAATAACAAAACTCTTCATCAGTTAAAATTTTAAATATTATTTCAAACATCCTTCTAGTATTTATATAGGAAGAAAAATATAAACATTCATTAATGTATAGCATATTTCCATATACGAATTTTTATGGCAGCTCTCGTATTCTTTTCTCATTGTAGACTCCAAACTTGTTTGGCTTTAAGAAAAGATTAGCCTAAACCCTAAAGTTCATAGTTTAACAAAAAAATAAGTCTTTTTTTTATTTCAATATTTTTTTGGTTAAAACTACGAACTTTAGGATCATCTCTTCATCAGCAGTTTCCAACACTTGTGTGTCCTCAGCAAGTATAAGAACATAAACCACATTTTCAACATAACTAAACAAGCCTCCCTCACCAATTATAACTGTGTAATTAATAGTAGTTTATGTCCTACTTGAAAGGAACCACTTTGAAACCAAAAAACTTCAATTGAATTGAAAATATTCACACGCTAAGACCAATTTCTGGTACTTTGTCTTATGCAGCATAAAGGCGATGAATATTTCCTTATGTACATGCGATTTGAAGAACATACACTAATAACGTATAAACATTCAACCATGAGGGTGAAATCAGTCATACAAGTTAAATATCAGTGAAACTCCCTGTACAATTACTATATTCAACTTATGATCGAACCTAAGTAACTGCGCAATGCTCATTTGTTTTCATCATCAATCTTAAGTAGGAATGCACAACAGTCAGTAATCAGACCTAAAACAAAAACTTCTTCCTGAAGAACAGAATTGAGTTTGCAGCTCAGTTCAATAGGCAACATCAAGAAAGCAACACAAATTTGGCTAGGCTTCGGATCACCATTTGACTTTAAATCCCAAATTCAGCCACATTATTGTCCATGATCAGAACTTTCAGTTGGTAAGGGTTCATTTTGCAGCTGGAATACTATGTAAGTATTTCATAAATCCACCTGAAGATTTGTTCAGATCAATAAAATATCATTAACCTGCCCTAATCATTGTGGTAGATTTATAAAATACTCACATAGTGTTCCATCCGCCAACGGACCTATAAAGGAATCAAAACTTTTATATGAAGGTAAGGTCTTACATGACAGGTAGAAACCCAAAGTTAAGACACCCAATTAATACTTTTTCTTCCCCAGCCATGACTGACAAGAACTTGCACAATAAGCTTCTGCCTACTAAACAGAGAACAGGCAGAAAGAAGGAACACTCGGGATCTTTTTTCAGTCAAACACCTGCAGATAAATAGTCAGTGGGTGCTTAAAAGGTGTCGACCGTTATTCTTAGACCCTTACGAACTCTCATTTTCTCATTTAAAAGACATCACTTTTCTAAATATCCTTAAGCTTCTAATGTAAACATCATATGTAAAATAAATTTTAGAAAAGAAAATAGTAAATTTTGTTGAAAATGAAGGAACAGATATAGTATGTCATGTTAGAAGAAGTATATTTGTGAAGCACACACATATCGCTTAATAAAAGCAACACGTACATTCCCCAACAAATGCTGCTTAATAGATCAGTTGAGCGATCAGCTGTCGACAAACTAGAATTCCCACTTACTGGTTATGTTGTCAATGTCCCTTGAAGTCAGGCCCAAGTCAAGATAGGGGGCATGAAGGCACGCTCAATATTCTACCGATGAAGGTCGTTTTTGAGTCGAGTTGAACAAAATGAGAGGGAGCACATTGACCTCAAAATCTCTGTTCAGTTCGAGCCATAGTTCAGAAGGCAACAATTGATCATTGCATCAGAGAAAATCGTCGAGCCAAGCAGAAGAGCAGTAGTACTGCTGCATTGATAATAGCACCAAATCCTTCTTAGATTTTTTTATTGCAGATCCATAGGCCTTTCTATTTATGTGTGGCAGAGTAAGAATGGAGATCAGAGAAGGGATCTACAGGAGAAGGCGATTACTTGTATTCCCTAACATGCGTCTGATTGTTACAGTCAAGACTCCTTCTCAGTAAGTCTAGTTGCTTGTCATATGTTGATGAAGCTACATATTTTCATTCAGTAACCGCCAATGGCATGATCTTAGACGGAAACGAATATTATTAAGTATTGTTAGTTCCATTCCGTGAATGCAATGAAGGGCAGCCACCCTTTGCTAGTAACATAACTGATCAATTGACTGGAAATGCAGATCTATCTTTCTCTCTCGATCTCTCATATCAAAAGCCGTTAAGTAACGGAAGGAAAGCGTACTCATAAATGAACCAAACTTGGTTACAACAAAATTTGTCATACATATACAGATGCTATACAAAAGAATAGTAGATAGACAGAACTTCAATGAAGAAATTGCGGCTCCAAAAACAAGGAAAACTACCTTCGGTTCCCAAAGTGGGTGTTAGTCACTGCAAATGCGCCCGAGCTTACAAAATCACCACCTTCTGCCTCGCCTCTGGCCCTTTTGACCATGCTGCCATCATGCCGCCGCAGCTGCCGCAGATGTTGAGGAGGAGGAATAGTAACGTGCTGACAATGGTGCATAGCAAGTGATCTTTGCCCCATAATCGAAACGAACAGGTCCCTCCACTTCCTCCCTCCCCCCCTGCATGTGTAAAGTGTGTTTTTTCCCTCAATTTATCTTGTTTTCCTTTCTCATTATTTGGAGGTTTGAAAGGTTTTTGGGTTTTTAACTTATGGGTATTGGCTGTGTCCATTATTTGAAACTCAGTAGATTATGTCTTATTGGTAACTCAATTTTAGACACTTTAATTATAGTAAAATGAATGAAAAAACACTAAATATGAAACTAGTGATGCCAATGGATTGAGTTCCAATCAAATGTTGCTATTACCATATCAAGTAACAAGACAATACTGTTTGGTCCATTTTAAGTTACCTTTGTTTTCAAATATGAAAAAGTGCAAAACCGTGTTCAAATTCTGCCTAATAGTGTGTTTTGGATGAAAATCAAAATTAGGTATACGTCAGATCCAATAAAACAAAATCGCATATAAATATTCTTATAACAAAAATGTGTGTGTTTTTTTTTTATAAAATCTAAATAAGAGTCCAGTGCTCCCTGAGATTAAGCTTGGGCATGGGGTTAACCCGACATTCGAAAGTTGGGCCCAGACCCAGCCCGGCCATTTAAACCCGAGCTCGAGCTTGGCTCGATTAAATTAAAAAATATAAATAATATATAAATATAATTAATAGTAATAAAATATTATATTTATATATAAACATTAATAAAGTAAATATTAAAAAAAAATCGGGCCCACCCGAGCTTATTGGGCCCAACCGTTTATCTGGCCGACCCGGTGCCATTTTTCCTTGGTCCGAGCCTTGCAGAAGTCGGGCTGGGTACCCTCCGACAGCTAGCCTGGTGCCCAACCTTACTTAAGATTTAACATCGAATTATATCCAAACCATTGGCGTCCTTATTTCCATCCATAGAAAGAAACACAAAACCACATTTAGATTTTTGCATGCAACCTGACTTAGATGTCCATCAAAGTCAGGTTGTTCATCAGATTTGGTAACTAAAATTATGTACAATTCTGATGCCAAATGTGTGTTTTCTTATCGAATCTACATGACACATCGAGTTGCCTAAGAAATTGAATATCGATCGATGTCTATACCATCGCCATTCTTATTTCCAGTACCAATAGACCATGAGAGGTTTGAAGCTGTTGGGGTGAGGGCTCGTAAACGATTAACTACCCTTTCAAATCTTTTAGGCATCAACTCTTGATGCGTAAGTTGAAGCATGAAAGGGGTGACATCTCAAAACATTCAAAGTAGATCTTGTATTCTTGTATTCTAAAAAGACAAAGAGTTGAGTAAAAGCTTTGACTCTCTTTAAAATGGTATAATAAAATACTCTTCCTACTCATTAAAATCTTGGTTATTATTCTTTTCATCTAGTTTATAACTTTTTAATGCTCACTACTTATGTCTTAACTAATATTTTCCAATTGACTGAACTTTACCAATTTCGGTATTTTTACAAATTGCTCTATTAAAACTTTGAAGTTGCTCGTTCTCTATTATTATTTTTTTAAATGAAACAAGATTCAAACATCAAAATTTTGGAAGCATGGGATCATAGCCCAACGGTGCCATGTGTAGTGGCGGAGTCAGAGAAACAATCATTCACAGGTTTTCATACTTATAATAAAATAAATATTGAAATATAAGAAAATTGAGAAGCTGGTATGACCTTAGGTTATGTGTGGCCCCGCCGCTACCCTTGTGTTAGTTTTTCAGCTATTTTTAAATATATATCTTTGGTTATTCCAAAAGCGATTAACATTGGCTCAAACGATGATAGAAATAATTGCTGCGAAATCTAAGCCGACAGGACCATTTTTTCAGGACGTTTGAAACGCATTTCCAGCGTTCCGCTGAAGTCGACACACATATCGGACGTGGAACAGGAGGGAAAAGGAAGCACATTAAGTGGGTGTGTTCCGCGCTGGAACAGTTGTCGCGCTCGAGGAACGCTGCTTCTCTCTTCGCGGCTCCTCCCTGCCATTACTCTCTCTCTGGTAGTGGGTTTTTCTTCGATCGTGCATTTCTTCTTCCTCTGCTGCATCAAAGAAGTCTAGGTAAGGCCTATTCTCCTTTCTCTTTTCTCAGTCACTGTTAAATAGGGTTTCTATGTTGTATTTTTTCGTAGTTGCGATATCTATATTCGTTGGTTCTTTCCTTCTATCTTCTCCGTATCCCTCTCTCTCTCTCCCCCCCTCTCTCTTTCTCTTGGAGATTTTGTGATGCATTTGTTTCGTTCGGTTGAATCACCTGTCCTTTCCGATTTTTTGCATCAATTTTTGGATCGTGCTTTTCTTGCATTGCTTCTGATTTTACGGATCTTCTTTATTATTTTGGTTCTTTACGCTTTCTTGGTGAAGACGTAGTAATTGTGTTTAAAATGATATTCCGGTGATTTTAAGGATTTTAGATATTGAATGTATTCCAGTTACATCGTATTGAAGTGTAACAACAAGTATGCAGTTTGACAGAATGCAACATTTGGAGTAGACTGCTGGGCATATCAGCAGCACATACTTGTGCCCATCCACTGTTTGTTGAAATACCAATAACACTCTGGTTTCAAGGACTGTGGTAATCTAGCTCCATGAACGTCTTAGCTGAGTAAATTTTGTAATTACATGTAATTCGCTTATTGGCTTATCCTGAACCATACCTGATCAGGATAACATGTTATTGGCAAATATGAGTGCAAACCTGATGCTAGTAGTATCTTGTCAACTCCAAGTTCTTAAGTCCTTAGTAGCATCAACCTGATACTTTTTTATTTTGGTTGAGATGACTTGATGTATTTTCTATTTGTTACAGGGCTATATGGCAACCGTAAGAGATTTGAAAATTAAGACAAGTACTTGTAAACGCCTTCTTAAGGAGCTTCACTCATATGAGAAAGAAGTTGAGAGGGAAGCTGCAAAAACAGCTAACATGAAGGAGAGTGGAGCTGATCCTTACGATCTCAAACAACAGGTAGTATACAGACTTTGTTTGTGTTTTAGTTGTGACTGGACATGGTCTAACTCAGTGTTGTAGAAACAGCCTGAATCCCCACTTTGAATCAAATTGGTGGCAAAAGCTATTCACCGGCTGATTCAAGGGGGCCAAGTGTTATCCGATATTCATTTTTTAATTAATTTTGATATTTTTATTCTATTTTTCAAATTATTCAATTTACATTTTATTTTATTTTTTTTTTCAAAATATAGGTCATAATATTTTTTGTTGATTCACTACAATTCAGCTGAATAGCTGAATCAGACAATTTTCATAATCATTGGTCTGGCCAACCCTATCCAATTTCCAATTTTACTGACACTGATTTAACTAGTTATCCTTACCTTTTACATATCTGTTCTTCTTGGTTATATTAATTAAACCAGCTCTGTCTTTTTGTTGAAGCTCGTCATGTGAATCTTCATTATGCTTTTATTGAAAAAAAGTGTGGTTTGTTGATGGACCATGGCTTGCGATCTTTACTCATAAGTCATAACTGAAGCACATCAAGGTTTACCACTATGGCACTATGTGCACAAAAAATATGACACACACTAGAAAATATTTGCTTCAACTCTTGACATCTCAGGAAGTGTGTTTTATGTGCATCCATATACAATAAATGGCATCTTCTAGACAATTTCCACTGGAAACACAGCAGCAGACATGGATATACTTTGGCTAGAACCAGCCTCATGGATGTGCTTGTCTTTGCTTATTTATCATAGTCATGCTTTGGTTTGAATCTCTTTCATACAGACATGCCTAAAAGGCAGCAGTACCCATGTTAAAGTGCAATTAGCACATTTTGTGCCTCCTCTCTCTGTCAACTTTGCCCTTAGTTAACTTTGACTAAGTCCAGTTTTTTCTCCTTTTCAGATAGAGAGAGAGAGAGAGAGAGAGAGAGAGAGAGAGAGAGAGATGCATGCATTAAGCATCTCATTCACATTCCCTTTGAAACTTAAATGTCTTCTAATGCTCATTTACTCTAAGAATGATAAATGTGTTCAACTAGTCCCATTTTGGGCTGGTTTTACTCAACCCTTTATTTTTAACAATTGCTCACTCATTGCTTTGTAATCTACCTTCTGGATGTGATCTCTACATCCAAACTAAAGAGTGATGCATTTAAATGTATAATTAAGTTTTTTAAATGAGTGGTCTAAATTTCTTTGCTTTCTAAAACTCATATAACTTGTTAAACAACATGATTTTATGTGATTTATATGTTTTTAAGTATATAGACTACATCTATATGGTATCAACTATCAAGTTAATGGGACCATTTGTAATCAGTTCACATAGTGCATATATATATATATCTGGAAGATGTTCATTGTGAATCCAACTGTACAAATGTGAATTAAGGATTGGAAAAATCACAAAAGTCCAAGTAGGTTGGATTTAGGAACTGAAAAATCTAAACAATTAAATAAACACATTTTACAGAATCCAATTTAGATGCTGGATTTTTACAGTTTTTTTTTTAATAATATACTTTTGGAATATTCTGAGGACAGCGATGCAGTTGGGTTCACTGAAAACAACCTCAAGTAGCTGGCGAAGTTGCATATGCAAACCTTAAATGGCCTATATATGTAAATAAATAAATCAATGATTTACATTGTTTTATATAAATGGGGGGGGGGAGGGTGGTTAATAATATAAATAATAAATCAATGATTTATATTGTTTTATAAAACATCGGGTACTTAAAAAATTGAACACGTGCATTGGATTTCGATTTTTTTCAGATTGATAAGTTTGAGCCTTTCAAGTTCATTGGGGAGTTGGATGGCAAAAATCCAGCTGGAATACGGCTGAACCAGCTGGATGGTAAAACGTAGTAGTGTAATCAAATCTTTTGAATATGCTTTTCACCTCTGTCCACAATTGTATTGCATTGTCGGACATAGTTTGGAGAAATTTTCCAAGAAGTTAAATTTTTTGCTCATCAAATTTTTAATGTTACATCGGACTTTGATTCTCTTGTCTTGCTCAAAATGCACATCTGAGCCTGAAAACTTCAAAATGTAGGTTTCTAATGAATCTGTTAAAATGTTATATTTACAAGGTTAGAGTATGCAGAAAAAGCCATGTAAAGTTGTACTTCGAGGTGAGTGGATCTGTCTGGACATAACTGTCTGGGATGTCCCAGTCTCTCTCTCTCTCTCTCTAGGTGGCTTCATATGGATGATTTTGGTTTTGCATTTCCTTCAACTTTCTAACATTCTGATTTGGATTTTTTTTTTAAGCCTTCTTTCTTTGAATTTTGCTTCTTTCTTTGAATTTTGCCACATAGAAATCACCCATGTGCTTTGGAATCGATTAATGGTGCATGCAGTTGCAACTTAGAACTCATTGACACATTTGCATACAAATTTTTATATTGTCAAGCCATAGAAAAATGAATCTTTTTAACATAACCACATGACCCAAGAGTTTGTGACAACATGGTAAGTATAAGGGTAGTTTGCGCCTATGTGCATTGAAAGACACCAAATTATGACTGCCCATTGAGAGATGCATCTAGTTATGCTTAATTATATATATATATATATATATATATATATATATATATATATATATATATATATATATATATATATATATATATATAGAGAGAGAGAGAGAGAGAGAGAGAGAGAGAGAGAGAGAGAGAGAGAGAGAGAGAGAGAGAGAGAGAGAGAGAGAGAGTATTTGGTAAATACCTGACCAGTTTGGTAAGGGATAAAAACCAGACCTCTTAAATTTATGTTAAAAAGGTATTTAAAACAGAATATAAACCTCCTAGCGTGTTTATAAACACTAATATAATATCAGTCATGTTTTTGTTCCGGTTATTTTTGTAAAAAAAATGGATCTTTCTACTGTCAAAATTTTAATGTAATAAGAGAGCAGTTCATTTTTTGATTATTAAAAACCATTAATAAAGTAAAAGACGACTAACTTACTATGTGCTTCTCACCAAATCAATCTTAAGATCATAGCTATAAGGTTAGATTGCAAAAGATGATTAATGGGTCTCATTTTTGTCTCTTACCAAGTAGTATGTGTTTTACGGTTTTACCAACTTTCATATAGTTCAATCCTCCCAGATACCAGACGGTTAAAATTCAAAAAAGTTGTTACTAAAGAATCACTACATTGGCGTTAAGATGGTTTATTGTGTGGCAATCACTAAAGCAGCTTCCTCATTTGATGGAGGATGGAGGCAGGGCTTCAGCTTGGAAACGTGGAAGACGGGATGAATGTTGCTGCCTGCTGGAAGAAGTAGCTCATAAACGGTGGTCTCGACTTTCCTAATGATTTTGTATGGCCCGACGTAGCGAAGAGCCAACTTGTTGTATCCTCGAGGCAGTCGGTAAGAAGTTCCCTGGACTGGCCTGTGCAAATATACCCACTCCTCCACACTGTAGTGCTGCTCGCGGTGCTTGTGGTTGTACTGGATGACCATGCGATTTCTGCAACTGATAAATGTGCTGTCAGGTCCCGCAGGATGACATCCCTACACTTGAGCTGGGTGTCGACCTCTTCCTCTCTCATGGTACCTCGGTGGACGTTTGGTGGAAGCTGCTCATAGCCTCATATACAACTTCGAATGGTGTGGTACCCGTGGACGAATGTCAATTGGTATTGTAGGAGAGTTTAGGCCACGATAAGTAGTCCACCCACAGCTTCGGTTTCTGTCATGCAAAGCATCTTAAGTCCGTCTCGAGGTAGTGGTTGACAACTTCAGTTTGACCGTCTGCTTGGGGGTGATAAACAGTGCTCAACTGTAACATCGTGCCTTGCAAGTGAAAATATTCTTGCCAAAATGCACTTATGATGACTGGGTCTCTATTGCTAGTGGTCGTGCGAGGCATTCCATGCAGCTTCCCTACATGGTCCTGAAAAGTTTTGGCCACCGTCTTTGTTGTGTAGGAGTGGGCTAAGGGAATGAAGTGGGCATACTTCGAGAGACGATCAACAACCACAAATATGATAGACTTACCTCTGGACACCACAAATATAATAGGAACCTTGCCCTTCTTCATTAACTCAGTAAGGGGTGTTGTGATAAGCCCATAGCTCTTGACAAACTTCTGATAATAGCATGTGAGCCCCAAAAATGCACGCTGTTCTATTATTGTCTGAGGCGTCTTCCAATTCTTCACTGTCCTCACCTTTTCCTCCTCCATGCTGACCTGCCTTTGGTTGATCACATGCCCCAGATATGAGATGGTCTATGTCCCGAAACGTGCACTTTGATGGTTTCACATGCAACTCATTCTGCTGCAGTATTGATAATACTGCTCGAAGGTGCTGCAGATTCTCTTGTTCCTCGCTGCTATAGATGAGAATGTCATCAAAAAACACTAGAACGAACCTGCGCAGAAAGGGGCAGAATGGGTCGTTCATTAAGGACTGAAAAGTGGACGGTGCATTCGTCAACCCGAAAGGCATGATGGTGAACTTGTAGTGCCTGCCGTGAGTATGGAAGGCAGTCTTCAGAACATCCTCAGTGGCAACTCTGGTTTGATGGTAGCCCGAATGTAAGTCTAGCTTGGAAAAAAGGCGAGCTCCATGCAGATCAAGTAGATCGTCTACAACTGGAATAGGGTATCTATCCTTGACGCTGATGGGGTTCAGCACGCGATAAACACCAACTGCCATCCTTCTGCTTGACTAGTAGGGCTGGCGATGTGATTGGGCTTCGACTCGGCTGGAGCACCCTAGTCTCTAACATCTCCTGCACTAACCGCTCCAGTGCCTCCTTCTGGAAGTGGTAGGATCACAACTTCACTGGTTTGGCACCTGGCTGGAGCTTGATCCAGTGTTCAGGACCGCGTCGAGGCAATAGGGTAACAGGTGCTGCAAAGACCTGTGGAAACTCCTTCAGCAGGTCATCAAAGTGCCGTCCTGAGGGCGCTTGTCGGTTGTTGGCCTGGTGCCTTCTTTCTCTGAAGGGCATTGTGTTGACAACAGGAAAAAGGAGGTCGATGGTCCCTTCATCATACTCTGTGCGAACTCAAATTCACACGACGTTTTGGGTGCAGCCTCTATCGTCAGCTGATCGCTGCCACCCCCCCCCCCCCCCCCCCCCCCCCCCCCCCCCCCCCCCCCCCCCCCCCCCTAACAAAATCCCATACAACCTCTCTGATTTCAAGCAGCCATTGGATGCCAAGAACCAAATCTGCCCCCGCCATAACTAGTGTAGAGCTGCACCTGAAATTGCTGACCCTGCACCTCAAGCACTTCTTGGTGGCAGCACCACCTACACTTGAGGTTGCTGCCGTCCCGAGGACCATGTTGAATGCTGGTTGCGTCCCCACGTTGCACCCCAATCAGCCTGAGCTGTCTTCTCGCAGATGAAGTTATGTGTTGATCCTATATCAATCAACACACTTACTCTCCTTCCATGCAGTTTGCCTTCAACGCGCATCAGCTGGGGAACTTCATCCCCAGTGAGGGCGTGGAAGCATTTCTCTGGTGGTGCGTCTGGGCTATCCGTTGCTGGTTCACCGGTCTTTGCAGGATTTTGGTCGTCATCAAGGGGGTCTTCCTCTTCAACTAGGTACATATGGAGGTGTCGACAGCTATGTCTTGGCACCCATGGCCGATTGCAATTGAAGCATATGCCTCTCCTGCACTTGTCTTTTATCTGCTCTGGTGTTAAATGCCACACCACTTGTTTGGATAGTGGACCACTTGTTTGGATAGTGGACTCCCCTTCGACCCAGTGGCTGGCATGATCAGATTCTCTGTTCGCACGGCCCCTCAGGCCTCATGAGAATCCTTTGTTTTCCTGCCACAATCTATTTGACGACTGAAGTCGCTTATAGTTCTCATCCACCATGCGAGTAGCTTCAAAACACTCTACCAAGCTCTGTGGCCACAACGCCTGGACTTCTATTCTCAGCTCCTCTTTGAGTCCACCGACAAAAGCCCCGATTAAGGCTTCCAGCGGCCGCCTGCGTACCATGTTATTAAGACTCTCAAACTTCTCTTGGTATTCGATCACTGTTCCCATTTGTTTGATTTTGGAGATCTCGACATTGTAATCCAGGTAAAACGATGGTCCGAACTAAGCAATAATCTCCCTCACTAGGGTTTGGCTTCCCTTAGTGCGCCAGCAGCCATCTGTACCAACAGATAGGTACGCCTTCGAGGTACACTGCCGCATGATTGATCCTCTATTCTCCTCCGATTCCCTGCATACAAAGTGTTGGTCCGATGGGAACACCCAGCTCGCAGGATCCTTCCTATTGAATCTCGGAAGCTCAATTTTCACTTACTTCCATGGACCTCCTCGAGATACACCCGAAGGAAAGGAGTTTCCTCTGCGATCATCATTGGTGTTCGTTCAGAATTTGGAGAACGACGCGTACCTTGCTGGAGGACTTCACACATCATAGCCACCAGCCTCTGTTGCTCGGCGACCATCGTGTTGAGGAGTGCATCCACGGCCTCCAATCGCTGCTCTACCATATGCATTCTCCCTCCCACTCCTCCTAGCACTGTCTCGAACTGTGCTCGATGGATGGTGCTCTTCGTGCAGTGACCCTTTCGCCATGGCCTGAGATTGCAAGCGAAGGGTCTGACTGAATGTGGATAGTGTTGGACAAGCAAGTTGCTGTCAAGTTTCAAAAGATAATATGTCACTTATAGAATGCAATCCTTAACGGTCTTACATATGTATTAGGTGCAAATTTGTTGGGTAAGTATATATCCTGTCCTCTTAGTACTCGATGACTTTGTATTGAACTTAAGTTGGATATCTTACTGTGTTTCTGAGGAGAAATAAGACACATTGCTTAGTGTGGGCCTTCACTGAATTAGATAACAAGATATGCAGTTTAAACATATTCATGAGGTTGGCTGATTTTTCTACACCTTTGTAGCTTCACACTTTTCTTGTAAAAGCCTCATATCTTCATTATTTTGCAAATTGTACATGGTATGAGTCACTTGTGTTTTTCTGTTCTCCTTAGTGTTTGATAGAAGTATCATTTTTATTAATTATGCTGTCTTCATCTTTATTTGAGCAGGAAAATGTATTAGCCGAGTCAAGAATGATGATACCTGATTGCCATAAACGCTTAGAGGCTTCACTGGCTGATCTTCAAGGCATACTGGTAATTTTATTAGCTTTAATGATAGTTAAATTTTGATTTGGTTCATCTTTCCTCATCCTTTCTTTCGTTACTTTCAGGAAGAGTTCAAAGAAGAAAGCAAGGGAGGCCCAGAAATTGATGAAGCGGAGAAAGTTGTTGTGGAGATTAAAACTTTGTTTAAGGGTTGAACAAGTTAATGAATATTTTTCATCCAACGTTTTTTGGTTGCCAGATGATCTGGTCCTTGTAAGCTTTTGATTTTGGTACAAACTGCTTAACTGATCTGGTTTTTACTACAGAAAGTATCTGACTATTAGGTGTTATCCTTTCGGTATCCTTTTCATCATCACTAGGGCTGTGTTTGGAATAAACTTTTGGATACAATAAGGTTGGGGTGGGGGTGGTGGTGGTGAATAATTTTACAGAAATCTTATGAGCAAACTAGGGGAATTCGAACTATATTAATATGTCCAATTCACATTGCAATATAATCTGCTGTTTTTAGCTTAGAAGAGGAAGGTAAAACAAAGACAAATTTGCAATATTGCATTAAAATTGAAGGTGGCCATACGACTGGGTGCCATCTTCATAACTAACTCAACCTCATTGGGGCTGCGATCGGATCCACTGACTTATTTTTAGGATAATTGAGTAGAATATTATCATGTAGTGTTAAGTACAAGATGTGAAGGTTTTATGAAACATGAAATAGTCAATAATACGAGATACCGATGGCAGTTAAAAACTAGAAATTGAAAATGTTAATTCTCTTGCTTGATCGACCACCTCTTGCTCCTTTCTCTCTCTCTCCCCATTTGATGAGCTGGAGCAATCTAACCTCCCATGCAGATGCCCCCATGAATGTGTCGGTGAGCATGCATGAGACGTAGCTGCTTGATGGATGGCCATCTTATATATATATATATATATATATATATATATATATATATATATATATATATATATATATATATATATATATATATATATATATATATATGTCACTTTGCCATCTAACCAAAGTGATCAAATTGAAGCGGATAGAAGATTGTGAGCAAGATAAGGAGAAAAATGTGTGAATTAATATTAGATGATAAAATACCCATCACTTATTTTTCTTTTCTTTTTTCTTAACCGTCCAACATGATTTATCATATGGTCAAGATTTGATGGCTGGATGACTCTGTGTGTATATATATATATATATATATATATATATATGTCATTAATGTTTTAGTGTCTTTAGTACCTGCCCTCAAACAAATTCTCATGCCACAGAATGTGGATAAAGGACATACGATTTTATCAACCTTGTTTAATACAACTGTTGTGAAACTTTGGAAGCTGGACTCTATGAACAAGGTCAGACAATACAAAAAATTGATATTTGACAGCAAATGTGGGTCTATTATCGTATCAATTACAGTTCGGTTAGCAGGTCCTTGCACAACATAAAAAATGAATCTCACCCATGCAAAGCACAAGGAACAGGCCAAGAGTCCAGTCAAAATCAAATTAAAACCGAAATTTGGTTCACAGTTACCTCCTAGCTACTCAATGGGTTCACCTCTTGTCGTCAAACTTTCTTCGGACCCACATGATCATAAGTATATTCATAACGTGATTTGGAGAAGACGGTATGGCCAGAATTTTCCTTCTTAAACCTGCTTTGATATAAAGACGTTTAATAAATTCTGGCTAATAAGGACAAATAGCTAAAGTCGTCAGGTACACTTTTGAGCCCAATTGCACAATGACAATGGTTGAGATAGCAATCAACCTGAACAAGGGGTCATTAGGTGATCCTGATCATTATATATAGGTGTTTCAAAGTAGTCTTAAGAAATATCTTGTAACTGGAGTATGGTGGAGAGTTGAAGAGATTTTACCTTTCTTACAGTTTCTATTCAAAATCAACTACCTCAAAGAAAATAACAGGAAAGAAGAACACCACCAAATTGAAACTCGGCTATTTGCTTGATAGAAACAGTGTTCCCGATATCCGTCTCCTATGGGCCATGTTAGGTAATGCCCATAGAATCTGCCACAAACTGGACCGATCGATGCTGGCCCATATGAAACGTAGAATAATATTATTGATTCTTTCGCTTTATTAAAACACTATTACTTGTGTTTTCTTCATAGCTGTCAAAGAGCCAGCCGGTCAGCAAACCGATACGATGTGGAAGCAGACAAACTTGATAGAAACATATAAGATCAGACCAACTGAAAAATATAATGTATCACTTAAGTATAACTGCGGCTTACCTTTTTTTTGTTGATGACACACCCCAACCCCATTAGAGCCCAGACACTGAATCGAAAAGGTTTCTTTTGGCAAGTTGGCCAACTATATGTGGCTAGTATAACCGGTTCCTTGCACATGTCCAAGAATCTTTAGTCCAGCTCATTGAGTGGGTGGAGTATTTAATTCGTTTCTCTCACAATTTGGGATACTTATCTTTCCATCCCCTCCAATTGCTCCATCATTTTTCTACTCTAACTGAAACAGATTTTCCTCGGCGAAGATACTTTGGTTGTTTTCATGCATAAATGATATGATGCCAACTCACACTCAAGGAATCTGCTTAGCTGGTAAAAGCAACCTGTATCTGTATCTGCCTAACAGTCTGGAGGATATTATCCTGAATGGTAACTCTAGAATTACCAGCCATTAAAAACCACCCATGATCATTGTTAGAGGAGAACCCTCCATGGCAGGTGGAGAGAAGGGAAGCCCCGGCGGGCTGGTGGTGACAGCAAGGGGAGGGTATGGCCGTCAAAGGGGAGAGAGAAGGAAGAAGAAGATGGGAGAGGGAGAGGATAGATAGAAAGAAGGGGGATGATTTGAGCTGTCCATATCGGACGGATTAGGTTTGATGTTTTCTAAATGTTCATATTTTATGGAGTTATCATTTAGTATATATATATGTGTGTGTGTGTGTTAGAGATGTATAGTTGTGCATCAATTAAAGGAAGGTCAAAGTCGAATACCCTTTTCCAGGAATACTTCTACAAGCTTCCACCTGCCAGAAGCCAGTCAAAGTACTAGTGATGGCGGTGAATGCCTTTGTCTCAGAAAGAGATGGTGATTCAATCATAAGAGGTGCATGCAGAGTTGTGAAAGGCCATCATTGACATGGTGATTGACGTAGTCCACCAAAGTTCTACTTCATAGGCTTAATTGAGACATTTGACAGGTGTCAGAATGGTTCCAGCAGATAGGAACGGCGGCCCCTGATCACCAAGCCGATGTGGACGCGGTCTTGTTTGAATAGAGGTGATATTGGGATCTCCATGGATTTTTTACAGAAATTTTGGATCCTTTGTTTGTAAGATGTATGAATTAGAAGAATAAAGTTTGTATTCCTTGGAAACATAGGTTTTAGGTTGTATTTAATAGCCTTGGATCTTAGATCCCAGACTGCATTAAAAGATATGTTTCTCAAGATTCTCAATTTAAACAAACTGACGATCTCTGTAACCATGTTAAAAAACATGGATTTAAGGTTCAATAACGGGGTGATCTGATCTTAAATCCATGGATTAGGATTCTCAAATATGTGGTGAAACAAATGCAAAGTGATCAAATGCTTTTCCTTTCCGAGAAATCCATGCTGTTTGAGAGTAATGGCAGCCTTAATTCTTGGTTCTGAAATTTGATATCTGTGGATCAATTATCTAATAAAATTAAAGGTGGGTCCAATTTCAGATCCCAGCCTCGTATCTGAGATACAGGGTAGGCAAAGGACCCGTCGCGGTTTGAAACCTATGGACCCGTTCTCTTGCTAAAAAGATTAGTTGCCCTCGTTCTCTCTCTAGGGTGTCCATGAAAGAGAAGAAGAAAACAAAGAAAAGGAAAGTACGAAACGCTAAAGCAAGCTGGATCTGGTAGGGATCGCTTTGAGACTAGGTCAATAGAGGCGTACCTATTGAGTATTGAACTCTTGACCTTGTCCAATTTAGTAGTCTTAACCGAAACCTTCCAAATCAGGTGGAGGGTTCTCTTGTTTCTCTTTGCTAATAGGGGAGGATGTGCTAACCACATTGGCTTTCCAGCTGAAACTTTCCTGTTCCTGCTCAGCACCTGACCGCACCACAAGTACTTTATTCCATCCACTCTCGAATTGAATTGAATTGAATTGAATAATAAGATGTGTGCCAACTGTGGGATGAATGATTGTGTCTCCAAGGGCTGTCTTTAGAGCAGAGTGAGTTAAGCTGTTCTCCACTAACATCTTCTTGTAGAATATTATTGGCTTCATCTACTACCATCAAAAGGAAAAATAGTACAAACAAAAAGGCAGAGAAATTTACAAATAACTGCTCAGTTTTTGTCATATTTGTGGATGACCACTTAACATTTCATAAATTATAAATAAACCCTTAAATTTCTAAAATGACATGCAAACACATGACACTTCATGAATGAAAAATAAATATACACAAAAAGGAATACTATTTTACCTTAATAAAAAGCAATTTGTTTGCTCAAATAAATGAATTTTCACCAACCACATGCCTTTCTTTCCCCCTCCCCTCTTCACCTTTGTTTCTTGAATCACTCTTAAAAAAAAAGGTGAAATCTTAAAAACCTGCCCCAAAAAAGTTGATTTTTGAAAATTCTTCACTTAAGGAAAAATTTATTTAGGGCTTAAATAATTTCTTATTAAATAATGAAGCCATGTTTGTGTTTGAAAATTTTCAAATGTTAGGCAGGTTTCATATAAATATAAAAAAACTTGAACCACTATTTCTATTTTTTTTAAACAACTAGAGATAATCAAAGGCCTTCATAGGGAGGAAAGTTTTCGGTACCACAGAGAAATTCCACATCAAGGCTTTTAATTAATTAAGCTTTTAGGATGCAACTTGTTTGCGAACTTGTTCAGCTCAATGCACGATATTATTGATTGACATAAAGAAACATTCAAGTTGTCATCGTAAACTATTGGGCATCAGACTATAAAAGAATATCCTTCCAACTTAGACCAAAAGCTTCTTCTTTACTTTTTAGGGTTGTTTTTTTTTTTTATTGGTTTAGACAAAGGAAAAAACTTCCCACGATGAGCTTGAGGGTAGGGCTGTTCATGAGTGAGTTCAAGCCAAGTTGAGCCATCTCGAACTCTGCTCGCATGTCTTGAAGGAAACTCAAACTCGGCTCGAGCTTGACTTGGCTCGAGTTCTTAAAGCTCAAACTCGGCTCAAGTTCTTAAAACTCGAACTCGGCTCGAGCTGAAGATTGGCTTGAGCCGAGCCAAACATTTCAGTAAAAAAATTAGTTTTATAAAGAGGCAATACGGAACCTCCCACATACCAATCATGTGTGTACCCATTTGAGAAATCTTTTTTTTTTTAATAATTTTATGAGACTTATTTTATATATTTTCTTAGTCGAACTTAATCGAACCGAGCCCACTTAACTGAAGCTCAACTTGTTTAGGTTGTCGAGTTCATTTCTTAACCCGAACTCGTCTAATAAACGAGTCGAGTTCAAGTCAAGCTTTTAGCAAGTTCAAGTCGAGCTCAAATTAGCTCAACTCGTTGAACATCCCTAATTGAGGGTCTAGTTAGGGATGTCAATGGACTGGATTCGAATCGGACATACCTTTTCCATTTCTTCATATGTTTTTCGAAAGAAAGAAAAGTCATATCTAAATGCAAATCCAAAATCCGATTTCACAATCCCAATCTGACTTTTATATACATATTTGAATCCAAATCTGAATTTTGAAATGAAGTTTACTAATTTTCGAAATGTCAGAACATTAGATATAGGACGCTTGTTTAAAAATAAATCTAAATCTGTATATGAATCCAATCAGATATTTATATATATCTGAATCCGAATCTAATCGGATGTCATTTCTTAAATCTGAACATAATATGATTCCATAGTTGGATATTATTTTTTTTCATAATTTTTTTTTTTTTTTTAAAAAGGCTTGGTCGGATATATGGTCCAAATCGATATGTTGGCATCCCTAGGTCTAATTGGCGAAACCCTTCATCAGATCTTTCGTTGCTCAAAGATAACTCTTGCCAACTTTGGCATTTGAGACTAATGATCCATTGGGATGATCCTAAGACATGTTTGGGACTTTATTTTCACCTCTAAGGGGTTTGGAACACGGCTCGAGCCATATGCAGCCGATCCCTGGTTCGAGTAGCATGAGTGTGCCCTTTGTTCTTGCTGATGCGTGCTATGAACTTGAGGGCGACGGTAGGGTTTTATGCCACCAGCCACTTGGCAAGCGACAAAGTCCCCTGACTCATATGTTCTTTCCTCAAGTAAGAAACCCAGTTGAGCCTTAAAGAGGTCTAATAAAGCATTTGAAATAAAGGTCAATAATAAGCTGTTGCAGCATCATATTTCGCCCATAATCGCCTTGAGGTGTCGCTGGATTACCGATTCACATGTAGCTTTTGGCGCCAGTGTTAGAGCGAACGTATTAATCTCATCATTTGATATATGTGATGGAAGAACTCACAAATGGTCATCATCATATATAACGTCAACTGCGAATCGTGAGTTGACGGTTTTCTTTCCGAGTGAATATTTTTTATAATCGTAGACTTGTCATAATTTAATGGTGAAGATTAGTGCACAACAAATGCTCACATTAATAAACACTTGCATTTTAAGAACAATATATGATTGTTTTCTTCTCAATTGGCTGTCCGATGAGCTGCGAGTGATCAGTTACTTGTGCAGCTCATGTTGGCAACTAGGCAGCACTAGTTTTTTTTTAAATCAGTGTCACCAGAGCAATTTTTGCGAAATAAGATAGTGAATCGGTTGGAATTAATTGAAATGGGAGTCTTGCGAACTGGATTTAATAAATATATGTTAAAAATAAAAAGGATTTACAAAAGAAAAACTAGAAAACTCACGACAATCATGAAAAAGTTAAAGTGATAAAAAATAGAAAGAAAAATGTAAAAAATAAAAGTTTTAAACTTGAAAAATCTGGCGGCAGCTTTTTATTTTTGAAACTTAAGAATAAAATTCAACCCAAAATCGGCTGAATTTTTTTTATCGCCATGAAGATTAAGAGTGCATAAACAAATTACAAGTATCGTATACTACAAAAAACCTATGCATTACCGACGACCAAAGAATGTTGGTGAAAATAAAATGCATGTCGGTAATAGTTTTACCGATGTTTCGTCCCTTTGTTCATAAAGGGAGTGTTGGTAAAAATCAACCGACACACCAGGCAGACGCTTGGTGTAGGGTATCACAGCCTAGACATAGGTAAACATTGACTATTACTGACATTCTCTTGCATCCGTAATAGTCTATTGTTTCCAATATGTTATTGGCCATCAGTAAGAGAGGCCGCCGGTAAAATGTTTACTCACAAATAATTAGCTTTGATAAAACTTTAACCAACGTTTGACCTAACGTCGCTATTACTCTTTATCGACACATATTTACGTGTTAGTGAAGGTTTCAGTTTTTTTCCTATTCAACTATGACACAATTTTTCTGAAAATCCAAAATACATATACAACATACAATGAAACAAACAAAACAATTATATGTTCATGAACCAAACATACAAGTATAACAAATGTTTGAACTTATATTACAATACAACTGATTCACTATAGTTAAATTTTATAAAACCATTTTTAACAAAATGATAATATGAACAACTTCTGCTACCACGGAAAATTTCAATGGTGAGGTGAAAATCATGCAAAATTTGGTGGTGTCGACCTATCTACAATGAACATTAAGAAAACATGTTAGTTCTATTAGAAATGAAGTTTAACAAATATAACTCGTTAGTCATTACAAATTTACAACAAATGAACTGTTATGACACCCAGGCTTGTATCACCAACCTGTTGTGCTATAAACTGAGTAATTCAAATATGAAATTGAAGAAACTAAGATTCAAATGAAAAAGCTTTATCTTTCAATAATGCATTTTCTTTTCATAGAGTACGTATTTCGCTCGATTAGAGAACGAACCGAACTGAGACGGACTAATAGTAAGCCCCATCATCCATACTCTACCATGAATATGTTGTCCATTATCCTGGAATGGTTATTGTTACTTTCTGGTATATCTTGCGTCCTTTGAGACACCATTTGGAGTTGATCTTTTAGTTAGTTGATCATGCAACATATATTATTAAAAATATAATTATTCAAATATATGCATACCATATATGATGATGAGATACAATAATTTAATTGTTCGAATGAGACTTACAATCACAACATTGATTCCAGGATTGGAGTAGTTCGAGTTCTTATTAGCCCTAGTAGCAATGAACAACTTAACATGTGACGGCTGCACAAAACTTTTCCTAAACTGTATATTGCAACTAAGACAACATGTCAGTTAATATGTGTAGTCATATAATACATGAAAGAGGATAAATGTACCTCTTTTTCATGAAACATGCACAACTCGATGTGTTAGTTGTATGCAAGTATTTCTTTTTTTTGCATGCACATGTGCTTTTTTTTTCGATGATGTCCTCAAACATGAAAGCAACTTAATATAAGAAATATGTATTCATGATTTCTATGTAATGTCGTCTTTATATTACAAACCCATTACAAAGGATTGTGATATACATACCTTCGACTTATCTTTAGCAAAATAATTGGTAATCTAATGATATTGTGGGATGTTGTACGTGCTTATGAATTTCGCTATTTTGACATCAGTTTGAGGACCTATAGGTTGTTTGAATAATTTTCTACACTCATGCCTCCAATACCTGTACGGTCATACATATTCATGCATAACCCACTTGTGTAGAGCTGTTTTTTTTTTCTGAAAATTCATACTTATCTTGTTTCCATATATGAAAGTGGATGTCAATATAGTACTTCAATATAAACAATGTATAGTGGATGTTAGTATAATATTATTTCAACATACCTGTATTCGCAGCCATAGATCTGTCATACTACACAATTCATAAATGACTTAAGAATCTAAACGGTTCAAGAAAAATATAAATTTTCACTCGTTTAAAAAATTCATCGAGCACTTGGCGAGTGGCTAAAAAGGTTGGTGACTGAAAACATTCAAACATATAAAAAAGCATTCAAATGACAATCAATCAAAATAATATTATGGAATAAATATACGTACATTTGAATTAGATATGGTCCAAATTTGATGCCGAAATCCGGCCACAATGTACCAAAATCTGACGATGACAAAAATTAGGGTAAAATTAAGGGTTTTGTGATTGTGTGGACATTTTATGTAATTAATATATCAAATTGAAGGCACTAAGATCAACAGACATTTTTCCAAAATTTCACGACCTAATACTACCGAAAAATGGCAAAGTCTTGCTAAAAAAATTCATACATATACCTTACAAGAATGTTTTAACTTGAAATCATATAAAATTTAGAAAAGGGAATGGAGATTGAGGTCAATCTTCAAGTAGTCCAAAAACACGATGAAGAAGAAGAGCTCGCCAGAAAATCATTGGAAAATTGCCGATGGGAAGAAAGAAGAAAGAGAAAAGAAAAGAAGGAAGAAGAAGAAGGGTTCAGTAAGTGGGGGAATCTTTTACAGACATGTTGAAAATGTTGGTAAAGATATAACTTAAAAAACATCAATAATGTTAATGCGGTAAACATTACCAATGTCAACGACGTGTCGGTGATGCAAAGAGATTCATGCGTTGATGATAATAAGTTTTTACCGATGCACACAAATGGACGTCGATAATAACTGACATCGAAAGGTTTCATCAATGTGTGTACCGTAATGCGTCGATAAAAATGAATTGTTTTCTTCATTTTCACCAACGTCCTCTTGCATATGTTGGTAAAGATTGAACTTCAATGGCACAGTAACTCCACGCATCGGTGATGGTAATTTTAACCAATCTGCAGCTGTCGACAAAAAAAAAAAAAAATTGTAATTACCGACCTGTCTCTGCAAACGTTGATAAAAATTGACGTTCATCGACGTTATATTTTCCATGCGTCGGTAAAACCATCCTTTTTTGTAGTGGTAGCTTGCTGTTTTTGTTTTATTACTTGACGTCTTTTATTATATATATATATATATATACATATATTGGTACAAGATATGTTTATAAACATAAATATGAACAAGTTCATATTTAACTGTAGCACAAAACTGACTCGACTGAGTCTGTCTTGATTGACTTCGCCTAGTCTTGGTTTGCTCAACCAAGTGAGAACGATAGCTTGATCGAGTCAGTGATTTGGTCCTAATCCTGTCGAACCAATTTTTAACTCCGTGAGAATATATGACCAGCTGCAATTCAATTGCTCAAATTTCTATGACTTTTAGACTTGAAAAGTTTTTTAAGATGTCGGAAAGTCCTTTTTTCTTTTAAATTTTGTTGGGAGACCTATACAGCGACCTTTTCAGTTGAAAAACTAGAAAATGTTATTGAATCTTCAATTTGACGTAAACCTACAAAATATTGATAAATTGTAAAACGTTTTTCCATTTTCCCAACAATTAAATGAGGATGAACAATGAATTAATACAAAATATTATATATACATGTATATAATTCCTAATGCTGAATTAATGTTGAATATACATTTAGGGACATCAATTCCACATTTTTTTCTACTTTAAGGGGAGAGAGGAGAGAAAGAGAAGGTGGATGAGATCAAATCTAAGCCATCCGATGTTTTTTATTTAAAATCAAATGGTTCAGTTTTGATGTTTACATAAAAGAAGGGTAACCATTTAGCTAAGTTTTGGAAGGTCAACTGACCCAACAGGGTTGATCTATGCCTTCCATGTTATGCTGTTAACATGAAAAAGCAGTTCCCACGTTTTACCAAATGAACGTTTTGACAATTTTATAGAGTAAAAAATATTTTCCAATTCCAGATTTGCCTTTACAGGGGGAGGGGTTTTTTCATTTAATAAGCAGGATCGTAATACACGGTTTCATGTTAGGGACCGTCTAACATATAACCTGCTTTGATTGATCTACCACGAATATGTTTGGTAGCCTCCGATATGAAGCTACTCACCTATGGGATTAGTCTTTTTTAGCGCATCAACAAAAGCATCTTGTCACATTCACATGAGATATATGGATTTTAAGTTCGAAGTGACAAAACATCACCTTAATTAAAACATTTAGATATATGATGTAAACATCTAATCTTTGCTTCAATAGTCAATTTCGTCTAATAAGTACGTGAGATCTCATATCCAAATCTAAAGCACTGTTGTATCAAAATTCAAAGAAAGTATGCTTTTTATACAAGGAAATCATTTTGAAAGTTTCCATGTGAGTTGGCGGATGAAACCAAGATAGGTAACCTTACAAGAATTCTCAGCGATAAAAGGACTTGAAAAAGCCAGCTACATATACTTACCGCTGAAGTCACAATCGAGAAAAAATAATCAAGCTGTCAGAGCAAAACAACCACACAGGAACAAAAGATGAGAAGCTCTTTTTTTTTTTTTCTTTTGACATCCACAATTAAAATAATACAACAAAAAAAAAAACATGTACATTCACCATATATAAACACACAACTTCTCAGTTTTCCTTTTTCATGTCCTCCTGATCCAACAAGTTTAATCAAATCCCTCAGGAGAAGACCCCACTATAAACCAGGCAAACCCAAAAAAATAACAAAAAAAAAAAGAGGCTAAAAGGAACGAAAGAACAAATTTCAATCTCGCAGGGCTGGTATTCAACAGACTGGATACAAAGTTACAAACACAAACTCGGACTTTTCTTCAGCTTCCTTTTGAAGTTGATCCGGCTCTAGACTGCGGTCATCTTCGTCTTGGATCTGTAGAGGAGCTTCTTCTTCTTCGAGCTGGCGTTCTCGATCCTGAGCACCACCTTCCCGGGTTCCCCGATCTTGAACGAAGTCCGGATGATCGGCTCGTCCGTGGCTGCGACCTTCCTCGTCTTCTCGACGATGATGGTGTAGCTGTCCTCTGCGTCGGGCACGAACTCCGAGCCGTAGCTTACATCCCATCCCAGAACTCGAAGCTCCCACACCAGAGTGCATGCCTGATGTTTTCAGAAACAGAAGCAACTGAGATGAATGAACACACCCCCTTCGTCTTTAATTCCTTTTTTTTCTAGTTCAATTATTACAGACGCAATTTGACGACATCCGAGTTATAATCTGCCTTCTTCTTTCCTCCTACTTTCTATTTCAATCGTAACAGATGCAGTTCGGCTGCCTCTTTAAAAGAAATCATTCTTGAAGTAAAAAAACCACGATGAACTGGTTTTAGTCTGTTGTCTCCCACAGCTCAAACCGCTACTTGGATGTAAAACTGTAAATCTTGGTTTCTGTGTCATGTTGGCTGCTTAGAAAACCATGCATATTAGTTATCATAGGCCTAAAAAGATAACTTGCAGATTTTAGTGAACTTTTTATGAATATACATTAAGAGGAACCGTGAAGTTCGAATGCTGAGAACTTTGTCCTTGTACAGACTTTGACTCCAAGTGATCTGATTTTTTAGATGAGGAGCACTAATTAAGACACAAACGTGATCTCAGCTGTGTTTTACATTAACAACATGCAAACAGCGGGTGATGTTGCATGGATGAGCCAGCCAAGAAGCAGAAAACAGGACCTAGGGGCAGGACAGGGGCACTAGGCAAAGTACTCCCTCCGACCTGTCCCGTCGGGGTGCCTTTCAGACACCTGTAAGGTCGTTGAGAACACGACAATTTTTTGAAAATATAATTTGCCCACCAGAAACATTTTCCCAAAGCAATTGCTAAATGGCAACAAAATTTGCCCAAATTGGGTCCATGGAGTGATTTAGGAGAACTTGAGAGACACAATTACAGGCTCGCAAGTCATTGTTCAGGTGACAGATCCATGACAATGACTCAAGAAAATGAAGAACTCAGGGAAAGTGAAAGTGAAAGGAAGGAGTAGGTTGGTACCTCTGAAACTATGAACTCAACGACGGCATGGGAAGATGGCTTAACGATTGACTCGGAAGCAGCATCGGCTGTCGATAATTCGGTGTCATCTTCTTTGCTGAGCCCTCCATACTGAATTGGAATATGTTCCGGCGCTATATATCTAAATTCCAACAAAGGAATAATGCGAGAGAGAAGGAGAGATCAGAATTCTCTTGATTCAGCATTCGCAAATAATACGCCCGGTTATGATAGCTTAACTGAATTTTTCCAAAGAAACAGAAAGGGAAACATGAACCAATAAATGATGCCAGAGATCGGAATAAAAATTATTTACCTGAAAAGGGCTTCCGTGGATCTAGAGGGGGTAGCATACACAAATTTGCTCCTAGTCCTGGGTGTGAAGAAGGTGTTCAACATCTTGGTGTAAGCAAGATACCACCAAGGGACATTGATCACAACCTACCAAAAAAAAAAGAAGAAAAAGGAAACAGGGCATGAATTGTCTTCTCCAACTGAAAATCTTTCACTTTGGCAAGAGCAATCCAAACAGGGGAGCAACCAAGAAGAACCTGCTTGGCGACCAACTCAGGGTAGTTGTCCAGCATCACAGACAGGGCCTTCATGGTAAGCTGCAGCTCTCTATTGAGCAATCCCGGGGAGCCTTTCAGGTCGGTGACCTGAATGACGGTGGAGGTGCTGCGGGGCCGGAAATCGAGCTGCCTGACTCCTTTCTCCAGGAACTGGATCCTCCACCGGAGGAAGAGGTCGCGCTCGGTGCCGGAGGTCTTCTTGAATAGCTCCTTGTCCTGGAACGCGCCGAAGACGTTATAGCAGACAGGGTGGCCCTGCCGATCGGTCCCGTGCATGAACACGATCTTCTCGAAGCCCTTGTCGCCCAGATCCTCTTCACCCAGGAAGAGCTCCTCCACCTTGTAGTCCTTCCGCCACCGGACCGTCTTCTTGATCATGTCAAGGGTCTCCTTCACCTTGAAATCCCTCGCTCGAAGGAATTTCAGCAGTAGGGTGTCGCTCCGCTCGTCGCCCAGAAGAGGTATGCCCCAGATGGTAACCTCCTCCTGCAGTGGAGCCGGTGCTTCCGCCCTCGCCGTCTCCTGGACCACTTCCACAGTCTTCACGCCGCTGTCTTCGGCCGCAGGTGCCTCTCCGGCCGTCTGCGACGGAGGCGGAGGCGTTACTTCCTCTACCACTTTCACCGTCACTTCCTCCACCACCTCCAGGGCCGTTGACGGTTCGGCTGGCGGCGGAACTTCTCCCACCGCCTTCGTATCCTGCTCAACCGCTGCAACCTCTGCCACCTTCACCACCAACTTCTCCTCGACCACAACAACCTCCGCGGCCGCTGTCTCCGCAGTCTGAGGAGCAGCGGGCTGCGCGGAAGGAGGTGACGGCGGCGAATCGGCGAATTCATTGTTTCTTAGGGCCTGCTCTACGAGCTGCTTCAGTTCATCGAGGGCCTTCTTGTGGGGGTCCTCGAGCTCGTGGACAACGTTGCTTTCCTCCTTGAAGGACGCGGATGGTGGGATGACCTCCGCCATCGGCTTGGTCTCCTCAGCCGGTGCCGCCTTCTCTTCCGCCTTCACTGGCGTGGTCTCCTTCACCGTCGCCTCTACGACTTGCGTCGCCTCTGGAGCGGACGCCTGAGTATCATCCGTCATGGCAACAATAATTCAGCAGAGGCCCAGAACCCAATTCGAAAAACACAGCGAGAGAGAGAGAGAGAGAGAGAGATTCTTGAAAGGAAGAAGGTTTTTAGCCGGAGAGATTGTGTCAATAAATGCATGGGGGAACGTGGTAGTGTTGTAAAGCGGGTGGAGGAGGGAGAATCCTGGCCGTCAAAAAGCGAACGGCAGCTGAACGTGGGTCCCACGGCCCACACCATGACAACGGCGCCGCGGCCGGAGTTCTCTCGACGGCCGTTCTGCTCGAAGTTTGAGGCGGAGGGAACACGGCTGGTTATCTAGAGAGATACCAAAGTTTTTTTCACAGATGAAGGAGAAAACAGCGACTGAGAGAGAGAGAGAGGGAAAGGCATGTCCGCCGCCTCCTCCCCTTTCTTTCGTCTTCCCTCTGAATCTAATACTGTCCTCCTTTTTCTTTACCATCGTGCAGATGGAAATGGAGAATTGAAAAACGGATAAAATTTGGTCAGACCCAGATGGGAAATACAGAGAGGAACCAACCAAACGACAGGCTGGTCTTTCTTGTTACACTAGCCATTAGATCCTTACGTCTTCAGTTATTTTCCATCTAACACTTTACCAAAAACCATTTTCAATGGCCAGCTTTTTAATTTGGACCGCCGTTGTGAAGATCGGAGTCATCGGACTAGGAGGCGCTTCCAATCTTTAAAAATCGATATTTATTAATTGCCGATAGGCAATTGACCTGTAAAGCGGGTTCGGTTATAATGTAGCTCGTTCAAATTTTAATTAAAAAAAAGTTGTTTTATTTTGTTAATGCGTTGCCTTAATAGCCCCATTTGGCTGACATTAGGCCCTATAGGTTCAATATTAGGAAGAGGCGATACTGATCAGACTTGATTAAAAGGTTTTCATTTGAGTTACTTAACAGACAGAACAAGCATTTTGGATTTTAAATATATTTTAATATATTATGTGTCAGTTGTGCAGACACTTTTTTTTCATAAATTTAGCTATATATATATATATATATATATATATATCTCAAAAGAGAGAGACTGCAATTCCTGGCTTGTTCATTTGGGCAACACCCATTGGAAAGAAACCTTTAGATTAAATAAATTTATTAACATGAAAATATGTTTAATGAAAAAATAATTTTAAAGCACAGGATTAATGAAAAGCCTGCTACTATAATTTCATAAGAATGATCTCAAATGAGCTATATTGCCAATCAAATTAAATTCCTTCATGAAATGTAGTAAACTAAAACTAAAGAAAGAAAATTACGACAATTAATATTCTAAGGTCACTATCAATTATTATGACAAAAAAATCACACTAATGCGATTCAGCGACATATTACTGCAAAAAAAATTTCATGCTTACATAGTTCTTTATTCAAATAATGAAATAATACGAATGTATCTAAATTTTCAACCAACAAATCTGCCCAATTTTTCTTAATGTTGTGGATGTATGGCAAATTGAAAAACACTAAAGAAAGAACAATTAAATCGATATAGAATTAAAAAAAAAGGAAACATGACAATAGCTTTGAACTGATCAATTGGATCTAAGTATTTCTTGCGTAAATAAAACAAACACTGTCAACATGGTGAACGAGGAAGAGAGAACATAAAATGGAAGAACAAACCAGAGTGAACAAGAGGTTTACAACTCATGGCCTGGAAAAGATTCTGATTGCATCAACTTCAGTGATAGTAACGGTGCACATTTCATTTAGGTTTGATGCTCCACCATTTAAAATTCATAGGCATAGCAACCATGAAACAGAACTAAAGACGGGCTATTTTGTGCACTTTTAACCCGACCAGCTATAATATGTCCCTTAAGTCAAATCATTGAAATGTATTAAACATAATTTTCTTTACAGGATGAAGTTCAAACAATTATGTAGGAAAGTTAAAAATAAACACAATGGAATGTGTTGGGAGGGAGGGAGAGAGAAATAGAGTTATTGGAACAAGCAAGTTACCCATTGAATTAATACAACTTATCTAGTAGGCCAGCAATATAGGTGAATCTCCTTATGTGTTGTTACAAACAATGCCTCATTTCATTACTAAATGTTAAAGCAATTTTCTTTTGAATTCTTTAAGTGTATGTACTTGAAATATTTGCAAAATCTAGATGATAAGTTTGGTGCGAGCAAAGAAAAATCAAGCATTATTCTTTTTAAATATTTCTATAACCGTAGAAGTGAAGCATCTGTTGATGGAGTGAGGTGAGACATCTTTTCAAGGTACTTGGGATGTTCCTATTCATATGAATAAACTTAAAGATTAATTTGGTAGTTTCATAGAGCCTTCTTCCACAGAATTTGCTTCATTAGCTACGGTTTTGTGCTACCCCTTCCTTTGTGGACCTCAGCCCTTCAGCAACAACCCATTGATCCCTCTTTGCAACTACATGTTACAACCATGAGACCTTCATAGTCGGATTTGAAGGAGACTAGGAAGAGAGAATTCCTAAGCAACTGGATGATGGAACTGGATTGGCCAGAGAATTAACATTAGCTTCTCAAAGGAAATGCGAGAAAAGATGTCCTTAAACCCTTCCATTGTGCAAGTAGCTATATATGATAAGTTTATGTTTGAACTTATGAGGAGATCATTGGTTAGCTACTTTCCAACTTTGTTTCTGAATTATCTCGAAGTGTTTCTTACTACGTGACCTTCTCATGGAGAGGGAATGAAGTTTTGCATAAATAACCTAAGAGTTAAGCACAGAATACCATTTGGCCTGTTATAAGGGTAAGGGTAAATGTTTAGGAGACAATTTCGACCAAGATTTATCCTCTATGGTTGCTAGTGAACATGTGGATTATCCTGTACATGTGATGTAGTGAACATGTTGAATTCTTGTATGTTATATGACATTAGAAGGGAGATTAGAAGGAGATCTATTGGAAAATGGATGTTTGCACCAAAACCCTTGATATTTGAGGCTTGTGTACAAATGTACATGTCAGGGAAAAATAGATATGCAAGGGAAAAATGGTGAAGTTTGGGAACAATGAATTGGGTATCACATCTAGATTAGGTCATCTCATGGATGCATCTTGGCTAGCTTCAATTTCTCCAATTAAATCTTTTGATAAAAAAGGCATCTTTTGCATCTAACAGAGTTTGAGGCTAACAATATTTGGACTTTAGTATATGGTTACAAAAGGAACAAATTAAAAGCGAAACCTTAAGAGGAAGAACCAAATCTTTTGGGAGGCCAAAATAAGGGCAAGCCAAAGAACCTTAGCACTTCTCTTTCAAATAATTGTATGATTGATCTTTTTACATAAATTTTTGTTGCCCTCTTAATAGTGGATATTCTCTTAATAATGCACCCTAGTTATGGTATCAAAGGAAGTTTTTCTTTCCTATCATTCCCTAAACTAGAACCTTCTAACCTCCCTAAGACCATGCCTGTGGAATCTATGACTGTAAAATGTAGCTTGCTGCATCGATCTCCTAACTCCATTAAAATCAGTTCAACCCTTCTTCTAGCGTCATGTCAACTCTTCATGGTTGTTCTATCTTGACTTTACTATAGCTTTGAGCCTAGTCATCTTCAAAGAGTTTCTCAGGGAAATCAATTGTGTTGGACATCAAACTTGCAATCATACTTTTGCTTGGGTACTAACAATGACAAAGCCAAAATGTTCATGTGGATGATAGAAATATAAAATTTTATAGATAAGGAGAGGCACTAATTAGAAATATACAAGTTAAACTTTAATTCATGTAAAACTCAGTAGAAATCCAAGCCTCTAGCTTATTAGGCTCCACCATTGACCATTTCTTGAATTTGAGAAAGCATGATACAAATATAAAATTTAGATCAAGAATAAGAAAAGCAAGGTTATCTATTAACACCCCAATTTTTTTCATTCGATTGGAGAAGGCAATTCTAAAAATATACAAGTAATTTCACCCAAGTGATTGTGAAAAATACTCAATCTCAAATTGAATTTCAAACCCAAACTCAATTACGTTCGAATCATGAATATAACTCATAGAACAAATCCCAATGTAGGATTACGAGTCCAAACCTCATTCTAGTATACAATACTAAATCCAAATTAGGGTTTGCAACCCAAATCCATTTACAATTGACATTTGGAATCTAAATCCAATTATGAATTAAAATTTGGATCACAAATCCAAAACTGGACCCAACTAGATATCCAAAATGTCATGTGGGACCCATGTGTGGGCCCACATGGCCTGTGCGGGCGAGGCTTACCCAAAGGTGGCACCAAACCTAGCAGGCTAAATCAAACTTGAACCCATTGAACCCATCAATCAATCTAGTCATGAACCAAAATAGTTTTTGACTAAGCCCCACATAGCTTTGACTAAGTTTAATCGGAGCACAATCCAAATTACTTAGCATAAACATAATTCATGTTGTCTATGTGTCAAAATCATCAAACTTCATCGAATTTAGTCGAAGTCAAAGCGTGAATTGAATATTGACTATGGTCAAACCATCTAGTCAATTCAATTTTAGGATAAAATTGCCCTCACAATCAAAAGGATGAAATCCTAATTTAGGGTTTTAAGCAAATAAATTAAGTATTTGAACTTGTAAGCCATATGAGTCAAATATACAGTCGTACAATCTCAATTAGGGTTTTGACCAAGTCAAACCAATCTTCAATCAAATTTGGATGAAAATGTCCTTTACAATTCAATTTAACACCATGAATTTAAAAATTAAATTGAATAATTGATTTATAGATAAAGAAGTCTATAATTCAATGCAATTTAAATTTAGGTCACTAGGTCAAAGCTTAGTAGAACCAAGGCAAACTCAAACAAACCCAACAAAGACCGTGTTTGAAGTCAAAGTCTAAGGCTTTTCTCGTCAAAGTTTGAATCGTAATTTAAAACTAGTTTAAAACCCAATGTTTTAATTTCAAATCACAATTGGGCTTGATCAAAGTCACATTGGATTTGACCTAGCCCAAACCCACCTATCTCATGCATGTGGACTAGGTGAGACCATTCTTGAAATAAAAAAAGATTAAAATTTCTTAGGAATTAGCATGGGTACCCAAGCAATGATGGCCATCTTTCCACCTAAGCCACCAACCATTGGTTGGTACACGCCACCTCACAAGGGTGGACCAGCCCAAGGATGCCACATCAAAAGAATGTTTCCCAAGGAGGAGGGTGCGTAGCCCACTCTTCCTCCTCCATTTTAGGCAAAATCAAAGTAAAAAAAAAAAAAAAAGAAGAAAAAAAATATATTTAAATCCCCCTTGAGGCCCGAAGGGATGATTTTCTTGTTCTAACACTTGTGCTCCCTCTTTTCCCTTCCCCTTAGTTGAAGCCAAGAGGAAGAAAAAGAAGAAGAAGAAGAAGAAGAGAAGAATGAGCCAAGAATAGGAGGAGCTGCCATCTTCCAAGCTCTCTCCCTCTCTCTCTCATTCTTCCACTTCCTTGTTTCTACATTTGCTAAGCTAGGGTACTTCTTCGCACTCTTGCTTAGGATTTCTAGTACAAAAAAATCATATTTGTCTCCCATTTTCTGCAAGAAGAGCCTATTCTTCTAGCTTTGCCAAGTTCAAATCTAAGCTTAGATTCTTGCTTAGGATTGCTTGATTTAGAGAACAAGAAAAGATAAGTTCTAAACACCAAGGCTGACCACAAGATATGGGTGACACTAGCTTGTTCTTAATTTATTTTTGCTTTTTGCTATTTATTTTTAAGTTCAATATTTATGGGAGGGTTTCATTTTAAATTCTTATTCATGGCTTGGATGCTATGATCCAATGTCCATTTTAATGCATTCTTCATTCATGAATAGCTTTTCTAAAAAGAAAATATATGGATCTATTTTTTAAAAGAGCCCCAAGAACACACCCATTTCAAAAATAGCTTCCCTAAACCCATTTTCAACTTTCTACTATGAGTAGATTCTATGGTGAGAAAGTGGTTTATATTTGTTGCAATATATAGTCTAATAGCCTATTAAGGATGATGCATTCTCATGAATGTGATCCATCCTCACATGGCAAAAATGATAAAGAAACTTGCTTAAGCATTCTCTTAATTAATTTCTTCTATTTTGAGTCATTTTGATTCATGTATTCACGATCTAATTGATTAAGGGTGGTGGTGGAGATTAGAAACATGATTTCACTCTTCCCACATAAAAAGCCGAGCCATGAACCATCATGGTTTGTGTGCTAAGAGGTTCCTTATCATATTTTCCATTATAAGAGGTAAAACATGTATACAAATATATATATATATATATATATATATATATATATATATATATATATATATATATATATGCGTGTGTGTGTGTAACCTTTTATTAAAACTCATTTTTCTCTCTAAAATTAGGTTTTAACATGTTTCCAAACTGATTTAAAGAAAATAAATCTTCATTTTGGGTCGTAATTAAAACTACAAGATTATTTAATATTTAATCCCAAAACCTTGCGTATTCCAGCATGCGTAAAAGTGGATGCATATTACTAAGACCTTGCGGCCATGAAATTTAGCTTAAAACTTCATTGTTTGAAGCTATTTCAAAGTTAACTTTCAGCCACGACTTAGCTATTTTCCTTAGAACGGGAGAAAGTACCGGCATCCTAAGAACATTTTTAAGAGTTTTTGGTTTCATTCATATATTTCTAGATTTGCATGAGATTAACAAACTTCCCAAAATGTTCAGAAATCTTATGAAAATCTAATCTTCATTTTTTCTAAAAGAGGAGATCAAATGTGTGGAAATTGTCTAAGGAATGGACAAATTTTTTAGCAAAAAAAATCTAAAATCTAATTTGGTTTTAGATAAGAAAGTTTTCAGAACTTCGTGTCTAGGCCCATCGTGAATGAGCAAATACGAATGGTAGGATGCCACTCAAGAGAAACATCCCTCTTGCTGATTTAAATGCTTAACTTATGAAAAGTCAAGCAAAATTTCAATGATTTGTCATCTTTCTCTAAGAAACAAGCTCTCTTAGAATCAACATTTCTGATCTTTAGCTATGTAAATCAATATAAACCTTGATTTTATGGGTATTTTGAAACAAAAGTGGATGTTATCCATGTCTTCCATGTATTTTGAAGATTGTTTTTAACATCATTTATGATTTTTATTATGATGATTTTATGTCAAGTCTCAAGCATGTGGACTGCATATATCAAACACACTTAGGAATCATACGTTCCAACTAAAAATGAATCTTTCTGTCTGTGGATTGTGAAATGAATGTTTATGTTAAATAAATGTTGAAGAGAATATGAGATGAAGAAGAATGAATGTCACATATAGTTTTTCTTCTTCTTTCATGCATTCACCCACACCAAAATTAATTGCACATATGCACATTTTCAAGAAATTAAGTGATCATATTTTAAATTGCAAAAAGTGACTAAGTCATATCCTAATTTGGCCAAAATACGTTTGAAAACAACATATTTTCTAACATTTTTGAATCTACATTTCATCAAAAGAGTGAGTTTCGTTTGCACCTAACTCTTCCCTAAAAAGAGAATTCACTTGAAATCAATTTCATATCTCTTAGACCTAATCATGTGATTTGGAAAAAGGAGATTTCAAAATTAATCTATGTGCTAAGAGAACTTAGCTATATCTTGTCCAAACTCAATACATTAGCTAAGTAAACTTAGCTATTTTTTCAAAAACTTGATCACAAGTTGATCCCAATTTCAATCCAAAATCATGCATTGATATTGAGTTCATAACAAAGAACTAGATCTCCACCTTTAAAATACTAAATTTTCCAATCAAATTTTTAATTTTCTTTCCAATATTCTAATTCAAAATTTCCAAAATTATCAAGCAAAACTCCAAAATCTTAGGTCAAAACCACTATCGAAGTGAATTTTCTTTATCCTTGCCATCCAATGACATATGTTTTTTACCAAAACAATGGTCTCAAATTTGAACATTGTTCAATTTTTTAATTTTGTTCTAAGAATTTATTCAATTTCCCAAAAACAAGTTGAATTTTCAATAGCCTACCAAAACAAGTTATTTTTTCAAACAACTAGTTCAAATTCAATTTCAATTCACCTAAAACAAGCTTAGAAATTTGTTCAAAACCAAGTTCAAAATGAACTTTTAATTTTAATTTCAGCTCTCTATGCACAAGCATAAATGGTTGTGTCAAATGACTTGTACATGATCTGAGAAATACTTATTCCTTGCTTCAATGACCCCGTTAAAGGTGGCAGGAACAGTTTGACCTCGTACCAATGAGTGGATCTCTTTCTCTTAAAATTTTTGTTAAAATCCAATTTAAAATTTTACCACTTTGCATAACTTCCAACACTCAATTGACATCCCTAAGGATGGGAGGAGAGTGAACATTATCTCAATGTTAAAAAAATTTTCTTTAACTCTATAAGATCTTATAACATGTTCATGGACAGTTGTAAGTTCAACGAGTCTGAACTCACTAGGCCAGACTAAGCCGTCTTCATGTGCATGCCAGTCCAGATCACTTATGTAGACCTTTTATCTAGATTTTAGATCTGTGATATGCCTTTTCTTGATCCAGAGCTATTTCTTCAAATTTTAGGTCTTAATATCAAATCACAATTAAATCTCCACATCATATCCATATCTACATTCTAGAATATTCTTTAGTTTCAGATATGAATCTAGATCAAGTATTAAATCTAGATCCAAGATCCACATGTGATCATTATGCACATTATATTCATTTAATGCGTTGCTAATTCCCACTTTGTGCTTAATGTCAATTCGTATGAGAAGACATGGATTGTGTGCAGTTCTTAGCTAAGCATGCTAGTGTAGACAAAATCTAAATCGATATTCATATAGAGTCAGAACAAACATTTTTCTATTTTTTCTATTGCATACCAATTATAACATGTGCTTTTTAATGTGTATTTTTTCCACTACTTGTTCATGCATCATTCGCACTCCACACTGCATCCTAATCTCAGTCATTTATTAGAACCAATCAACACTTCTCCATGCACAAGCTGCTTTTTGCATAATTGAATTTAAATTAAGAGTGACCCCACAACAAATATTTTTTTGTTCAAATGATTGTTTTTTAAATTATGATTTTGTGTTTCGAGTGGGGAAAGGGGGAGAAAAGTTCAGTCCTAGATCGATATCCACAAAGGAGATCAAACCCCCAAGCACCCCCCCACACCCAAAAAAAAGAAAATTATAAAAGGTGGTCTACACCCTCTCCCTTTGCACAAATTCCAAGAGCTACATGACTAGTACATAAACTTTGGTAAAATTTCAAAATAGTACTCAAAAGGTTGGTTGAATTAATTTTAAAATTTTTAGAGTCTTAGTGAAGTTTTGAGTTCAAGCTACAGTAACACTCAACCGAGAACTTAGCCAAACTCACTGTAGAGGCCATGGAAGCAGGGTCAGCCAGATCTTCAATAGGTTCAGGTAATTTATTTTTCCTTCTCTTCTCTTTTCTTATTTGCAATTTAATGCATTATTTTCTTAGGAGCATGCTTAGGTTTTTCTTTTTACTTTCTGCTTGCTTAGGTTAGTTTCTTTTCAATACTAGCTCCTCAGTTTGCTTTATTTTCTTTAATTTGTTATAGTTTAACTTATTTGCTTTCATAGAATAGGATTTAATTTACTGCTTTAGAATATGTGTGGGCTCATGTATGCCTCTTCATCCGTCAGTGTTGTAATCTTATATTCATTCTATTTAGTCCACTTTTATTTGAAACATGCATCAAACATGTAGCTTTGCTTCTATTATTTAGAATTTAGCATACATTGCACACGTTATTTGAATATACACAGTGGTCACCCCTCACCCATGTTGCACCCTTTGCTTAAGGCTAAATTAGGCTGGTCCAGTAATACACGCTTAGGCATTAGCCTTGGCACGAGGGCATCTAAGCCTAGTTTTAACTCTACTTAGATACACTTTCATAAGCATGGTTTTCTTCAAGTGATTTCATAACAAAACTCTTTTTAAACTATTTCCTAAAACCCTAGATCATGCAAACTCAAAGTCCAACCCTAGGTCAACTTCTAGACACCCCAAAATTTTATAGTCAAATGACCATTTTACCCTACATAAATGGAATTAAAAAACCAAATCTAAGGGCTATGAGCTACAATTGATCAAGTCATATGCTCCAGGTATCAAACATGAGGACTCAAATCACCTAGGATGATGCCAACTCAAATGACCATTTTGCCCATGGCCAACCCATTTTGTCCCATTTTCTTCTATTTTTTTCAAGGAAAATCATGAAAATACTGAGAATTATTTTGGTCAAGCTCAATTAGAGTTATTTTTTTATTTACAGGTTATCAGTTATCCTCAAAACAAGTTTACCAGCTTATATTTAGTCAGAAATGGTCAAAAAATAGTCCATTTTCTTAGTTTTCCAATATTTCTCATCATCATAACACATGTAGACTTGATGAGGCCCATGATAGATTCTCTTTGGCGTCAAAAATTTATTGTCAAATCCATTTTGAGTTTTCAGCTTAAATTTCAGTGTTAGAGCAACCATTTCTAAAAAATAGTGTACCATTTCCCCATTTCTATGAAATGGTGATTTTTGAACTAATTTTTGAATGATTTGTGAAGCTAATTTTCAATCTAAGCGCACCAGTGGATTCAACGTCACTTGAAGTGAGTAGCAACGTGTTTAGTTCTCAAAGACAAACATGAAATCTTAGTTTCCCATTTTACCATTCACATTATCAATTTTAGTTTCAATTTTGAAATGTATTTCTTTAAGGACAAATTGAGGATTTTTGCAGTCAAACATGGCAGACCGTATGATTAAGCCTAGCCTACGTCCTAGTGTTGTCAGATTGCATGTCCAGCCTCGTAAAGCCCAATTTTGCACTCAAGAGTAAAATTGTTATTTGTGCTTGTGTGCATTATTTTATATTAACCAATGTTTGGAATTATCTGAACAAAATTTTGGATGTTCATACACCAGACCTGAGCCCAATAAGAACATACAAGGTTCGAGCTTGCTCAGGACTAAATTCAACCATGTTTGAAGTTAGCTCAACTAGGAATTGAACCTTGTTTGACGTGAGCCTAGTATGATTTGCATCCAGCTGAGTCCAGACCTAGATCAAGCTTAGGTCTACTTCCTAAATACTGAGTCTGAGTCCAGAGGACCCACACTAAACCCAGTGTTGATGCCTAGACCTCATTTCCTTGATTTTGATAGTAGAATAAAAACTTAGATATACAATATGCTTTGATTCAGATCTAAATCTTAATTTCAGATCTGAAGATCCAAATTTATCAATTTAGATCTCAATTTAGACTTTTGATTCAAGTTTTCCTTTCATATCTTCATCCAGGTATCTCCAATATCTAGATAACAATCTAAACCTATATCTGAATCTAATTATCTATATCTAAATTGGGTAGATGCTGACACATGTCATGATTCTATTGAATCTTCCAGTCTCCAAGTACACGTATCATCACCCTCTCTACCACACATGTCACACCTATGAGTCCACCACATTTGTGACTCCTCCACTCTTCAGTGTTTGATGCATGTCATAATCCTAGAGAATCCTTACATTTGGGACTTTCTAATTCTCTATAAAAAGCGAAAAAGGGGACACCTATTTGGAGACTCTCTCTTTGTCCCTTCGAGTTTGCACCAGCTTTGAAGGAGCCTCCATTGCTGCCCACATCCAACCCAAACCAGGAAGAAGAAGAAGAAAAAGAAGAAGAAGAAATCGAGGTAGAATCTCTCTCTCTCTCTCTCTCTCTCTCTCTCTCTCTCTCTCTCTCTTTCATCGTACATATATGTGATTTTATTTGCCTTTGTGTTTAGTTTATGAACATCTAAATTAATTTATTGCAAGTTTTCAGGTTGTAACATTTGGAATTTACTTGTTTTCTAGTTTTAGAGATGTACCTTCTTGAGTTCATACAAATTCAGATTTGTAGAAATTCTAAAATTTTGCCTAATGTCAGGAAGCTATATGTCTCTAACTAGAAATCATAATGACGATCCGTAAAAAAGATGCATTTCTTCTATGTATCCAGTTTGCTTTCTTCAAATTTCATCAAATAGTAAGTTCAATTAGTTCTACTTTAGGTCATTTTCAAAAAGTCTATAAACTGAAAAAATCAGGACATGCAAACTATACAACTTTTAATTGAGGGACTTCTTACAAGATTTCATGTCAATCCAGCATAGTTAACCTAGCCTTTGAATTTGTTAGTCATCTACCAAGAGAAGTTATATTTTCCAGACTTGACCAAAATTTCAGGTTTAAGCTTGTTAGCCTAGATTCAATATGATTTTAGTGTTTAACTTTCATTTTCTTGGGTTTTAAGCATAGTTAAGGTTTTGTAACATGTCCTAACTCTAGTTTAGGTTGTCTTGGCTTGCAAATCATAATTTAACATGTTACTTTATATTCTTGTCATTATGGATGCCAGGTTTGATTTTTAATATTATAATGTAATATTTGAGTTCAAATTTGCATTTGCAATCGCTAAGGCTACCTGAATACATGCCTCAACAGATAGTCCATGCACATTAATTCAATGTCTAGTTTGGCTCCAACATGCATTTAGTTTTCAAAATCATGCATCTTATAATTAGAAGTTCTTGAATGTTTGATGTGCATTCATATAGTTTGCTGATGCTTTGCATGATACATTGAATTTCAAATCATGTACTTAGAATTATGTCCATATGAGAATCAGGTTTGATTATCGCCTACGTGCATGCGACAATAGTCATTGCATGCACTTGATCTGAACTGACTTTCACAAGAGTACACATTTTGAAATGCATAGTCTTGGACTACACAATTTCGAAATTGAATATGTTTTCAAACCTGTTTTCTAAAACACTAGGATTATATATGATTGAGATCTAAACCCTAGATTTGACCTACCTAAAACCACCTTAGGTTTACTTGATGGCTTAATCAAGGTCTGACATCGAGCCTACTACAATGAACCGACTACTCACCTACTTGAAACCATAACCCTATTTAGGATTACCTAAGTCCCCTTTTGGACCTAGATAGGACTAGTGAACCTAGAATGGACCCAGATCTAATGAGTTGGATTTCAGATATTTGAACTTAAACATTGGATCTAATTGAATTTGGACTTAGAAATTTGGATCTAAATTTGTATATTATATTTCAAGTATCAAATTTAGATATCATGCAACTTTCCTCAAGATTTTGGGTCTTATGCAGAATTGATTTCCAATTTGGATCTTTGACATCATATGCTGGAACTTTAGATTTCACATCTTAGAATTTGGATAATATCTCGATGATTAGATCCTAATTTTAAGTTTGGATTTCAGATCTCTATGTTATTTGGATCAAGTTCTCATATTTTACAAGTTAGGATTTCAAAATTGGACCCAGGTCTCAACCTTAGTTGTCCCCTTAGATCTAAAACCCCAATTTCAATTTCCAGTTTTTGGATCTCTGAACTTGATCATAGAATATAGATTTTATGAATTAGATCTTGAAGTAGATTTGTATCTCAATATTTTGGATTTCAGATCATAAATTTCATGAAGTCTACTTCCCATAATGCTTAGACACTAGATCTCAACAATGTTTGGGCCTAGTTTGCACACATTCATAGTAGATCTTGGAACCATTGCACGGATTGATGATGATACAAATCATGACTTCTGTCCCTAGGATTTAGATATACTTTTCTTTCAGTTCATGCACTTTTTGACGATCTACTTAGATTTTTCAAGGTCTCACGTTCTTTGAATATAAGCCTTGTTAGGATCTAGATAACAATCATGACTTGCAACATGCAACATTTATTGTAGTCATTAATCTGATTACCCCTAGTAAAGGTGCAATGAGTGGTCAGATTTCATACGGGTAGGTTGGGTCCTCTAAGACCTAATTTAAACAGGTCTTAGAGACCTCAACCAAATCTTAGAATTAGGTTCTTGAGGTTTAGATTAAGATTCATGATTGCATCATGTTTAAGATTAAATCTGATAGGAATCCAATATTTTGATAATTGAAGCTAGGTCTTACCTAAACTGGGTTTGAACCTACGTGGGGACATACTTGATTTGAATTCGGTCTTTTACAAATCACATGATTCTTGATATGGTATTTATTCATCTTGTGTCGATGTTAAGGAACTTCTATGTCAACAAATTTTTATTGGATTTATATCTACATCAAAATCATTCGCATACGGAATCAAAAATATGTTTATTGGCAAATGTATAATACATGATTTTAATAAAACTTGGATATAGATACACAAACCTAATTGATTTAAATCCAAATATAACTTGTTTGAGTTTATGTTCAGACATGAAATGCAATTTTATTCAAGTTGAAAACCACTTTATTGAGATAGAACAATTTACTGAAAATGAGTTCTTTTTAACCTGGACTGAGGAAATGGACTTGATAAATGGATTTAAGATTGGATATAACTTTGAAAACTAGATTTAGATTTTAAAATTGAGATTTTGGACTTGAAATCCATTTGAAAACATTGTTAGTGTGGCCTCAAGTCCACCTCGAATCTATTGAAAGAGCAAGTCTTGGACTAAAGAAGCATTGTGATGCGAGAGCATAGCCATGTATCTCGATCCTCGCAATGCCAACCCATGGGCTTTTGACATTCAAGACTCACTTAGGTCGGCCTTATGTGATTCATCATAGAGATAATCAAAAGACATTTGAAGTTTTACTACTTCACAATCAGAAGCCTCGGAAAATAAATAATTATTTAAACTTTACAAACAACGATGCCCAGCTTGACAGGACCCGGGCATAAAATCCCTAAATATATAGAATTTCTAAATTTCCCCTAAATCTCATTCAAGCATATACATACACATCTCGAATTAAATCACATGCAGAATTAAATCTCTCTCTATCTCCCTCTTTTTATCTCTCTCCCTCTCTCTCTCTCGATAACTTGCGGCATCCCCTATGTCACATTTCTACTGATCCATCAAGCCCTACTCAGATTTAATCATGAGCACCACTCTTTCTCATTTTATTTTTCAAATCAAGATGTCTTTTTTGTTTAATCGAGGCTTTTACATAATTTTTTTCTATTCATTGGACACTTTTCAATTGAAGCAACTCTGTGTGCCACCATCAGGCGCTAGAGCAGACCTCAAGCCACATCTTGTCTTTCATCCCTATCACTGTGTGCCCAAACTGGACCATGTTATCCATCCAACCACCTAAAGAAGTACAGATAGAGGAATTTCATTCCCTTAGACTAATAAAGTAAAAATTCCTATGCAATCAGGTAAAAAGCCTCTTTATACGATTTATGATTTAATAGATATGATTTTCATTTGATTTTAATGGTTTTATATTTTATGCAAAGGAGGAAGCTACCTAGTGGATCCATCTACACTGCCAGTTCTGTTTACTTTAGGGCCCTACGCTGCTGATGCTCTTGCCATTTGTTTCTACGCTTTCAGCTTCTTTCATGTATATTAGATTAGGATAGCATGTACATTTTTTTTGTATGTTAGTTATGATAATGCTCTGTATCATGTAAAAACTTGGCATTAGTCTGACATAGGTAGGTTGATCCCATTTTGGTTGTTTTGCTCAAAACTTTTCCGCTTTGTTTGGATGGAGGGAAAGGGAAGGAAAGGGAGGGATGGAAAGGAAAGGAAAGGAAAGAAAAGGGAGGAAAAGGGAATAGGAAATAAATGAAATGGAAAGAAAAGGAAAATAAAGAGGTAATTATAAGGCTTATTTGGATAGAAAGGAAGGAATGGCTAAAATCATGTTTATTTGGAGTCTTGGACTAGATAGAGGAAAGAAAAAGAGAATTTATAATACTTTACAATAATACCCCTAACATTCAAAAATTTATCAATCAAATAAAAATATTTTTAGTTTGATTTCCTGATGCACTAAAAGAGGAACCACACTTAGGTTTGACATTTCATTCTATAGTAATAAATATGATAAAAATTTTCTTTCCTTCTGAGTGGTCCATTGGATAAGAAAATCCATTTAGATGTTAGTTATTATACATTTTTGTCTACTTAAACACACATATATAGCTCTTTTACATATTGGGAGGAAATTCAGAAATTTGCGCAAAAAGAAAACTGGATCATGTGTCTAAACAATATTAGGTTTGGTTTTACCGCTGTTGATCTTGATGTGAAGAATATTGTCCATACTTGTATTCTTTACTATGATGTCTAAAGAATGGTCAGAAATCCTTCCCTAACAAAGAATGCCATTCAACATATAGATTGTCAAGCCCTTCTTCCAGCAAAAGCGATCAATTGCTTTTGCCACTATGTGGAGGCCTGATGGAGCTTGTTTGTGTGATTGTCCTACTTGACCAACTAGATTTTGACTTTTTTTAGTTTAGTCATGAATGTTTCCTTAATTTTGTAAGCATATTAAGCAATGAATAAGGATAGTGTGGGAAGATTAACCACAACATTTGTCAAAAGAAAAAGCAAGGGAAAAAGCTGAACACTGAGGCTACGCTTGTTTTAGCCTTGGCTCACTATGTTGATTACATGTTTTGTTATATCTAAGAAATTTCATGTGACCTGAACATGAAAGTAGCCTATGACATGAACATTATGTGTTCCAGTTTCAGTTTCATGGTCAAGAGTTCAATGAATCATATCTTAGCCTGATATAAGAATGACATGCAATTAATCTTTAGCTGATTGCTAGAAAAAGAATTACTCCTAAATTAGTAGTAACTTTCTCTAAAGTGCCATTTTATTGCTGGTGTTGAAAATATGTGATTTGTTTACTAATTTGTTTCATAGTGTAATTGACTGTCAAGTAGGATAGACCATTCGTTATACCTTAGAAGGGATAATACTATAAATAATTGATCAAGCTATAAAACCATAGTATTGACACTTAATCCATGGTTTTCAACTTTATAAACCTTGATGTTCCTCTCTTGTTATTTGCTTACTACTTGAAAAGTTTACAAGGTTCAAGTTGAATGTAACTTATGGTGTGTTACCTTGTTCATTTTCTGCCTTTTGTGAAAGGCTTATATCGGTCTTCTTGCTCTCTCTCTTTTGACGACATATTTTGGTTGTGCCTTAAACTTATAGCTGAATTGTTTGCGTATTTGAAATAATGATCCAAAAAACATAACTATAACATTAAAAGAGAAGGATGAAGTGGCATACCTGGCCTCACTTCTATACTAAAGACATTAAATTAAATCCTATTTTATGAAAGCAAATAAGCTAAACTACAACATTATAAAAGCAAATAAAAAAAAACCTAGAAGCTAAAGCATAAAATAAACTAACCTAAGTAAGTATAAAGAATAAAGAAAAACCTATTCATGCTCCTAAGAAAAAAAAAAGAGAAGAAAAGAACATAATGCACTAAATTGCAAATAGGAAAGAAAAAATGAAAGAGAAATTACTTGAACATACTAAAGACCTTGTTTTCCTTGCTCCACGATCTTTACAGTGAGCCTTGTTACATCTTGGTTGAGTGCTACCATTGCTCGAACTCAAGAACTTGGCCAAAACATTAGGAGTGCTTTTATAGAGGAGTGGGGCCAGTCCCCCTTGTGGGGATCGATACATGACTAAATTTAATCCATCTTTCTCCTTTCAAAAACACAAAACATGATACTAAAATGGTGTTTTCCGTGGAAAATAGTTTTTCTATACTCGGTTGTGATCCACACTTGATTCCACAAGAAACAATGCATATGTGCTGGCTTACTTGTTCAATAGAAAGATGCTAATTTTGACTCTGTATGAACACCGATTCAAATATCATCTGTGCTGGCTTGTTCAATAAAGGTTTTTTCACGGTTTATGTCCTTCTATATAAATTGACATTAAGCACAAAGTGAGAAACTAATGATGCATTAAATGAATATAATGTGCATTATGCTCACATGCAGATCCTGAATGTAAATTTGAGATTGGGATCTAGATCTGAAAAAGATTCTAGAAAGTAAATTTAATATGATATGAAGATCTGGATTAAGATCTGGCTTTGAGATATGAGATTTGAAATAATAGATCTGGCTATAAAAGGTAGATCACAGATCTAAAATCTAGATAAAATATCAAGATATGAGATCTGAGACTAGTGTGAACCTGGACCTGGCTCAATCTAGGCTAGGTGTGTTCAATCTCAGTCAACTTGTGCTGGACTTGGTTTAGTTTGAAATGAATTTATAATTAGTCTAGATGCACTTTGGGTTCTATTTTTGGAAACCAGGTTCATCTGAGTTCTAAGGTGTTCTCCAACAAGGTGTGAGCCTACTGAGTTCATGTGGACTTAAATAGGGTGCTAACTTGGGTTCATGAGGCTATTAAATAAGGTTTATGAAAAATATATGGTAAAAGAACAAAATACCATTGGTGTAGAAACAATTTTGATGGATTGTGTTGGTAGGCTGACCAATTGGAAGGTGCACATGTTGACAAGTAGGTGTGCTGTAAAATTTGGTTGAAAAATGACCTCATTTCCCCCTCCAAATTTCAAAATTCTAAAATTTACGGAATGTAAATGACCTTTTTTAGGTGGTGCACAAGGAAAAAACGAGAACTTTTAATTTGGGAAACATCCATCCGATTTGGTGGAGGCTGGTTGCAATGATGTGAAGAAATTGAGAAAGTGATTCTCAAACTGATCAAATTCTATTTGTAGGATTGAGTTACACAGAAAAGAGATGTTCAAAACTAGACAACCCTTAGTGAATATGTAAATTGGAAAATGAACTCAAATATAGATGATTGAACTAAAATTGAAGCTTGAAATAATCAGCTTGTGCATGCTCGTAGGTGATTCCATGGCACTCAAAGAATTGCTCCGCCTTGAAGTTCCAGCTTAGGGGGTCCTCCCCTGAGAATCGTAGGAACTGGGAAGTCCATTCTAGGCTGCTTCCAAGGCCCTGCGCCGGTTCCTCTGCTTCCACCGACGAACTTAGAATCGGGCACATCGCCTGATGGAGGTGGAGGAGGAGGAGGGAAAGGAGGGAGTCGAGGTCGACGGGACTCACCGTTTGTCGTTTCTGTTCGTTCGGTACTACGCAACTCCAATCCACGACTCAACTGAAGCATATCCTTGATCATTGTCACTAAAGCGTGTTGATCGGCCATGAATGCATGCATTTGAGCTTTTGCCTCCTGGTTTTGGATTTCGACTGCATCATCGATTCCCCCATATGATCCTTGTGCGCTGTCCCCCATACACTCCTTGTGCGCCTCCACCGCAGCGAGGTCACCTTGAAACTAATTTTTTTTAGGCAAAATCTCGTTTTGCTTCCAAAATGTTATTTCAAACGTGTTTGATTGACACCAAAACTGAGTTTTGCCAAAAATGAGAAAAACCTTGCTTCTCAAAAGGGAGTGAATAATTTGGCAGTTGGCAGCTACAAGTTGTTTTGGTCTTACAACCTAAACACGACCCGATTCTTGAAACCGAGATGCCTCTTAAGACTTGGTTCTTGAAACGAGACCCCTCCCACAACCTGGTTCTTGGTACCGAGATCCCCCCTTCACAACCCGGTTCTTGAAATCGAGACCACCCCCCTCCCCTCGAACACTGTTCTTGAAACCGAGATGCCTCCTACAATAACCGATATGTCGCCTACAACCCAGTTTATGAAACCAATATGCTTCTCACAACCCGTTTCTTGAACCGAGACGCCTCCTGCAACCCGGTTCTTGAAACCGACACATCCCAACAACTCGGTTCTTGAAACAGAGATGCACCCCCAACCCGGTTTATGACAAAATTTTGCATAGGAAAAAGACAACAACAAAAAAGCACAAGAAGATAAAAATGACTAATAATAAAGCAAACATATGTTTGACAAGGTTTTGTAAATGGAAAATCATTTTTCAGCATATACTTTGGGTGGGGTGCTTATAAGTATACTTAAGTAACCAGGTGTAAGTCAAAGGAAATTACTCAAAACATGCTGAAGTTTGGCATGACATCCATGATGGATGTTTGAGATGTCGAGGCTGCTGCTAGATTTTGTGAATACGGATGGTAGCAGTGACCCTAGTTTTATTGAAGAAGACATCCATATATATATATATATATATATATATATATATATATATATATATATATATATATATATATATATATATATATATATAGAACAAAAAAAGAAAACATAGGAAAGAATGATAAACAAGTAAACAACATAAAAATATCTATGACAAGTAAGCAACATAGAAAATATCATATCAATGTAAAAGAGAAAGGGCAGACAATATAATTTTTGAAGAAGAAAAAGAAGAATAGTTGATGCAGGTCATATAAGAAGAGTAGACTATTCTAATCCACTAGATAGACTATGTGGCAGCTCAACATAAGCATGACAATGTAAAATGGCATGCCTAACCATTCACTTTAGTGAAACTTAAAACCTATGTCCCATGCCACATGCTATCAACCATATCAAGAGAAACATGCTTCAAGAATCTTAACCTCCTTTAGCCCAAGAACCAAGTCAAGTCAAAATAAACATCAAATACAAATTACTTGTGAGTCATATGGTTCTACGTTAGTCTCTACCAAGACTACCAAAAAAGTACATTGAGAGGACCTAGCATAACGAGGAAAAAAAGGCATTTTATTGATCCTGTTGTGAAAGCAAATCAGCAAAAAGGGAACTAAATGGAGTGTTTAAAATGGATGTGCCAGTTCCTTGAGATCTGCTTGTTCACACCACTAGCAGTCCTAGTTTCATAGACTTTTAGAGTGCAAACTGCAGCCATGGGCAGAATTTGGATCAACAACATAGGTTTATCTCAGACAATTTGAAGTTTGTAAAAATATTTTCCTTACTTGGATAGACAAAAGATGTAACACGAAAGAAAGAGAGAATTTGGCTCAAAATGCAGTCCTCATGGAGTTATTTTCAGAGTAACTTTCTTTTACTCCCGCCATTTTACCACAAAAGGTGGAAGTGGTACTCTCCTCTTTTCAGGCAAAGTAGGCGACCACAGGACCAACATGAGAGCACAAAGTACAAGAAAGGACATTAGGACCAGCAATGGGAGCTCAAAGTACAAGAAAGACACTACTGATATCAAATAAATGCAATGGATTTGTAATAGAAAGTGGAAACAACAAAATAAGAATTTTACATTAGCAGCATGTTCGCACCCCACCCCTTTTTGCAAAGAGGTCGAAATGCGAGTCAGCAAAATTCTTTTAAAATTGGGGTTTTGAAGAAAATTTTCAAGAGAAAGGGATCCGCCCGTCGGTAAGAGGTCCAACCGTTCCTGCCGCCTTTAACAGGGGTAATTAGACCAAGGACTAAGAATTATTTGGATTATGTACGAGTTATTGATGCAAATCCTATGTGCTTGTGCATTGAGGTTTTGGATTCAAGAACCAAAATTCATTTTTGAATAAGTGATTTGAACTCATTTTGAAAATTGGAGGATTTTCAAGTTGGTTCAAAACCTTTGCCATTCGATTTGAACTACATAATTCTTGCAGATGTTGAAGATTGAAATTGAGTTCTTTGTTGTGAACTCTAGATGAGTTGAAATGATCAACTTTTGGAAAATAGCTAAGTTTCCTTAACAAAGGAAATTGATTTTGAATTCTTCTTTTGTCAAATCATAGAACATAGATTCCAAATTGTTCGAAAACATGTTGTTTTCCAAATGCACTTTGGCTAAAAGATTATGAATGCTTGTGTTTTCTTTTGAAATTAAGTGAAGTTTACAAATTTTCGTTGCAATATGACTTGGTCACTTTGAGAATGTGCATGTGGTGCTATTGATTTTGAGTGGAGATGAATGCATGAAACAAGAAGGGAAACTATATGGAACATTCATTCTTCTCTCTCTCATAATCCCTCAAGATCCATTCATATGAAACATACATTCTTCACTCTCTCATAATCTCTCAAAGTCCATATTGCACATCATACGATCTATGCATGAAGATTGATTAAAATGTAGGACTTTCTCTATATGTGCTCATTATATGAATAAGCACATGAATTAGAGATGTAGTCCATAAGCTTGAGGCTTGACATAAAATTATCAAAATGATGAAAATATATAAATGATGTCAAGTTCAATCTTTGAAATGGATGGGAGACGTGGATGACATCCACTTTTGTCTCAAAATAGCTGAAAATCAGACCTTGTGTTGATTTAAATAGCTGAAAATTATGGAGAAATATCGTATTTCTTAGATGGAAACGACAAGTCTTTCAAATAGATTCAAATTTCAGATTTGGTAGTAATGAAATTGTCAACTCCTTTGAATGATTCTAGGATAGTTGGCATTTCAAATATATAAAATTTTACATTCTTGAACCAATTCCTATAAAACATGGTCTGATTTCAACAACAAACATACATCGTATGTATGGATTTCTGAAATCAAGCAAATTTTAAAAATGAAATGGAAATGATTTCATAACTTGGTACTAAGAAAATCAAAATAAACCATCTTCTTAAAACCAGTTTGGAAACCTGTTCCAATATGGTTTTAAGAGAGGAAAGCGAATTTTAAGAAGAGATTGAACACGTATATGTATATATATATGACTATGTATACATATACGTACTTTATTCTTCAAAATGAAATTTGATGAAGGGACCACATAACTCACGAATCATGAAGATTCATGGCTGGGTTCTTTTACGTGGGAAGATTGAAAACTTGTTTCAAATCTCCCCTACCACCCTTGATCAATTAAATAAAGCATGAAACAAAATAACTTTAAATAGAGAGGGATAAACGAATGCTCAAGCTAGTTCATCCTTAATTTCGCCATGCAAAGGTGGATTACATTCATGAGAATGCATCCATCCTTAATATGCTTTTCATCATATATATATTGCAGCAAGGTCACTCTCTCACCGTGGGATTCTCTCGTGGTGGGGAGTTTAAAATGGTTTTAAGTTGGTTGTTTTGAAAGGGACGTGGCCTTGGGACCCTTTTTAAAATTTGATACATGAGTTTATCTTTAGGAAAAACCGACGTATGCATGTATGATGCATTAACATGTACATTGAAGCGTAGGTTTTCCTTAGCTGGACATCATTCCCAGCCATAAGCAAATGAAAATAGACCCTCCCACGAGTTGCTGGAATTAAAATACATCAACAAGAAGCTAAAGAAGAAGAGAAGTGAGTTAAAATCCCCTACCTTGCGGTCGGTTTTGATGCTTGTCTTTCGTCTTCACTTGTTTTCTAACTCGAGCAATCCTAAGTAAGAATCCAACTGTGGATTCTTTGGATTCAAGCTTAGCAAAGCTAGAATAAGAAATGACTTGCTTGCTGGAATTTGGAGTGGTAAAGAGAGCTTCTCACCACGAAAATCCTAAGGGTCCACTTAGGCAGCCTAACTTAGCAAAATCAATGGGGAGAATAGAGGAAAATGAGGAAGAAAATGGAAGAAATGGGGAATAGGGCTTGGACGAACCTCTCCTCTCTTCCTTGGCTTCTCTCTCCTAGCTCCTTGGCTGCAGCAACTTGATAGAATGCTCCAAAATTTTTCCCCCTCCTTGGTGGCCAAGGGAAGGTTTATATAGAGGAGGAGGTGGGTTCAACCACCTTCTTAACTCACCTTGGGAACTTGCTTCAGACCTTGGGGACTTGTAAAATGAGTTAAATAGGCTTTAAAGACTCTAATTGACCATTTCTCAGCCCATTTCCACGAGCTAAGTGGGCTGGGCTAGGTTTGGTCAACATGGGTTCAAACCTAGGTGACCATCTTGACCAAAACTTTGGACGAAAATGCCCTTGCATAGGGTTTTGCCCTTATTTTGTACTTTTTATTTATATTTTGTTTGAAATCGAGCTTGTAAGGTTAAAACCTAGTAACTAAGCTCCAAATGCCATTGAATTATAATAATTCAATTTAAATTTTAATAAAATTCAAAAATTTTATCAAATTTGGTTCGAAAAGGGTATTTTCGTCCAAAACTTGATTGAAACTGGATTTCAACTGAATCAAACTTTCGATCGAAATATTCAATTTAAATTTGGTATTTGATTCATGTATTTGACAAATTCAAATGTTTATTTGCCTTTCATAAACCAATTTAGGCTTTTTAATTTTAATTTGACCGCAGAAGGGCAAAATTGTCCAAATTGATCAATTTCGACCAATTGACCAAAGTCAAAGCTCATTTGCGGGTAGTTTGACTTTGTTTGAGGTAATTTGATAAATTTAAGTCAAGAAATCTCTTAATTGAGCTAAATTGTACTTTGACTAAGTTTAGTCAAAGTGGGTTTGGTTCGGTCAAAGTCTATTTTCGTCCATTAATTGGACCATGAGACAGACTGACGTTTGACTGTGCTGAGCTCATGTTGACCGAACCTAGCTGGAATTGGCACCACATTTGGGTGCACTCAGGTCAAACCTACTTGGATTAAGTAGGTTAGGTGAGTTTGACCAGCCTAGTAATTGCTTGTTGAAAATTGACTCCTCTTTAAAGAGGACCTGGTTAAAGAAGAGAGAGATATAAATGTCTCTCTTTTCCTAGGTTTCTCATTCATTTTTCCTTGAAAATGACTTTTCTTCAATTAATTTGAGAGAAAATATTTATTTATTTATTTTAAATGGAGGGGGCGTGGCCCCTTGGGGCTCTTGACCACACGGGCTATGTGGGGCCCACATGTGGGTCCCACGTAGCATTTTAGACTCGATTCTTGGATCTAAGTCAGAATTTGAATTTTGCAATTGGATTTGGATGTCAAATGACATTTGTAAATGGATTTGGACTCGTAATCCTGCATTGAGATTCGTGTCATGGGTTAAATTCATTATTCGAATCCAAATTGTGTTTAGGTTCAAAATTGGCTTTGAAATTGCAATTTTCACAATTCTTTTGTGAAATTTTCTCATTGCTTCAATTTTGATGTGGAAAAATTTGGGGTGTTAACACAACAATAACTTGGTTAACCAACAATTTGTGTGCAGATGACATGAGAAAGGCAGGATCCATGAGATATCTTAAGCACTTACATCTTTTACGCTTCAGCTTTAAGAATGTAATACCACACTCCACTGACCTGAAATTCTATGTTAGGTATGCTAGTAGAAATAGATGGTGTTGACAGTAGATCATGCACGAGATCCTTGGACATTGACACTTTCAAATAATAAGTTGTGCGGCAAAAATTTATAATACAGAATCTACAGAAAATATTTCCAAAGAAACCAGCATTTTTTTTTGTATAGTTAGCAGTTAGCACCCACAGTTTTACAGCAGCATAAGGACCTATGTTTTGTTTAATTATCCAGAAACGCCTCTGATGTTTCCTGCCAACTTCAAATCAAGATCCATTTAAAAAATTTGAACACGTTCATGCCTCTTTAGTTAAAACCTAGATTGTGAAAAGAAACCAAGTAAAAATGAAATTGAAGAATGATGATGACTTATAATACCCTGTGGCATTTGCAGAAAAGATCCCACCACTTTTAGATGTTACAAGTAAAAAATGAGGAAACACGTGACTCATAACTGTTATTATGAACAAATCAATGGATGAAATACAACAATCATGCTTAGAAAAATTCTAACCAACTCAAGGATTTTATGCTAAATTTTTCGCTATCTTGAAGAATAAATAATTGATATTCCAAGAATTGATGAAACTTCATGGCCGGAAAAACAATCCTGAAAACAAGATGAAAGAAGTAACCTATGTCACCTGAGTGCGGGGTGCGGGTGCTGGTGCGGGTGCCGCGCGGCACATCTCCAAAAATTTAGGTGCGGCGGTGCGGTGAGAGTATTTTATTATTTTTTAAATATAATAATATAAACCACAAAATTATTAAATAACAAGATCAAAATTGTAATTTGCTAATCATGATATCATTATCAATCATCAATTCAAAATTCAAAAACAAATATGTATCATCAATTCAACATTCAACAAGAAATATATATCATCAATTCAACATTCCGAAAAGAAATATGTATCATCAATTCAACATTCAACAAAAAATATATATCATCAATTCAACATTCAACAAGAAATATATATCATCAATTCAACATTCAACAAGAAATATATATCATCAATTCAACATTTCACAACAAATGTACTCTAGTTTTGAGTTCACAGTTCATACAGTCATCAATACATATTCTTCATCATCAAACGTCTTCATACTTCATAGTTCATACATCAATACATATTAGATATTACATCATCATTAATAAAACAAAGTTATGTTCCACTTTCACTTCCACTTCCACCAATATCTTGATTTTTTTGAATGCTTTGAACGATATCATCATCATCAAATGTCTCAACAGGAATAACAGGATCAGAAAAATCCATATTAGCAACATATAAGTTGTGTTCTCCATCGAAATCAAATTCATCTGGATTTACATCCCAATATGTCGATGATCCACATCTGCATTTGTTAAAGACGAAAATTAAACAATTAAAAATATGTACCACAAAAATATAAAAAAACTAATACAACATAACAAATTGAGCAAATCAAAACAACCTAATAAAGAAATACCTGTATTCTGCATCTTTTCTTGAAAGAAGACGCAAATTGGAATGCACATAAACCAAGTCTTCTGCACGTTGGCTAGTGAGCTTGTTCCTTTTAATGTTGTGTATATGACCATATATGCTCCAATTTCTTTCACAACACGATGATGTAACAGGTTGTGATAGTAGCCTCAAAGCAAGTTTATGAAGCACAGGCATTTCTGATCCATAGGACGCCCACCAATCAAAAGGACTCATGTCTTCTCTTGCTTGTGCTGCACCTTCTGAATAAAAATCTCCTAAAGAGAACTTGTTATATTCACACATAGCTTGTTGTTTGATATAAGAATCTATAAAAAGTCAGTCCATACATGACATTCTTTGAGTGTTTAACTCAATATCTAGATGTGGAGTAACACGTCCAGGAGATCCTTCAATCCATTTTTTTGTGTAATGTTTAGGATTTAAAGAATGAGCCATGCAATGCAAGGGGGTATTGCTTTTATTCCATCTTTCAACTAATATTGTACTTATACGATCAAAGAACTCTGAATTATCAAGTACAATGTCTTTTTTTTTTCTTAAAAACTATACTCTGAATTTCTTCAATCATATTTTCCCACATTGCGTAAACTCGATGAAGCATAGGCTCATCTTTATCAACAGCTCTCAACATGCACCAAATTGGTTCTGTAAAATCCAAAAAATATGCAATTTTTTCCCACCATGTATCTTCAACAATAAGGTTTTTAATACTTTGAGCTTTAGCCTCATCTTTAACCCGCCACTCTCTACTAAACACCATTTGAATAAGTGCATCTCGCACTCTCCGAATTCTTTTCAACATGACAATTATTGAAGCAAATCGTGTCTCTGCAACCTTTAACAATCTCAAATCTGAATAACTACTAAAAAGAGACAATGCATGTTGGTGATTGACGATGAAATTTCTAATATTTCTTACATCTTTTTCAATCTCTGGAATCCATGAGAATAACTCATGTCCCTTAGGATCTACATCTTCACTTGGAGGATTGCATATGTCCTTCAGTGCTAAATTCAAAGTATGTGCAACACATGGAGTCCAAAAAATATGTGGAAAATCATACCTCAAACTAAGTCCAGCACTTTTGCATACAGCAGCATTGTCTGTAATGAGTTGCACCACTTTATCAGGACCAACCTCCTTGATGGCTTCTACAAATAATTACTTCAAATATCATGCATCTTTATATTCTCCAGACGCATCAACTGCCTTCAAAAATATTGGTTCATCACGTGCAATGGCAATGAAATTAATTAGTGGACGTCTTTGAATATCTGTCCACCCATCAGAAACAATTGATACCCCAGTCGTGTTCCATTTAAACTTTTTTCTTTCTAAACTTTGCTCAACCTCATTTTTTTCATTATGAAGAAGTGATGTGCGTAACCTTTCTGAACCGGGAGGTACATATCCTGATAATTTGCTATTTGCAAGCATACTACAAGCCTTCTTCCAATATGGATTTCTAGATACATTGAAAGGAATGCAACTGAAATAGAAAAACTTAGCAATCACTTTATCTATTTCTGCCCTTCCGCAAGAATCAAAACATGTCTCTATAGTCTTTCTTTTCCTATCAGAACTTTTAAGATTTGTCACAATAATACTTGTTTTCTTCTTGTTGTGTATTTCATCAGCACGATCTTGCAACCTCTTGAACTCTCGAGCTTTTTCTGTAGAAATTTTATTACATCCTCGAATTCCATGACCTGACAACTTCAACAAATGTGCCTTAATTCTTGTGTAAGATCCTACAAATGTATTTTGACAATGTTTGCATACGAAATGCACATTTCCACCACCGCCACTGCCCGCATTTTTAGTGACCGCTTTCATTTCTTTCTATAGTGGTTGTTCTTCAGATGCTAATGCTTCACCAGATTGTGTAGAAGACTTCGAAACATCACTTTCATTCACATCCACACTACATGAAGAGCCTATTGCAGGAGAATCTGAAGCAACTTCTTTTCCTTTCGTTCTATTTGCCATCTTTTATGGTTTTACCTTCAAAATTCAAAATAAAAAATTTCAAATGTAACAAATTTAAGAATTCATGATCCAATCAGCTCACAAACGATACAGACAGGTCAACATGAAAGCAGCTTCAAGTATGTTATGGTTCAGTTCATGAACGACAAACATGAATGATGCTGCAGAAACTCCTTTGCACCATTCAAATAAAAAGCAGAGTATACACCGACTAAGATAAATCAGACAGTAGGCATATGTTCAAAATTGCTAAACCTAAAGCTTCAAGATAGCCCATCATAAGAAATAGGAGGACCAAGAACAAACAGAAAATGACCGTTCTCTAGTTTACTACATGAGTAAAGTAATCAAGACTTGCAGCAAAACCTCATAAGGAAAGTATTTGTTGTTGGACACAAGTACATTCATCAATGTAACAAAAACAACAACTGACTATAGGAGAAAAATAGGAACTCCAAACAGAAAACGGGCAGTCGACCCAACACCCCGGGGAAGCGCTAAAATCTAACATTTCTCGTGTTGGTCCGCTTGTTTTACCGTTTTCAGAGCAATTCCACTATGCCTTGTCCATGATTAGGCAAAAACTAGTCAAGTCTCCAAATCCTCTGTATGTTCCTGATTTCAAGAAGGCTTTTGAGCACTTTTGTATTCATTCAGGCAGAAGGGCTGTAATTGATTCGGTGGTAAAGAACTTGAGAATGGAAAATGTACATGCAGAGCCTTCAAGGATGACATTATACAGGTTTGGAAATACATCTTCATCTTCCATCTGGTATGAACTTTCTTATATTGAAGCAATGGGGAGAATGAAGAAAGGAGACAGAATCTGGCAGATTGCTTTCGGAAGTGGATTCAAATGCAATACTGCCGTTTGGAAGTGTATATCAAAAATAGCAAAGGAAGAAAGCAATGCATGGTCTGATGGAATTCACAGATACCCAGTACAGATACCAACTAAGTTTGATTATTGATTGGTCCTCCCGTTACCCATTCACGCTCATTACACGCTGGCATACACTACCTCCAACTAGAACAATCCACCAGCTTTACAAGAAGAAATAAACCCAATGGTAAGGACTTGATTATTATTATATTTTATCATGTGCTAGTAGTGTGCAGGAGATATGGCCTTCATTTACCAAAGTATTCATTAAGTGTCATCATTCATCTCGCACCAATGTTGTCAAGTCTTCTGAAGGGATTTCTTTCCATTTTCAAAACATGAACATAGAGGAATCGTCCTCAATTTCATAGAAATTCATAAAAGAGGAACAACTATTAGCCTAGAGTTGTCCATCTGAAAAAGATTTTTTCATTCAATACTTGAGAGTTCAGCCTTCATGTCTTTCATCTCTTGGCAAACACTTTTTTCTTCTTGCTTTTGATTTTGGATTTTTCTTTTGATTTTTTTGATTTTTTTCTTTTCCTTTTTCTAATTGAACCACCTGAGGTAAATATCTCACCACCCCAAAGGCTACTACAAAACTCCACCATTTTGGTGGTTGTGTAGTTTTGTCATGCGCAATATCGTGCCTATTGGGCTTTCTACTGAACCCGTGTAGCGAGCTTTGGGCCGGCAGCTCCTAGGCCAGTTGGCCTTAGGGTACCAGCTGTAGAACACCATCTTAAAGATAAAACGAAGGTAAACCATTGTGCATGAAAGTCCTTGTGAACAAATATTTGGGCTAAAAACTTTTGGAAACTGATGACATCAAATGATACATTGCCTAGATAAGGAGTCTCTCGTTCCCCCAAAGACAGGGTGTTTGTGAAACTAGAGTGACCCATGTAATAGGTTTTGGTGGGATGTAAAAGAGTAGGCTCTATTACACTCTTCAATAAGGTCCTTTACAATAAAGGAAAAACCTAGAGCTGCAAGTCCTTGGTACATATGAGGTTCTTAGTGAATAAGGATTCCACAGATAGTTGGAACGAAAAGTTTCTTTTTTCCCAAAAGTAAGCTTAGGAGTAGTCGGTCTAATCAGGAAATTTGCAAAATCATTTAACAAAAAAAAAATAACAGCAAGGTAAAGAACACATACTTCAAGAGTAGCTGCACGTTTGGAAAGAAAAGAGCCTTTAAAAGTGAGTGTGTGACAACGCTAAAGAATAGACCACAAAAATAAAAGTGACCACCAACAACAAGCACGAGTGGCAAGATTGCTCAAAATATCTTAATCCCTAAAAAATTTCCTTATATCATGACAAAATTTTGCATAGACAAGACAACAACAAAAAACACAAGAAGAAAATAGTGACTGGAATAATAAAACAGACATGTTTGACAACAGGTTTTGAAAATGGAAAATCATTTTTCAGCTTGTCATTTGGGTGGGAGTGTTGATAAGTTTTCTTAACTAATCAGATACAAGAGAAAGGAGATTCCTCAAACATGCTAAAGTTTGGCATGACTGCTGAAAAGAAGTTATCCTCACCGGTCTCATATTCCTGCAATATCAATGTTGCTCAAAACTGAGAATGCTAGATGACATCGAGCAAGCAGAAAATTTTCAATCCAAGAACTACATTGCACCGACTTAGTCACCTTTATTGCATTTCATCTACTGCAATCAGTCAAAAGAATGTATGAATATCAGCTCGTTCCTTAGTTGATTAAATGCCTACACTCTCTAGCCTGACGTATTTCTGATTATATACTCCAAATGACCAGAGATCTTAAATCCCCTCTTGGAAGGCAATATCACCTAAATCCCCTCACTAGTTTTTGTTCAGTCATCTTATTAAACTAAATCAAAATAGAGAAAGATAAGCGCAAGGAGAAAGTAGGAAGATAACTGATACCGGTCAACCTTCAAATTGGCCTAGAGCAGCCACGGATGTGGTCGAGAGCAGTCATAGGTGGTGGGGCAAGGCTGCCCTTCATTTGGTTCAGACCCAACAAGGCCAAGATGACCCTAGCTTGGGTCATGTGGGAGGCGTAGAGCAACAAGGTCAGACTGAGGTTGAGTTCACGGATAAGCTTGGAGTTGAAGCAGAGGGAAGTGCGAGAGGAAGTGCAACGACTCTAAGCGAGGCTCTTGAAGACCAAGGAGGTGGGTCTAGTCCGGTCCAGGTCAAGTCCAGCCTAGGTCTTGGTCAAAACCTGATCACTTAGGGTCAGTCTAGGGCGAGCCTAGGTGAATCTAGGTCTGAGTAAAGCCCAAGCACGCGCGGGCTAGAGGAGGACCAGTTTTTAGGATGAGACTTTAGGTCTCGTGTTTGATTTTGTGTGCTTTTGCTTTGAATTTGGAGTGCACCATTTGCTTATGTTGATTTGATTGAGTTTTCAGACCCGGATCACTTGTTTAGATGCGTTTTAATTCAACAACTATAATATTTTAGAGATGTATGAATGACGTGTTTAGGCAGTACCTGCGTGACTTCGTGCTTGTTTTCTTTGATGACATACTCATCTATAGTAGAAGTCTTGAGCAACATGAACAACATCTCCGCATTGTTTTGCAAGTCTTGAGGGAGAATACCCTTTACGCCAAAAGGTCCAAATGCAGTTTTGGACAATCATCCATAGGGTATTTAGGGCACATTGTATCACAGGAAGGGGTAAAAGCAGACCCGGAGAAGCTCCAAGCAATGGAGCAATGACCTTTGCCGAAGGACCCTCGCAGCATGAGGGGATTTTTGGGTCTCACGGGGTATTACCGTCGGTTCATCCAAGGATACAGATTGATAGCCTCTCCTTTGACTCACATGTTAAAGAAAGGGGAATTTACTTGGACCGAAAAAGCCAGAGAGGCCTTCATTAAACTCAAGGCCGCAATGATGAGTGCTCCCATCCTTTCATTACCCGACTTCTCCAAAGACTTCATAATTGAAACTGATGCTAGTGATGTGGGCATAGGTGCGGTCCTAAGCCAAGAAGGCCATCCTATCGCCTACATGTCCAAGGCCCTGACCAACAGGGCCAAGCCATTGTCCACATATGAGAAGGAGTTGTTGGCGATAGTACTGGCAGTTGATAAGTGGAGACCCTATCTTATTGGGCGGAAATTCGTGGTGAGAACTGATCATAGTAGCTTGAGGTACATGGTGAAGCAGCGTGTTTCTACTCCCACACAACAGAGGTGGTTGGCCAAGCTTCTTGGCTATGAGTTCACAATTGAATATAAGAAAGGGAGTGAGAATTCTGCAGCTGATTCCTTGTCACGTATGCCCGAACAATTGCAAACACTCTCGGTTATAGAGACAGGCTTGTGGGACAGATTGATACAAGAGCAGGACCAAGATTTAAATCTTCGGCTCTTCAAGCAGTCCATACGCCAAAGTCCGAGGTCCATCCCCAACTACTCTTTAAGGGGCAATGTACTCTGCAAGAACAACAGGGTGTTGGTTCCTAAGGACTCGCCTCTGAAGCAAGAACTGCTCAAGCATTTTCATGATTCGAGTATTGCTGGTTATGAAGGTGTAGCAAAAACTATGGGACGGATAAAGGCACAGTTTTGGTGGGATGGTTTAAAGTTAGACGTCAGGAACTATGTGAAGGCATGCCCTACCTGCCAACGTGAGAAATATGAGGCTACCAAGCCTCCACTTGAACCCTTTGCCCATACCAGATAAACCATGGGAGGATGTATCAATGGACTTCATTGATGCTATGCCACGAGCTGAAGGTAAAGAGGCAGTGTTGGTCATGGTAAACAGGTTAACAAAGTATAGCCATTTTGTAGCCCTGCCAAGGAACTGCAATGGGCCAATGGTCGTAGGTGTCTACCAGGATCATGTGGGAAAGTTGCATGGTATGCCCCAGACTATTGTCTGTCATACTCATAGCAAGTCCTATAGACGGGGAAGGCACATTCATTACAGGCCACAAAAGGCTCTCCATCCACTGTTTTCTCAATCCCATCACCACATATCTGACATATTTGCCCACTCAATTCTTTCCCTTCATTATGCTGCAAAATGAACAGAAAAACACAATCCAGGTCATCAAAGGTGAAAAATAATAAGAAGAAGAGATTAGCTGCAGAAACATGTCCCCACGATCCAAATGAGAACCCAATATATTACTACGAGTTGGCAAATACAGTGTGAGGCAGACAAATCGACTATTAAACCCACTGAATAAGTAATCAGATGGAAAAGTTCTCAACAATGGTTCACCTTATATTATTGACAGATAATGATTACGGATGAAGACAAAAACATCCATCCACACCACAGAGACAACATATCTATCCAATACTGGATGACAAAAACATCCATCCACACCACAGAGAAAGTGTTGAAGAAGATGACAGAGGCATCTCCCAAGCAAAGAACAGGGACCTCCATGGCTGGATGTCGGACTTAGATTCTCAGGGGAAACCCTGGCAAGACCACTCCTGCCATCGTGACAGGGGACCCACTGTTGCCAAACCACACAACCACAGAGAGAGGGAGAAAAAACAGAACAAAATGAGAGAGAATTTGTTAATGGGAGAGATTAGAATGTCCTGAGTTCCATGAGCAGATATGGTATAAGAGAGAGCATGTAATGAAAAATGTTACCAAGCAAAATCATCAAGAGTGTCCCAATCTGCATTCTTGAGAAATTAACAACGCAGAGAAGGAAAAGAGGTCAAATGAAAACGCGCCCAAAACCAACATATCCATAATTTGAAAGGGTTCTTTTCTTGTTTGGATAGAGGGTTGCGGAAGAAATGAAGGTTAGAAAGAGAGAGGAAGGAGAGAAAGGGGCCATGGGTTTTTCTTAAAAACAAAACTCTCGGCCTCCATGGCTTAGGGTTTGAGAAAAATTCAGAACCCTCGGCTGCCATGGCCGATGGTACAAAGAGAGAGAGAGAGATAGAGTTGAGAGTGAAAGATGTTGACAGTCGCCGGAAGCTCTTCTCATCAGTCTACTTGCCATCGTCGCCATCGACATTGGCTGCTTTCTTCTTCATAATCGAACAACAAAAGCCCACCACGGAATCCAAGAAAACAAAAAAGCCCTAAATCTTCACCAATCATGTTCGAACACTAACCGTTCGACGAAAGCATTGCAGATCTGCTCACAATAGACGGAATCCCTGTTTCCCCACACGGAAGCCACTGCACGAACGAGAGAGGAAGAGACAGAAGACTTGTTCTTCAGCAAGGGCGAGAGAGACGAGGAGGGGAGCAGGAGAGTGAGAGGGCCAGAGAGACGACGATGGGAGAAGGAGAGTGAGAGGGTGAGAGAGACGACGAGGGGAGCAGGAGAGTGAGAGGGCGAGGGAGACGACAAGGGGAACAGGAAAGTGAGAGGAGGAGCTAGACGACGAAGGAAGGAGGAGAGTGAGAGGGCGAGAGAGACGACGAAGGGAGGCAGGAGGAAGGTGAGGAGGAAGGCGACTCTGCGGCAGGAGAAAGGTGAAGAGGAAGGTGACGTTACGGGCAGCGGCAGGAGGAAGACGCGAGAGGAAGCGGTAGGAGGAAGACGCGCGAGCCCTAACGGGCAGAAAAATAAACCCAGAAATATGTTTCCACCCCTCGCGGTGGAAACATGTTTCCGAAAATATTTTTTCGGAAACGAGTTTAACGGCTTCAAAAAAAAATTCTGCCGTTTGATGAAACCGGAAATTTTTTAAAATTTGGAATTTTTTTCTCGTGCTACAGGATATTTCCTGCCCGTCAAACGGGCCATGGAAATTTTTTAAAATTTGGAATTTTTTTCTTGTGCTACAGGATATTTCCTGCCCGTCAAACGGGCCCTAGGGGAAATATGTTTCCAGAAACATAATTTCGAATGGTCGAAAAAATAATTTCGGGTTTGTTGCATCAGAAATTTTTTAAAAAATTGAAAAAATATTTTTTGTTAAACAGGATATTTCCATTGCATCAAACGCCTCCTAAATGAAGAACAGAGAGATAAACATATAATCATACAAGATACACAAAGACTGCTGCTTCAAACAAGACATCCTAAACTCTATCATGACTTGATCATCTAAAACTAGATATCATAATCTTTCAAATCCTTAGTTGTTTGTCACACCAGATATGCCATATAGATGGAGGAGAAGTCTATGGTACGTGGCATAGACTCTGAAGATAGAGTTCTAAAAGGTAAATGTCTTCTTTTGTCTCCTTGATCACTCACCAATATAATAGGTTGATGCCTCAATTAGGGTGAGGGGAGGGCCAATCCCTGGCTCCAATAAGTTGGTATAGCCGTTGACTCCTCAAGATGGAGTTCTAAAAGGTAAGTGTCTTTTGTCTCCTTGATCACTCACCAATATACTAGGTTGATGCTTCAATATGGGTGGGGGGAGGGCCAATCCCTAGCTCCAATAAGTTGGTCTAGCCGTTGAACCACCATAAGTTAATGCATACAAGAAGCATTCCATGACATAATAACCCAGACATATAGGTGATGGGAGATTTTTTTGAATATGCAATTACTTGCACAAAGATTTGGCTCTAATGTAGTGTGGCCTAAGATGGGTGTTAGAATCAAGTAAAGAAGCAACAACTCATAAAATGAGAGAGGCAATATATAATCTTATATCTATATGAGCTGAAACATTTCTCTAAGTTATAAACTTAATGCACATTAGAAATATATACATACATCAAATGAGGGTACCTAGATGGCTTTAAGGGTGAGACAACATTTAAAACTTAAAGAAGTAGAAAATTTTGTCTAGTCAAGATAGTGATAGGCCTCATCAAGGGTCACCACTTTTATTTACATGTAATTTTTTCAAATCTTACATATTGACCATATAAGTTGGATGTCGCTATATGTACTTGCTCTTTTTCTTATGCCGGATTCTGATAAACGCAACCTGACCTATCGATACAAGATTTGATCCTTCCTAGCACCTTTACCAAGGGTAATAAGACCATGGATTAAACTAAAATGTTTCATTTTCTAAGTCTAAATGTTGTTTGAGGCCTATGAATAATTTCGATATCATGGATGTTTTAAAATCTAAGTAAATCTCAGAAATAGACTCATGAATAATAAGTGTAAAATTTTATTGTCTATTCATGTCCAGATCATCATAAATCAATGCAAATTGACGTCCTAAATCTAATATAATGCATTCAAAAACTAGGTCATGTGGGCCTGGAGTCCAGTCGCTATTGGGAATCGGGTATAGGATATAGACCTGACAGGGAAATCTAAATCTGAATCCAAAAATTGAAATTAGGATTAGGGAGATTTATAAAATCCTTGTTCTAAGTTTGAAATGGAAGATGTCATAGAAATCCAAAATATCATAACATGTCAATAGAAATCTTGTTTCAAGTAACAAGGATAAAAATCCAGTAGGTTTGATCTTGTATTCATGATTGGATCTCTTAAGATCTAAATTCTAGAAAGATAGATCCAAAACTGATAATTTCTTGGTTTAAAATCGAGTTTTGGATTTGATTATGTGAATATCGATCTAATATTTACAATCCAAAATTCATGGTGTAAAATATGGTGCAATATCTAAAACATGAGTTCCTAGATCCAAAATATAAAATCCAACATCCAAAATATAAGGTTTGAAATCTTAAATCTGCTATCCAAAATCCATAATCTAACACCCATAATTTGAGATTTAGGATCCAAAATTCATTATGTGAAATTTGATAAAAATCCAAACTCTGAAGTCCAAGATAAATAATCTATGATTTAAGATCCAAATCTAAATCCAAGATCCATAATTCAATATAGATAATCGAAAATCACTTTTAGTTATTTGGGATCCAAATCTATGTATACTAAAATTGGGCTTAAGATCTAGGTTTAGATCAGCTAGGGGTAAGTTGGTCAAAATGACTGGGTTCAATCTTGCCTACACTCGGTTTGAACCTACTTCATACTCATTTGATTGTGATAGGTAGGTTTGGTCTTAGTCAAACCATGTGTTATATGTTATATACTTCATTCTTTTAATATGAATGAGTGTTATGACTAGATTTAGGCTATAGGACTAGGTTCATGTTTAGGATGCTCTAAGACTGGTTTGAACTAGGTCTTAGAGAATTGAGCTAGGTTTGAACTCTATGGCTGCATGCCATAGGTTTTTAAAAATCATTTCAAAAAGTTTATTTATAAAAATATTTTGGAAAACTATGATTTCAATTGGTTCTTGTATGAAAACCAAACTAGATTCAGGTCCACACATATCTGGGCTAATGCACACAACGTATGTTACGAGGCTAACACACTCTAGTTTCAGACAAAAGGTGCAGGTGGGTGTAAGGTGGTTTAGTGCATAATTAAACAAAGGTGAAATGCATGATTAAAGAAAACATGAAAGCAAACAATTTAAAAGAAAAAGACAATGAAGAGATGGGCATGCTAAACTAAGCAAGAAATAAAAAACTAAACATGCTAGAGACAAAAGGAAACTAGACATGCTAAAAGCGAAAAGAAAATAAACTCAATACGCTAAAAGAAAAAATTAAAGAAAAGAATGAAATTGCAAATAAGAAAAGAATGAAGCGAGCAAATAAAATTACATGAAGCTGGCGCCTTGGCTGAGCCCCCACCCCCCCAAAACACACCCAGTGTTGGGTTGGGTTCAGGTTGAGTGCTAAAGCAGCCTGAACCAAGAATTAGACTAAGACTCTTAATAGGTGACTTGGGTCTAGGTGTTCAATGCTGCTGTGAAAAGTTATTGAAACTTGGTCTTTGAAAATCAAAATGGAAATCTCATGGTGATGGGTAAAACAGTCATTTTGACTTATAAAAAATTTGGCTGATCATAAAAGTCTTTGAATTTGGAATTCTTTTCTGAAATATTTTTTTTTAAATAAAACGAATTGTAGAGTCTTATGACTCTTTGGATTGACTTGAATCAAATCATGACTTTGATTTTGAAAACTCGAACCGGTTTGGCAAGCTTTGAATCACTAGTTTTGCGGTTTGAATTTAGCGCATTTAGGCTGAAACATTAATGTGATTTTGGTTGAAAATCAACTTTGATATGCATAAAATTGGCACTGCTCAAAATTGGACTTGGAGACATTGGAACATTTGGAAAAATTATGGGTTACTCCTAAGTGATTGATCAGCTAATTCAATCTCTCTTTTGAATTTAAAAAGAGCACTGATTCTGAATGTTATAAATCTGAAATTTCAGATTTCTTTGAATGGTTTTCAATCCTTAAGAAGAGAGAAATTGATCTCTGCATAAAAGTTTGTAGAAATATATTTGAAAGAGGTTCAATTTCTTGTTAAACAGGAGGTTTTGGACAGCTATGTCTTACTTTGGGTTAGCCAATTTGAAATCTAAAGATTCAAGCTTCTTTTAACATCCATATGGGTCGGTTTATATATAAAAAAGAGAGGAAAAATTGGTTTTCTCTCTTAGTCACCAACTTTAACTATCGGTTAGGCTGTTTTCTTGTGATTTTGAACAAGAGATAACTCTTGCTCAGTGTAGTTAGATTAGGCATTGGGTTTCCATTGATTCTGGCTAACACAATTAGGGAAACTGTAGGAATTTATGAAAACTTCAGAGTATATATCTTTGAACAAATAATAGCTTATTTAAAAACAAGCTCCGTATGATTGATTTGGCTGCTTGCAAGGTGGACTGTGCTCCTTGTTTGATCCAGTCAAATCCTTAAAGGGCTGGCATTGATAGATTTAAGATAAATGAAAGAACATGTCATCCTTAAAGGGCTGCTCTCACGTGTTACATTCATCACAATGAGAACATGAAAATGAACGAAAGTAGAAAGGAAAGATAAATGATCCTGGCATGCTTGACCCGTGCAACACTCATCCTATTCTTCATATTAATTACTATAGATTCTCTCCTCGATTAGGTCATTTAAAATCTAATTTCAAGTCCGTGGTTAGGCTGGTTGAGAAAACTTCATTTTCTTTGTTGAACAAGTCTTGCATGGGCTTCTTTGTCAAAATCTACATAGTTGCATGCACAAAAAATGCATCAACATGTAAATTTTTGCGTAGGTGTATCATTCCACAAAAAAAATGTAATGAACCTCAAATTAAGCAATAGAATTCCAACCCGGACTGGCTCATTCATTCATTCACATAAAAAATGGAACGGGAATGGGTTAGAATAGCCACCCTATTCAAGTGAAGAAGGCTGAGCCAAAACTTGGAAGAGGCTAATGCCCAAGTGCAGCACAAGCTGAACTTGGAAGCGAAAGTAACTAAGCAGAAGCTGCTGTGCTGGTTTGGGAGTAGTGCAGGCTGTGATTCAAAGGATTTCGTATAGGTAATAGCAGGGAAGCCGCTGCCTCACTTTGGGTTTTTTTGGTTAGCCCAAAATAGGGCGCTCTCTCTAATAGACTTTACTTCATTTTTAAGTGAGACATATTTTTGGAAAAGAGAATTAATCTTTGAATTTTATTTAACCGTTTTTCTAGTCCGAATTTAATCCTACTAAGGAAAATTCTAATTTCCATGTTGGAAACTCTTGAATGGATTACATGACAAAATAATTAAATTCTTAAAATTTTGAAATTCAATTGACCTATCTGGCCAACACACATGGGCTAGGTGAGTATAGACTCACTCAAAGCCCATAATGGCTTTGACTATACTCCAATTTTGATAATTTTCATTCTAGAACATAGATTTGATGTAATTCTAGTTTGAAGAATATTTTTGGTAATTCTGGACATTTTATCTAATTCTAGTTTGAATAATATTTTTGGTAATTTTAGACATTCTTTGTGAAGAGTGTGCATCAAATTGATTAACCTTTTCACTGCATGCAATTCCATTGCTTAGTAATTCAAGTTTTTTCGACTTGTTTGAGTTAGATCATGTGATCATATACTCTGAATTGTATTGATTGACTCAAGATCACCTTGAATTAACAATTCTATGATGCATAACTAACATTGACATTTTAGTCCATAATTCCAGTATTAGGAAAATTGACTAAGTTAAATTTTTAACTCAGCTTGGATCTGGATTTTGGATCCAAGTTGTGAATTGGAGTTGAATTTTGGACATAGCCCTTTGGCCTTGGTTTGGCTAATTGAATTTGAATTTGAAATCTTGTTTCAAACTCAAGAGCATATTTTGATTTGAAATTCAGGGCCTTAAGCCGTTTTAGATTTATTTTTGCAATTGATTCCTGGACTTTGCTCTAGGATAGGAGTGGGAGGCTTCGAAGCACATTGCTTCTAATTTTGCCTAAGATGCCGACCCAATTCTCATTACAAGGGTTCGAAATAAGGCCTGATGGACAAGATATTACACAAGACAAAGCTACATGGGTATCAAAGCAATGGGGTATCGTTGTAGCCTATGGGGTGGTGACGAATTTTTTAGGTAGGCATAGTTGGCAAACCTGGGAATCTTCCCAGACTCAAATCAGTAGATGACCGGGTCAATGTGCCATCAAGTTGAATCTGCGACTGAGTTGGGTCTGGTCATTAATTTTTATAGTATACTTTTTATATAATATCGTTGTGTAATCTACTCACCCTTCCCAGCATAGAGCAACATGAACTCTCAGCATAAAGGAGGTCATGAATCTAAAATTACTTGGTTGGCTTGTATTTATCTCTATCCCTCTCCCTATATCAACAACCTGATTGTCGATGAGCCTTTGGATACTTAGAAATTGATGGTGAGAGTATATTGATAAATTGTTGGATTAGTATTCCTTTTATGCCCCTAACAAAAGCTTTCATGAGATAAAAAAAAGCAAAAAATGGTTAAAACCCTAAGAATCAAGATCATTTTTACACCTTAAAATTGTTGAATCAAATTCAAACAATTTTTATCCGACTCATCAATGAACGGAGTCGCTTGATTCTTGGCCCGAGTCGCCTGAGTGTTGGTGCTGCCTCATTTAGGTCCTAACCCCTAGCTCAGTGAGGAGGAATCTTGAGCCGACTCGAGAGATTCCCAAGTCGACTTACCAACTTGGCCAACAATGCCTATAGATGAACGTTCGCTCAAAAAAGAAAAATCATAACAAGAATAAAAAAGGTAAAATGGCCATGTACAAGAAAAAATGAAAAAGAAAACAAGCAAAAATGTCTGCTTGAAAGTCAAAGTTGCTCAAGTCAAAACTTTTTTATGATAAAATATAAGTTTCCTATGATCACAAATAGGAGTCTGGATAGTGATAAATCTTGTACTAAGAAACCCTATGACGTGGAGAGAAATTCTTCTAGACTTATTGGTTGGAAATGAAAGAAAAATCATTTCAAAAAAAAATCAAAGCATTGTTAAAAGGTTTTTTTGTCCTTAAGTTGAAAGAAATCATACAAGTCTTTACAAGATATAGGAGGTACAAGCAAAGGGATCCTTATCAAATTTCAAAACTACTTTACAAGTATTTCACAAGTATACAAGCACTCGTTCATCCATACGAGATCCACAATCATACAAGCACTCCTGCTTTCATAGGAGATCCACAAGCATATAAACACTCGTACATTTGTGCAAGATCTGCAAGCATACAAGCACTCACAGTTTGATGCGAGATTTTTACCCTTCGGCACACAAATTGATACAAGCATGTAAGTAGATGCTCACCAATGCATGAATCTCATAAGTATTCAATCATGCATTGAAGGCTTACAAGCACAAAAGCATTCCAAAGCTACAAGCGCACAAGCATTTCACCTTTTGAGAAAGCATTTCCACAATGTCTGCCTAGTTTCTCAAACTGGGGCATGTTTTATGATATCTTGAACAAGTAAAAGAATCTTTTGCAGATTTTGAAAGTCAAGAATTTCTCTTCGTGCCAAGGTGTTTTACTGTATATCTCAAAAGGGTTTTCCTTCTTGAAGTCCGATCTTCCAGATTTCATTATCATTTCCACAGTTTGGTGTTCTCTCTTTCCCACTAAACACAACTCTCTTGGCTTAGTAGCAAAGAAGGGCATTTATGAACACCTAAAGTTAGGCCTGGGCGTTGGGCCGGGGAAAACCTGGCCCAGGTCAGCTCGGCCCGGCCCTGTTTAAATTAAAAAATTAATTTTTAATTTTTTTTGTTTGAATAATATATATTTATTATTAATAAATATATTTTATATTTAAAAAAATATTTTATCATTAAAAAATTATTTTTTAATTTTAAATGCGCTGCCCCATGCTTCTAATTTTTATGCTACCTCTAAGATGGTATGAGGGTACAAATAAAATTGAAAAATGAGATTTTCAAATGTACCTTTCACGGCTATTCTAGCAGGCAATAAATGCTTTGAATCACATAAAAAAAGTTCATCTTTCGGAATGTGTGATTCTTTGAACAAGAACCCTGATGAGACAACAAGCGAAGGGAGAAAGGAGGAAGGAAATGAAACTCAATTATTTTTTCCAGAAAAGTTTTGTTTACTCTTCCCAATGTGGTTACGAAAAGTTCTATTAATTTATTCTTCCTCTTGTCAGTGCTGGTGATAATGTGGTTACTCTTGAGCCTCATGTCCTACCCCTGACGTTTCCATAGAAGGCGAAATCTTGTCCAATGAAACAGACCATCGACCACCGAGACCAGCAGCCTCGTCGAACCACCACCATGGGTTATCATATCTGAACCTAAGTCTATTAACCAATCAATGCCGAGGGACCACCATTTGTTATTAGAACCAGAGTCTGTTAACCAATTACTGCAGACCCACCACCATCAGTTATTAGATCTTAACCTGAGTCTACTAACCGACAACCTTCCCTTAGACGATCAACTTGTGTCACTCACCCTCCATTTAAGGTAAGTGATTTTTATACGAAAACACTCAGCTCTATAGACAAGCATTTGACTTATCTCAAAGTTACAGATCATTTATCTAAAATACATACTTTTACCTGAACTCAAAAACTTTGAGGAGGCTAATAAAGACCCTAAGTGGAGACAAGCTATGGTTGAAGAGATCATCGCACTTGAAAGAAGCTGCATATGAGAAATTGTTCCTCTACCCAAAATAGAAAAAAAAAACTTGTCGGATGTAAATGGATATATCGCATCAAGTATAACAGTGGCTTAGACAAGCGGTTTAAAGTTCAATTTGTTGTCAAGGGCTTTACTCAAATTGAGCGGATTGATCATAATGAAATGTTTGCCCAGCTTGTCCCAAAAATTACCACAGACTGCACCTTATTCTGTAGGCTGCAATTAAAATGTGGGATAAAAATGTTTTTCTCTAATTGAGAATTAAATTAAGAAGTTTACATGGAGACATCCAAACAAATAAAAAACAACAATGGGCATGTTTGTAGAATGAGGAAGGCATTGTACAGGCTGAATAGTCGCCTTGGTCATGGTTTTTTTTTTTTTTGAAAATTGGTCTCCAATGCAGACATTGACCATTTGATCACTGAGCATAAGCTAAATGTTGAAGGACATCTTCCCATTGACAGATCTTTTCATAGAACATGTACCGACAAGTCTAGATGCATGACATCTTTGGTGACATGATCAGCATACCCTTGTTCTTATCTCAGATACTAGAAAACTTGTTTTGTTATCTCATATTTTTGTTTTTATCTCAAGCTCTATAAGACTTGGTTTGAAATAAATATACACGTTGTACTTTTTTATAGTAAAGATCAATACTGAATGTTCAGTTATTGATAGTACAGTCACTCGTGACATTATAAGATGCGTATTAAGAATGTTAGAAATGTCTGTTGTATTCATGCAAGCATTGACGTAAATATCCACATTGTACATTGTACCTTTTTTTTATCGTAAAGATCATTACTGGATGTTCATATTTGATAGTAAAGTCAGATAGTAAAGTCACTGGCACAGAAACTCCTTTCATGTAAATCATGAACATGAAAGAGAAAAAACTCACGCAGTTGCACAAAAAAAACTCGCTCTCGTAAAAATCATGAACATGGAAAAAATGATAAAACATTAAGGCCCCGTTTGATTGCCGGGGTAAATTTACCCCGGCGGTTGAAATCGGTACGGGCGGGTGAAATTTCACCCGCCCGACAAAATACCCATCAAACGCCGATAAATTTTTCTTATTGTTGCGTATGTTGAGCGGTTGAAATTTCAACCGCTCGATTATACTCTCGACGCTCTTCTCACTCTCGACACCCGACGCTCTCCGAAAGACCCTCCGCTCCGCAGCTCGTCGTCTCAGAAGCTTCTCATCGTGACCCGCAGAGAGAGACCCTCCGCAGCTCGTCGTCTCCCCTCGCATCTCCGCCATCGCCTCACCGCTCCGTCATCGCCTCTCCTCTCCGCAGTCCACCACCGTCGGTATGCTTTCTTCCCTTTCTCCCTTTCTCTGTTGCCCTAGACATTTTGGTCGTTTTTCTCATGATTCGTCGGTATTGCAGGGAAGACGGGTATAGATCTCTCTCGCTTCTCCTTCTTCGAGATTTGGGCGTTTTCCTCTTGTCCCCCTCTGCTGTGAGTATCTATATCTCTCTTGCTTATCCTTCTTCGAGTTTTGGGCATTCTTCCTTATTATTGCAGATCTGCTGTTCTCCTGCTCATATTTTGACGATGATGGACTTATTCTGCTATGCATCTTAGTTATCATACTATATAGGGTTTCTTTCATTCCGTGCAGTATACTATAGGGGTTTCTTTCGTGTTGTTTTCCTGCTCATATTTTGTTTGGGAGACCACGTTAGGTTCTCCTGCTCATATTCCGTGTTGTTTTCCTGACAAGAGGAAGCAAATGGGCAGAGCAAGAACTGGTGCTCTCTGCCTATGCTACCCCAGAGCAGGAGAACTGGTGCTTAAGGCTATGAATAAGCACCAGAACTGATGCGAGATCAAAAGTGAAGGCTAAGTACAAGCAAATCTAACACACAGTCTCTCTCTGTCCCTGAGATGTAAATAGATCACTAAACTAGATAGTTTGCTTCCTTCTTTCCTTGAAATGATTCATGTTCAGTATTTTACAAATTTTGCCTTGCGAATAGCCGCTCTAAGCTTCCTTCTTTCTTTCCATAAGTCTGTAATATGAAGTCCAAGCAGGACAGCACGATGAGTGGCATTAAGGACCTTTATGCCGTTCTTTAAACATATTAGCAAGAGCTTGTATGCACTCTGATAGTTCTTTGCTTAGCAAAGACCATGCAGTAAAGATGTATATGTGAACGGGTCTTTAATCTCCATCTCATTGAAAAGATTGGTAGCAATATCTACATGACCAGCATTGCAAAAGCCAAGAATCAAAGAATTTCTAGCTACCAAGCTTGAGTAGAATCCCTTCATTTCCATGTAGTGGAAGTGTTTACTGGCAGCTTCTATATTCCCGGTTTTGCATAGGCCATCAATCAATATGCTGTGAGTGTATTCATCACTTTTTAGACCCCTTTCTTCCATTTCATTCAACAACTGGAATGCAATATCTAAGTTTCCTTCTCTACAATAATATTAATGATAGCGTTATATGAAACAACATCCATTGCAATTCCCTTGCTCATCATCTGCTCAATGAAAGCATTAGCCTCTGTTGTCTTCCCCAGTCTAGATAATGCACTTATCACGGTTGTATACAGAAAGATAGCAGTTGAATAGCCTTTGGATTTTATTTCGGAGAAAAGTTGCAGACCTTGTTCGATTTTCCCTGATTTAAAACAACAGTTCATGACAGTAGTGTATGTTATGGCATTGGGAATATAACCCGATTGCCCAAGCTCCTTCAGGAGCTTCCTTGCTTCAGTTAGTCTCTCTGCCTTACAGAGACCATCAATTAATATGTTATAAGTAACTATCTCTGAAAAGCCAAGCCCCTCGAGTTTCCTAAACAGTTTAACAGCACTACCAGTATTGCCAGTCTTGCAGAGGCCATTGATGATAATATTGTACGTAGTTGAGGAAGGACAGAGTTGCCTGGTGGCCATATCAAGGAATATACTACTATTGTAGGTAATAGTATCTGGCAATATTCCTGCTTCTTTCATTTTATTAAGTATAGGATATGCTGCATCCAGCCCAATGAGACGACAGTATGCAGATATCAAGGTGTTTTCAACAGGTCTTCAGCTACTCATTTGTTCATTAGGTTTTTCCTCATTGTCCTCACTTCCTAGTTCATACTCGTCAACTTCTTGACCTGTTTGCTCCTGTTTGCTCCTGTCATTGTGGATTCATTTTCTTATCATATCTTATAATAGCCGCAGGTTTTCTAGTATGGTTAACAATTCTTGCATGTACTATGTTATGCTTTTTCTTATGGTTTCTGATGCTCCTTTCTGTTTGTTTATCGTATACATGTTCGTCATGCTAGATTGTTAAAACTGTTACTGTGAATCATAAATATACAAAATGTGACCATGGAAGACAGCGGTCCTTCAAGGGAAAATCTTACGTGGACTGAAAACCAAATGGATTACTTAGTCCAGCTTCTTGTAGAGCAGTCACGCATACCTGGCATGAAATCCGGTGGCAGTTTGAAGCCCAAAGCATACACAGCTATTGAAAAATTGATGATAGAAAGATTCGGTGTTGAATTCACAAAAGACAAAATTAAGAACAAATTAAAGTACATCAAACCCAACTTGACAGTGATGAAGGAAATGTTGAACACAAGTGGGTTCGGCTACGACCCCATTAACAAATGTATTCAGATCGATGCCCAAGTATGGAATGACTACATTCAGGTAAGTTATACAATTCATATTGTTAGGTTTTGTCTCACATGTCTTTGTTTGTCCAATATTTGAACACATGAATTTTTTCAGAGATATCCGAGTAGGAAAAAATACAGAGGGCCAAAAGTATGGAGATACTATGATGAGTTCGCCGAGGTATATGGCGACTCTCATGCTACTGGACAAAATGCAGTCACATTGAACAGCGTGCTACCTGATGTTACTGAACCACTTCCAAGTACACCTGCATCTCAGACATCACCTTCGTACATGCAGTTTGATAGTGAACAATCATTTGCACAGACGCAAATTGATGATAGTCCCCTACAATCACCAACAACTCCTACAAATGAGATTCCGACAAACAATACATCTTCACGTAGGTAAAAAAGGAACATGTTAACAAATGATGACGTATATTACAATATGTTGAATGGTATAGCTAAAAATATGGACGCCCTCACAAATAATTCTAGAGGGATCCAATTTGTCAAATGTTGTGAAATTTTACAAGAGATGGTCGACACAGGGGTACTAGATAGTCACACGCGACTGATGAGTATGGACCTGTTAGCAGAGGGCACCAATGCCATGATCTTTGTCAACGTTCCACCTTCAGACCGGTTGACATGGTTGTCGCGTAGACTTGGTGATGTGTAGGTAAGATCCCCTTCTTT